>VYXH01009631.1:76973-101371 GCA_013397275.1 Burhinus bistriatus
CTCTCTCTATATATATCAAGTCTGTTTTCAGGTTTGGTGCTACTGATCTAACTAACAACACAGCACCATACAGCTATTGTCTAAACTAACCAGTATATGCAAAATAATTTTTGCATAAATTTTGGAAACCAAGCTTTTAGACTTCATTTCTAAAAATGAAAGTAGGCACTGTGCCTTGCTAATTTATTTCCTTTATTTAAAATGTTACTTTAAAGTAGCAGGTTAGACCTTAAATTCGTATACAAATATGGGTATAGTCATGAACAGCCTGTTATTTGATCTGTAATACTAGGAACACATGCCAGTATTTCCATGTAAGCCATGGGATTCAGTTCATAAATATTTTGGAAAAAAAATGAAGAAATCTTGAACACTACTGAAGTAAGTAATCAACCTTCCCTTTATATAATGGTTTTCTAATGTTATTTTTAATGCATCCTGTGAACTTAAGATCCAGATCACACTTTCCAGATCCAAGGACTGAAGTTTATACTACATCTTCATCACAAGCCTCTGTCAGAATCACACCATTTGATTCTGCCCAGTACAGACTCTAATGAAAATTTACAACCCAATTTCCTTTTGCCAGAATGATCTTCCATGTGTTCAGTCTTGACACCTTCTAAAAAGATTTAAAAGCAAAACAGGATATTGAATGTACTGATAGTGCCTTTGAGGAACCTATCGCTACTGAAGGGAATATATGACTGTGGTACAAGTACAGAAAGTGAGAGGAGGAATACAAACAACACTTCCTCTGAAACTGTCTAAATTATCTTTCCCATTGCTTAGGCTGTCCCACTCGCCAGTTATATATATATAGTGTATATAACACTCCAGCGGTGGAGTATCCACCACTCACCAGCAAAAAAGTACTAGAGTATAAAGCTGTTTATCTGCCTGCATTGTGAGACTGTATTGCAAGTCTTCTCTTCCCCCATCTCCCTGCCCCAGAATAAAGATGAAAGAACTGAGAAGATGAAAACACAGGAAAAATCCAAAAATCCACTTGTATGAAAGTTTGGGCTCGGCTGCATGAACACGAGTCAGCTAACTGAGCTGAGAAATAAGCAAGTGACAGAAGTCAAGAAATAACACAGAGAACTTCATGCTCAGGAAGAGTAACATTACCCTGCAGATAAGCTGAAGCGGCTCTTAGCATTACAGGCTGGCGACACTGCGTGCATTAAAAGACCTCCTCTGGCAGAGAAAAACAATGTCAAAATAGAAGCACATGCTAAGAGCAGAAGGAGCATGCTAACAGTAAATCAGGTGTGCTCTAACTAAAGGTTACAGCCAAAGGTGATACAGAAATAAAATTCAGAAATGTTAATGAACCATTTACAGTTAGTCTAAGCTATAATATTCTATAATGCTTTTCATCGATTTAAAATAAATGACAATATTTAAGCTTGGCATATACCTTCTACATTATTCACATTTCAGGACATTAATATGGGCCTGTGCTCTAAAATCCTTTACTGACTGTCCTTTATTATGTACTCAGGTGAAGCCATCATTGATTTCAGCAGGACAGAGAAAGGACTGAGATATTCTTCCCTCTTATTAAATCCCGCTTTCTGTTCTGTGCCAAAGTAAGACTTCAGGATTTGGTTTATTAAAACTGTTCTACTAATGCACAGGAATGTGCTAGGAGCTCAGCACAAGAATTACTATGTGAAATTATAAGGCTTATGTTATACAGGAGATCAGACTAAATTATCATAATGGTCCCTTCTGGGCCTTAAAATCCATCAACAATCCATCCTAGCATAGACTGCTACGTCGTATAGTCATCATCGTATTTCCAATAGAGGCTACCACCTGAGATTTCAGTGGACATCAAATCCCCTTTCACCCTTCTAATGGTACACGAGGGAAGAAAAATTTCTTCCCAACTCTTGTACTCTGTCATACTATAAATGGAAGTAAGATACTTTCTTCTGTAATATTGTTTTAACCCACTAAAAATATACCATTAAAGTATTGTAATTCATAAGGTATTAACACATGCAGCTGCATCCAGTAGCCATTTAGTTGATACTAGTGGGGTATTTATGAACCAAACCTTAATTGGGATTTTTGTGATGGAGGAAAATTTTTAGCAGTGAGGTAGGCAAGAAAAGTTCATCCACAGTTCATATAACCCTTCCAGAAATTCACATTAGAGCACAGCTGCACAGAAATGGCAGCCTGAATCTGAAGAAGGTTATCTTGCCTGTTGTATCAGTGTCAGGAAAGCCTCTACCAATTAAGAATGCACAGCTTTGCTGTAAATATTTGTGTGTTCAAGGATTTTTTCATTTTCACTCTATTTTTTTTGCCCCGTGTTGGAATGCTGCCGTATCACACGCTCAAGATGAAGTATAAAAGAGCCACATGCTGAAGTGAATTTTAGCACTTACAAAATGCAGAGATGGCAGTCATACAGTGAGATCCATGCCCATAAAAGAGGCTAGGAAAAGGTTTGAGATGAACTGCCAGACTAGTCAATGAAACAGGGAGAGAAGTGGTCAGCAAAATTAAACATGACATCTTCAACACAGCCACATCCTTCTTCCAGTCTTTCAAGACAAATTCAGCATGGGCGATTAGCTGTGCAAAGCCCTTAGTTAATTCTCTCAGCATGTCTTAACCCCAGAGATTAAAAAAGATATGAACCCAGCAAGCTTGTTCAAATGCACAACCCCAAATATCAGAGTTGCAGTGCAGCAGTTCCCACTTTTTCTTCTGCGTGCAGCCTTCTTGAAGTACCTTGATCTGCTCAAAGCACTGTTGCTGTTTGAGGGAGAGTCCATTCTCTATGGTACAGAAGGAACCTATACCACATGTTCTTTGTTAGAACCTCTGTCTTTATTATTCTTTGTTTTCCTGTTTCTCATAATGCAGTACTATTCAGAGAAAAAGTGTTCCCTTACATCCAGAATGCAAACTTTGGTTATAATAGAAATTGCTGCTTTCACTTCCTTACCATTTTCGCTGGATCCGCTGAAAAATCTGTGATCTAGAAACCACAGCTAAACACAGCTATCAGGTGTCAGGAAATGTAATTGGACTGACACCTGCACACAAAAGAGACTGGAAGGTAGGGATGAGATGAGGGCAGCCATCTGGACAGGGAGAGCCACTTCATTCTTTGTATAAAAGTCTGTGACACTAAGTCACACTAACAATTCCTAAATCCATAAAGTTGGGTGAGATCTGACTTCTAATTTCTAAAGAATATGTTTATAATTACCACAAAGAAAACATTTCACTTCTATAGAACCTGAAGAGCTGCGCCTTGAGCCAGCTCTGAGAATTCACAGGGCTACAGGCTCCTTTAACACATTTCTGTTGCTCTCTGTGCACCTCCAAATGCAGGGTAAGGGGTTCTAACCACCCCTTTCCTTGTGCAAACAAGGTGATTATGAAAAAAGAAATAGAATATCACAGGAAAATATATTTACAAATCTAAAACTACATATCAATAATATATATATTTTTTTCCTATCCAAAATGTGGGCTTATATCATCCAATTACATTTTTTTTTCCAAAAGAGTTTCTGAAGGTAAATATTTATCTTCAGATGTTAATGACAGTAAAATGTCTCCTTTTCTCCCAAAATCTATTAAGAAGTGTGAAATTGCTACAATTTAAATGGACAGATTTGACAGCCTCTCCTGTTTTCCCCTTGGACTGCACAATACAAATAAAACTTGGATTACCCATCTAAAAAAAAAAATGTATTTTCTATGTGTCTGTGTATATCATTTCTCTATCTGATACATATTCAAATAGTGAAATAAGGTGTTCTGGGGAATGTATATTGCAAAGATTGCTTGTGAGGCATCATAATTACTTTTATATTTTGAAAAAATGGTATATGAAAGTATCAATATTTTCTCTGTACACACATATGTATGAAAATATACATATATACTGACACACGTACACACCGCTATACCGATGAAATCCATATTTCCATAATCTCCTTGACAGAGCCCAGAAGGAAGTACAAGGTTTCTAGAAGTTAACATATTTACAGATGATTTAATAGTGATGTATAGTTTGGACATTGATAAATTAGTGTATTTTAGCGTGAAAAGCTGCAAAACAATATTCAAGAAGACATGAAATAGAATCACCTATTCTTTCCAATGTCAAGAGAAGTAATTCTGCGTTCCAACATACCCAAACTGAACTAAATCACTTCACTGCAAAGTGCCTCTGAAATGATCCCCTCTAACAAGTGTGTACAATGAGTCATTGACCTGATCATCTCAGAAATCCATATGTGCTAATGGAGAAAAAAGACTGGGATTTAAATGGGGAAGTGAGAGAGATGGCCAAGAAAGCACAGCTGCACAAAATATGTAATAAGGAGCCTTAGTCTCTTCTGAAAACCACAGAATCAGTGTGGTTTCTTTCTGCTTTCAGCCCAGTGTTCTGGGAGAGCTGCCAAAAGCAAAAAGAACTGTAGGATGATAGCAAGGATGACTGGAAAGGAGGAAGACAGTTAACATAAAATGGGTTTTCTTTCTGAGAGAGAAATCTGCAGAGCACATAACCTGCTGGTAGGGTCATCAAATGATGAAGGAAATTTCTTGGGCCAATAGCACCTCTCCTTCCAGATGGAAACCGGTGAAAGGATCCCATTTCCTCCTCAGTAAACAATGGCCAGAATTGTTGATTTTCTGGGCTCTGTCCTGGAAGCAGGATTTGGCAAAAAATAATTTTGGAGAGTAAAAGCTTGGAATAAAAGTCTGGAATAAAGACAGACAGGTGTTGGTAGGAGTACTTCAGGAAAACAAATTGGAACAAGATGAATTTGGGATGAACAACTGCTTCTTAACTGATCATGAAGAATCAGATGGGACGTGTGATGGACAGGCCTCTTGACTGCTGAGTACAGTGTGCTCTGAATACACACCCCATGTTAGAGGCGGTAAACTTCTGCATGGAAAAGAAGGAATTGTGAGGAATGGATGTTGATGATTAAACACTCAGGGAGGCTGTAACTTCAGCAACAGGCAGAACAAAATCTGCATAACTGAATTAACCACCATAAGACACGTGATTATTTCAGGTAGAGGAATGCAGGCAATGGCTTCATTCAGCAGGAGGAAGGGCAAAGTGCCTGAAACAAATAAAGCAAGATGCAGGCCGTAAGACTACTGCAACTTCTACAGCACTTCTCTTCCCAAATGGCAAACTGGGAAGGTACTGAGGATGCTAAGCGGTGTTATTCGGGCTCTCCTGGAACCAGGATTTGGCCAAAAATAAGACACTAAAGCAACAATGGAAAATAAATGCTATTAAGCAGTCATGCTGTCTTAAAGTGGCTATTAGATTCTAGGAGGTGATTTAGAAAACATAGTAAATGTTAATTTATTTTATATCTTTTGTTTATATGGGTGGAGAAGGGTCTCCTTTTTTCATATTTTTTTATTTAATTTCTTACTCCCAAGACAAAGGCTGAATCACAGCTCTGTAACAAATTGTGCAGCACTGTAAGATTGAATCTGCAAACTCTATTCCAGAAGCACTTAGTACATGCATAAATCAATTTTTTCTCTTAAACAAAAACAACCTTCTATGCTTCACTTGAAGAAGTTACATTTAAATAAATTCTACAGAGCAGGATTTGGAGGACAATTCAGCTGCTAATAAACAAAGAAGTATTTTTAAATAAAAAATAATGAAAAGTACATTTTATGGACTGATACTGTATAGACCATAGCTACTCTTTGAAGAAAAAAGCAAATAACCTTTAAATAATAGTTTTTAAATAACCATACCTAAAATAACTGCCAGAATTCTGATTTTTGAAATGTAGATACTGGAAGCGTGTGAGTAGGAAAAAAATCTATTAACTGTAAAGAAACACTCTGATTTAAAATAAACTTAGTATTAAAGGAAATGAATAGCTGTATCATTATACCTGATATTAAAAATACTCTTAAGAACTTTTCCTTGTTCGCAATTTCTAGTAGTTGTACCACACTGGTAGCACCACTCAGAGCAGAGCTGCTGGCAGGGAGCCAGAAGAGGAAAGTAGGATGGACCTGCAGGTGACCTTGAAGATGGGGGCTTTTGTCAGCCAAGTACTTCTGACAATCCTTCTTTGATATGAAACTTCTCTAAAAGCACAAAGCTCTCTTTTCCTATAGTGTTTGTCAGAGGAAATTCTGAACACACGTTTTTAGCAGTGACATTGGCTAAATTAATAAAGTATTCCTTTAAAAATTAAAAAAATTTCTTAGTCCAAACAATCCAATACTCCACTAATTTCAGTCACCAATTTCAGTTATTTATTTCCAATTGTATAACAACTGGCAATGCTCTTATCTTTACTTAATTAGCTCCGATTTCTAATGTTAAATTCCTGCATTAGACTAAAAAGGTAGCCACATGCTGTCTGTAAATAAGATGAGTCTGTTGTGAAAGGTTCATATTCAAATGTACACTGTTGATGACTAGGAAAGATACGGGTAATCAAGGCTGTAAATCTGTCATTGTGACATACAAGTAGTGCTTAGCACCACACAGTACAAGGGCAAATACGAAAGTGGAAAACTTGAAGATGAGTATTGTGAAGAAAACAAGCAAACAATTCCAAACACTAATTGGAGAGCTCTGGTTAGTTTAGAGGAGTTAAACCCTGCATCTGAAAATTACCAACTTGGATTCACTACAGATACTGAAAAATTCTGTGATAAACCATTTGTCTGTTGAAAATCACTGTCAAAATTGATACTGCTAGATAATTATCTCATCAGAATCAGCAAGCATTTCAGTTGGACAGATTGGACAGATACTGAAAGGTATTTTGTATCTGAAAATCTCTGCAAGTGGAAGGAGTGAATTTGATATGATGATATTCATAAGTCCTTTTTATTTATGATATATGCACACCTGGGCTGGGAGAATTTAGCTGTTGGCTCCATTTTTGTGCTTGAGATAACAGCTATCTTCTTCTGCCAGTCCTATTAGTTTTTAAAGATATGAATTCTTATTCCCAGCTTGCTCAACAGACTGATCTGACTTCTATTAGGGTTTCTGCAATATAGATACAGCTGAGTAGGGGCAACTGGAAAGGCCAGTTCAGGCTCTGTACATGCCACATAACTGCATTTATACATTTACATGAAGTCATGTTCAGTGGCTGAATGAACCACACAGTGCATCCTCTGTTAAAGAAAGTATAGAAAACTGAGATTTGTGCAGAGTGAAAATCTGTTTTCTCCAGCATGCTGCTGTATTTTATTACCTGCCTTCCACGAAAGATGTTATGATTTTGTATATCATGACAGCACTAAAAATCCTAGCAGTGATACCCACTGAATCAAGCTGTTAAAACTGAAATTTTATGACACCACAAGAATTACCTGTACTAAGGTAAATCACTGAAAAAGGCAGAATTTCTAGGACCTAATAAAATGCTTTAATGTCAACATACCCCTGGCTACCATATCCTTTGAGGGTATTCTCCAGTCTTATTTTACTTTCCAGCAGCTTTCAGTTCCTAAGTTCACACAGGACTTTTTGCTGCCCATCCAGAGGCAGTACAAAGTATCAAACAAGGCAATATAAAGCACCTACAAAATAACAAATGAACAAAAACATAAATAAAAAAATCCATTCTCCTATTTGTCACACATTGTCTATACACTTACAAGAAGAAATTACTACGGAGTAAATGCTGAAATACCCATGATGAAGAGTATCACACACCTCAATTAATTTTACTGATTCAGTGTGACTGAAGGTCACAGTCTCAAACTACCTTTTTTGCTAGTGCTATCTCACATAGTCAGTTTTACCAAAAACTTGGATGACGGTATGCTCATATTGTTCTTTGTTCCAAATTAGTGGCCCTTTCATAATTCTGCAAGCAGAAGAGTAGGAAGCAGATATGAGTCATTCTGCATTTGCAGTTTTGTAGACAGAAAGAAGTCCATCGAGCATTCTCTATCCAGATTTGATTTACTTGAGAAGAGGAATGAACATATCTGGGCTTTTAATAAAAACACCAACATGATTTGAATACCACATGCCATTTATACAATCCTTTAAAACTGCAGGATTGGTGTTCACATTGAGGAGAGTGCATGGAAAGACTTGCCATTGAAATATTGTGAATAAATACTTCTGCAGTGACTCAGTTTTGACTGTCTCTGATGATTCAGTACATTGATGGATATGTAGAGAACAAGAAACAGGTCAAAGTCAAAGCAGGTCTGTTCCCAGGAAACACTCCTGAATGGACAATGGAGCATGATTTTTTTCAGACCAAATAAGCCTATGAGATTTCCACCATAATGACCATCTGAACTAATCCAATTATAATTTTTGTGCCCATTTTTAAAAGCAGCGGTATTGTAGGCTGAGCTCTTGGGACAACCATACTGAGATTAATTCTTTAACAAAATTATCTCAGATCTGACAATTCAATGATCAGGTCTTCCTATCTCTGTACATCTGTCTGAGGAAGGTACTTTATTATCACTAAACATTATCTTAGCCTGTCCCAAGACTCTGAGTGTACTTAAGTGATACTGGTGTTTACAGTGTAGTTGCATCCCTAAGACAGCTGCAAAAGTGACAGGGCAGATCAAAGCTCTGTGGAAGTTCTTCAGGTGATGTTCCTAAACACAGCCTATTAAAAGAAACAAAATCCTGTCTGACTCACGGAGCAAGTGACCTGTAAATGACGCTGCCTTGTGAACTCTATGGACAGTTCTCTGAGACACACCTTTTGCTTCAGAATATTTAGGTCAAATAGCTTTTCAATTTTTTTCTAGTAGATTAAATTGGGTCATGTTCCTGGAGAAGTGGGTCATTTTTCCCTGTAAATAAACAGTTTCATGCCTGCACATCTTTAGTTCAAAGGCTCTATTGTTTGTACTCAAAACTGCACAATCCTTTTCCTTAGCCAAGAGGCAGTGATTTTTTTTTTTCCAAAGGGCAGTCTTTAGCCTGACCCAGTAAGAATCACACATGATGTTTTTCAGTACATGACAGTGAAAGTGTCCCTTTTCTGTCTTCCCATCAAAACACTGACTGGGGACAAAACCCTTAGCCAGTATTGATTGATTTGCTCCACTGACTTCAGCAGAGCTTCTGATTTGTATCATGTGGGAATCCATGCTAAAAAAGATCAGTGTCCAGTACATAAACAGAGAAAAGTTTTTGCCAATTTTCTGGCAGACCACAAAAGATTTTTGTCACATCTGTTCAGGTGAAAATAAGGACCTTTAGGAGGAGAACATGGTACAATTCTCTGACAGGGTATTCTACCTGTAAAGATTCAAGCCAAACCAACGATTCAGCAGGAGAGGCTTAGTTGATTTATACAGGATGGTGCAGTTAATTTTTATAACAAAAAAAAATAGCTAACAATGATATAATCCTCTCTCCTAGTTTCCTTTTCAATATTTAGTCTTATCAGTGTTGTCATCATTTATGTCATCATGAATGAAAATGTAAGAACTCCCATATTGCTAAGTTATGGTAAGAGTTAGATAAGAGTTGCATATTTGTCTAATGTCCATAAATGCAGCCAGCCATTTAAAGTTCACATATGTGAGTACTATGTAAGGTCATTATTAAGCCAACCTTTCCCCAATCCTTTGTGTTCTTTCCCACAATTTTTCTAACGTCTAATGTCTACAGTTTTTTCTCTGTGTTGCTAGCTTTTCACTGTAATTCTCACAGAAACCCAAGTATTGAAACTTTTTTTTTAATTCACAGCTCTCTTGCTCTCAAACTAACATTACATGCATGTGCCTAACAAAGCCCAGAACATCTACTGTCTTTATAAGTTAACTTCCTCTTTACTATTATTTCTCCATTATCAAAAGAGAAATGAGTTCCCATTAAATACAAACAAATCCAGATTTATTACTGTCTCAAATTTCAGCTAAGATAGGTAAATTAAGAATTTTTAGAGAGCATCAATTATTGAACAAGTAACTTACTTTTTTATCATAGGAATAATATTTACTGATTTTTATTTTGTGGAAAATGTAGTCCCACACTGTTGATATAATTTACTTTTTTAGCTTCTGTACTATTTTACATGCTTCAGGAAAGAATATATAATATATTTAAAGTGTAACAGCAATAGACATATATATTATTCTTACTCTTTAGTCACAAATTTAGTCTAGTTTTAATATCCAATATAATTTCTGTATATATAACAGGCTTACAGAAGTCCTTCCAATCTGGTCTTCTGTGGCTTCTGGAACCAAATCTTTGAATAGAGACATACCAACACCTGTTGGTTCGGAAAGTCCTTCCAATATGTCCTAGAATTTTCCAGCTTCAGAAATACTCCAGAGGTAACTCACCATATTTTCAAAAGAAATGAAAACTACATCCAGATTTGACAGCATTTCTTGGTTTGCTAAGATTTTGTCATAGGTATCTTGGTATCTTTGGCTGTATGAACAATAAAAAACCCTATACTGGTGGCAATGTTTTCTAAATTAATTTGAAAAAAACTTCCAGCAACTGCACTCTGTCTCTTCAGGGATTTTATCCTTCAAACATTTGTTTAGCTACTGTAATGAACAGGAACACAATAACTAACATCAGTGAATCTCTGCTTCTGAAATGCTTCCGAAGGGAAACAAAACTAAAATTAAGCTTTATTTTTTGTCAAAAGAAGATTGTAGAAGAATAACAAAATACCCAGTCTAACTTTAAATGAGTAAATGAGTCCTTTTCAGATTGGTTTTATGATACTGATATTCTTATTCTGGTGATTTTTACTCCATTTACTTATATGCGAAAGAGGAAAGGTGGCAACATCTATGAACATAAGTAGCTTGTGTGGATTAGATTGGAGGGGAGTGAGGAACACAGCATGTCCTGCAGAGGTCTGTACTGTGCAGCCTCAGACAATCACCCACAAATACAGACCAGGGCAGCTGTGTTCTCGGATGAGGTCCTTTACAAGTGTTTTTCATGACATAGCTTTGTTTACTTTGAAAACACGGTTCTGTATTAGTATAAAATGGATTTTTCAGTTTTCTCGTAATAGCATTGGGCATTCTTGTATCATGGCTAGATTACACATCAGATGTGTGATAAACTAAATGAGCCAAAGAAACCAAACCTCATTCCAAAAGGAATCAGTATGTTTATCTGAAAAATTACCATCGGTACCAATATCAGAAAACCAAAGAAAGAAAAATCTGCACACAAAAAAGAAAGAGAGGGAAGCTGCACAGTCCTAAAAGCTAGCACCAGACTGTTTTCTAAACTTAAGGGTTGTATGCATCTATTCACCCAACTAACAACTAGGAGACTGAAAAAGCATTACTAAGAAGAAACCAGCTCTTCAACTGGAAGCAGTGAAACAGGATGTAAAGTAGAGGAAGGAAATGTAAAGATAAAATGTATAAAAATGAGAACCCAAAATTTGCTTGGTTTTTGGTGGTGGTGTATCAGAAAGAGAAATATAAATTCTGAGACTCTCTTCAGAATGAAAGTAGCTAGAAATGAAAACACATAGTAGTGGGAGAGAAAAGTGCTAAAAATAAGGACTGATTTAGAGATACTTATGAAACTTATAAAAGAAGTTCTCAGCATTCTTTGTAAATGGTGGATAATGTGTGATGGGAACTAATGGGTATGGGACTACCTATACAAAAAGATAAATCATTACTTTGTTTTCCCTTGTGTTTTCAAAACCGAACAAGAAAGGTAATAATCAAAGTAGTCTCGGGATATAAGAAAAGCAAAAGGAAGAAAAAGTAGAAGAATTATGTATAAAAAAATAATCAACAAAATACGAGAAGATTGAGGTATCAAAGGAGCAGACTGGGATGAACCCATGACCATGGAACAAAAATTTCAAAAGCTTAGTGTAAGAAACAAGAATACTGCTAGCAACCTAAGAAGTGAAGAGCTGGTGTCAAGAGGTTAGGTAACTATGTAACTACACTCCCAATTCTGAAAACACACCAGGACTATCCACCATTTTTGGTAATATTTGTGAGGTTTATGCCCTTATCAACACTATATAGACCAGTATTGATCAAGACCACTATTAACCAAAATCAAGTTACAAAAATAATACTAAATCTCAATTTAACAGCCTGTCATAAAATTTATTTTAATAGTACTTTTAGTCAACAGTCTTATCATGCTTTTACCAACAGTGTGATCAATATGAGCATTATATCTAGCCTACAATTTCACCCACCACTTCAAAAGCTTCATAAATCATCAACTTTTATAACTTCTTGATTACCTCCTAATGTTCATACAAAACAAGGATAAAAACAAAAATCACCCTCTGATGAAAGCATGCTGAGCACTTGAAAAACTTTTATTAAATGATATCCAGTTAGCAACACCCTGTTGGGCCATCACTGTAGTGATGATTATGGAGTGCTCTTTCGCATAAACTGAATAAATCTCACAAATTGTTGATGGAGGTGCTTTAAAATATCAGCTATTGACCAACTTTACCCCAGCAACAGAAGAGAATTGATTTAGTTTTGCCTCTCTTCTAAGAAATTTTATCCCTAGCCTGGGGCTTGGGGATTGTACAGCAAACAGATCAATCCCATGTACTTTGAAGGGCTGAAGAAAACCATTCGCTCCATGTCTGGGTTTCCTGAAAGGTCTGCATCTTGATACCTGATTTAGTGATGCTTGCCCACAATATGACAAGAAAGGGGGATGAGAGTAACCCATCTTTAACATCAAAGAGAGTTCAGATAGGGATGATTAAAGCTAAAATTGTCAGGCCAGGTTTTATGATAAGGATTGGTCTACAGCAGACATGTAATTGAATTCCAATTCCACTTCAGCCCCAAGTGTCTCTGTCCCTTCCCTGCTCTGCCTTTACTGTTCCAGGGAGTGCATAGAGACAACAAGCGGTGCTGCACATCACACCTGTGATCTTCGTGCATACAGACAGGTTTCTTGGGCAGTGCAGCTACACGCAGATTGCAACCTGAGGACAGAACAAAAACAAAACAGCATTGTAAAGGAGATACTAAGACCAGAAATCCCTTATTTTGCTGTTCCACCTCTACAAGGTTTGCGTTATAGATTTGTTCCACAATACTTTCTGAACTTGCACAAGGTATAGGTAATATTTTTGTTTGCCCACAGCTTTCAGTGAATTAAAAATGCTACCAGCATTTTACCCCAGTTCCTGTTAGACTTTTAAAGAAAATTCTTTTTTTTGCCACTTTTTAATCATTATTGCAGACAAAAAAACTGAAATGAAATGCCTCTAGAGCTCTTGCTTTTATGCCTTTCTCTTTCACACCTCTGATGCTCTGTCACCATACTGAAAAAAAAAAAATCCATAGACAAATACTACTCAAAAAAAGCTTGCTGTGTTAAGATAACTAAACAAAAACAGGTGAATTCAACTGCAATAAGGACTCGTATCTCATCAATGTTCTTGCAATAACATGGTATCTTACATTTAGGTAACATCTCAGGAATACAGAAAGAAAGCCCTTTTAGATGCTAAGTCTATAAGCATTTGTGACAAGGATCGTTGGTTTCCTTGGGACCGACAGTGCATTTCAAATTTAAGGGGCTTGTAAATGAGACAGGGCAAAGAGATGGAAGTCAGCTAATACCTGACGGAATTGTCTCATGATCTCTGAGGCAAGTGCTGAAGGACCTCTATCAAATGCTTGTGTGCAATTGTTTTCCTTATAATACAATGCAGAAAAGTCAACTTATCCAGTGGAAAGTCTCTTACACGAGGCAATGAGAAACACCTTAATAAATCCCCAAATGAATGAGATGTGCGTTGAAGCCTCTCATGGCTGTTTATTGATCCAGACATGGCGCTGCCTAGAGACTTGCGACTCCTGTGTCACCCAGCTTGTGATTTTCCTTTTGCTCCCATCGTATCATAGAGGATGGAAACAGACTTGAATTCAGCCCTTCAGGCCTGTGGGCACATAGGACCATGATTTTCATCATTACCTTCGATTTTACGATATGTAGAAACCATTGATCCTACTCAAAACTGTTACAGAACTAACACAGTCTGGTACTGTAAAGTGGTTCTTTCACTCAGATAACATTTTCAAATAAAGTAGAATCTCTAATATTATATTGTCCGATTCATTCTTTCTACATCTTCATCAAAGGAGTTCTCATTTAATCAAAACAATTCATAACTGGCAAAGGTCTTTGGCTGCCTTCCTACCATGCAGTTTAACATCCAGAAACTCCAAATCCTCAACATATAGTGGAAAGGGAAAGAAAACCAGCGGTATTTTTCTTCAAGAGTTCCCAGCTAAGGGAGTAACCCAGCAAATTATTAGTTTTAAACTTCCTGTATTCCTTGAGCTCAGTCTGCCTCCCACCTGAGAATTAAGCCTTCTTCTCCTCCATAAATATGCACTAGGTGGCTGACGAGGGCCTTAGGAAGGCCTGAAAGGGCACACTACAGGAGAGCTGTAGCATCATATTCAGGATGCACCAAGTACTCCTTTATGAGACTTTCTGTCTCTGGGCTCTTCTCCCAGAAACTACCTTAATGCTGTGTGGGAGACTGGAAAGGATTAAATTGATTGCAAGTCAGTAAACTCTCTTGCGAATAGACATTAAGGGAAAGATTCTCACATAGCTATAGAGTTACACTGTTAACAGAAATGAAAACAAAAATAAATGTTTTTACTGACCTGAAGGCAAACAGGACTGATTCTGAATATATAGAAGGAGTAAAGACATGGTACAAAAAGTCATCAGCTTGTTTTTCATAGTACAACTGCACTCAGGAAGAAAACAGACAACTAGAGAACAGAGGCAGAAAGCATATTCTTCCAAGCTCACTTCTGCCAAATGAAAAGCATACTATTTGCCATGGAAATGCTGCATTTCCTTTCCTCCTCTATTAGTGAGACTTCTTTTCTATTTCTTTAAATGCAGCACTATATCTAAGGCGTATTTCCTCAGATATTTGTATATGTCTATGACTAGTCTCTTTTATCCTTGGAGAGGTCATAATATCAAGTTCCTAACAGGATCACAGTAAGAGAAGACAAGGTTTCAGGTTTAACAGGAGGCCCAGGCATACAGGGAGAGCATGAATATATCTGCTGCAGTTTCGTTACTGCTTGCCACAAGTCAGCTCAGCCTTTTTCTTCCTTATTGTATGCATGGGAGGAACAGAAGCCCAAAAGTTTTCAGTGTGCCTGCAATATAGGAGCAGGAAGATTCAAGTTTTCAGCTTGTTAAAATGCAGCCAAAAGTTGGCTAATAATTTACAGCTAGGTACAGTTGACAAACGCTTAAAAGATGGGGTTTACCAATGCAAAAAGTAATGGTTAATCCATTTTTTAAGAGTATCATCTATACCAGATAAAGTGTTCTTCTTTCCTAATATCAATAACTAGTTTAAATCTAGCATCAGTTTTAAGAGTTTTTAATGGTAAAGAACAAAACAGAATGAAACTTTAGCGTGCTACTTTAAAAAAAAACTAACAGTGCACAATATAATCTGAATTAAAATTTCTCAGTGGTATGTACTGGGCTTCTGAAAAAATCTACTTTTTCTTTTCAGTATGTGAACAGGAGCCAAATTCTCTGGAAAATGTATTAGGATATTACCTTTTAAAAGCATTAATCAACTCTTGTTTATAACATTCATCTAATGAGCCAAACTGGAAATTATATTTTGTCTGAATACTCTTGTTTTAATACCTGCACACAGCATGTAATGGTTAAGTCATTCCCTCTCTTCTTTGCACCACCTGGTTCAGAATAAGCACATGCCTGCTTATGCTTCACAATTTTTCAAAGCTGTTCACAGACATCCGTATACATACACCAACTCCATTTAGAGGTAACAATGTATGCAAGTACCTCCTACACACTCCTGAGTGCAATGCTTCCCTCTTTAACTGAAGGAGAAGGGGAGGATTGCTGTGACAAGAAAAAACCTGAACAAACAAAAAAAGGCAGCTTGGGTGATACTGTGTTTCAGATGTAAGAGGGGTATGGGTCACATAGCTTATGTGCAGACAAAAGTTTCCCAAAAGTTATGAATGCTTTGAGCGCAGGCCAAGGAGGTGCATACCTGAATTTCCGCAATCCTTAGAAATTTTAGAATCAATAGTTTGGGATTTGTCCATTTTCTTTTAGTAACTTCATAGGCACTATGTGTCACATGACAAATAGGACATTACTGCATGCTCACAACTTTCAGAAGTAAGCCTAAATGCAGAACAAGTAGTCCTCCAATTGCCCATATAGTAAAATTTAACTGTGGGATTTTCTATTTCTTAATGTTTTGTTAACATGAGGTCTCATTCCCAAAATTACTCAGAGCTGGTCATTTTATCAAGTAAGCTGTGCTCTATCAGACTTGCGGATGGTGACCTGTAAATGCAGCATGAAGTGTTTTGATCTGTTACTCCACTTATCCTTACAGCCTAGTGAGAGTGCTAAAGGGAAACCATTATCTGAAAAGGTGTCAGGTCAGTGCAGAACTGAAAAAGAACTTCTCTGAAACTTGTATCAGAGAAATATGATGCTTAGTCACAAGAAATTCTTTAATTTACACATGACATTTGCCCCCTGGATTCATACTGGGAACGAGGCTGACTAACGTTTTCTAGACATTCCAGAAACCCTCTCCAATTTAATTCATTGAAGAGAATTTATCCAGGAGGGAACAAAACATTTTCTCAAAGTCTTTGCCTGGCACAGCACAAGGGAAAAAAAGAAAAAACAAAAACCTAAAACACAGCCTTAAAGGTCAATACTCCCATCTTGTGGCTGATGAAGAAAACGCAAGTATCTAAATGAAAATGAAAAAAATTAGTTCCATGCAGATAGTTTATAAATAAGAATTTACCTGAATAGAACTTTTCTTCCATGTCATAATTAAATTTGGATCTTAGAACTGTCAATGTTCTGTTCAGAGAAGGAAGGATGTGAAATTTTTTCATGAACACTTAGCCAAAAGACATGGAGTTTCTGTAGCAAATTCCTAATTGCAGGAAGTTGAGAGGATGAAATCCACTTTTGCTATACTTTGAATTCAATGGCTCCTGAATGAAGACAGGGATGTGATGGAAATCCACAGGCCAGTGGAGCAGTAGGTAGGACTAGCACTTAAGGATACATAATGGAGCAGAAAGAAGCAGTTCATTCACGGCACCTGGTTGCAATTGGTACAATTCTAAGCCTCAGAAGTAGGGACAAGTCTTGCTTTTCCCAGGTTTTCCAAAGGATCCTTCTTCTTGATTTGTTAGCTGTCTGCATAAGGCTGAAATGAAGAGCATGTGGTTGATGTGCCTCATTAAAGCTCCTATATGGGTCCTATGTTAGGTACCTATGTATCCTATTTACTTACACAAATTATGGCAGAATAAACTTGTTTCCTCTGTCATTTCACTGTGTCCATACAAGTCCTAAGATAGTATGTATCCTGATCCTAGATTAGCATCTCAAAGAAAAAATAGTGATAATTTATAATGTGCGCTAATGCCAATACCAATGTGAGAGTGCTTCTGCTTTGTTTGGAGGACACTGACACTGAATTATCTGCTTTAATGTTTCGACATTGCCAGTTCCTGGGAAATGCCAAACATACAGTTTCAGAAGATAATGCTCTCAGTGAAAACACAGCTGGAAGTGTGTTGGAATGGATGACAATTACAGAGACAATGAGTCAGGTAGTATCATCTTAATGAGAAGAACCAAATATGGAAGCAAAAACTTTCTAAAGAAGCTTGAACATCATTTAAATATGTTGGGTCACATAATACAGCTAAGTATATAGAATGGGAAGGTTTAGGGAGCATTAAGGCTGAAACTCATAAACACTATGTTTTGTTCTCACGTGTCTCCCTATGTGATTGAAGTGAGACCAAAGCCTAGTCTATTGACATAGAAATGGGACTACTTGGAAATATGTGAACCCTGCATGTAGTAAGGGACTCTGTCTTACCAAACTGAAAGGGTGAAACAAAGCGAGCTCTCCTGCAGGTTAACAGCATTGACACCAGGTGAAGATGGCCTTGAGAGCAAACTCAGAGCTCAACAGACATGGTAGAAGTAATATTTCAAAGCAGAAGATTCATGAAGTGCATTTTCAAAGACAGCAACAACCAGCCAGGAGGGTTCTAATTGTTCCCTAACAAGCCTGCTGGCAAAATGTGTCAACTAAGTGCTCAACTAAGGTTCCTAACCCAGGAATTACAACTCAAGTGAATGGAGTTCTCTGTCTGCAAATTTGCTCATAAAACAGACTCCTAAAGCAGTGTAAAATTACGAGGGAGCACAAGACTGAAGTCAGGGCACGTCAGCCTCAGATGAATAAAATGCTATATTCATAGGATACAGACTGTAAAAAGAGAGAAAAGACACAAGAAGAGCAGCAACAATAACATCTTCGATTCTCTACACTATTCTGTAAGTACATGGGCCCAAACACATCAAAGGGATTAGCAACTTCAGTTAGTGTTTCAGTTTGTTGGTATGCTTTAGTTTGAATAAACAAAAGGAGTCTCCTTTTGAGAAGCTGTTCATTGCTTATTGAAAATTGTGTCTGATAACAGCTAAACTGGGCATGAGGGATGTTCACCATATTTAAACATGACTGAGGAGCATACCCTCGTAGTACGAAGACAAAACATATGCTCGGCTGTATTAAAAACAGTGTGGCTGAAAAACTGGTGGAAGTGACCATGCTGCTGTAGACAGTTGTGAGCCTGCATGTGGAATACTGGTGTTAGTTTTAGACACCTCAATCTGTACAAAAGAGATACTGATAGACCTGAGAGAATCTAGAAGGGAGCCAGCCACTAAGATGATCAGGGACCAGAGAATATGCTGTTAGAGAAGCTGAGTGGACTCTGTGTGCATGCCTGAAGAAGAGGAGACATAACTGCAGATTCCACTACTAGAAGGTGCATTCTAGCCTTTTCTTCTGAGAGTTCCATAAGGAGGAGAGGTAATGGTCAGAAAGTGCAACAAGGGAAATTGTAATTGTACATGAAGAAAAAATTCTTCTTCATGACAATGCTGAAGCACTGGAAAACATTGCTTGGAGAGGGTGTGGAACTCTCTTGGGGGTGGCAAAACTCAATTGGACAAGGGCCTGAGCAACTTGATCGAACCTTGACATTAGCCCTGCATTGAGCAAGAGTCTGAATTGACAGAGGTCTTGCATTAAGTCCTGCATTGAGGCCTGACGTGAGTTCTGCACTGAGCAAGAGGCCAAAGTCGAAGACCTGCAGAGATCCCTGTTACCTAATTTTTTCTATGACTGCATATTTTAAGATCTTAGGCATAATGCTATAAGAAATATTGTAAATAGAATAGAGCTCAAGTCATATCAGGGAACATTGTAAGTAGAAGTCATTGATTTGTCTACAGTATAGATATAGCATCTTCAAAGGCAATTTGCACAGCTCCTCTGCCAGTCTGGTTTAGTCTCATATAAGAGCATCAGAGATCACGTCAAACATATCTCAAGCCAACATGATAATCTTAGTCCAATGTGATAGATGTCAAAGATAAACTGAGGCTAACCATTTACTTGCTGACTATAGGCTAAGAATGATACCTTAACAATTAAAAACTGGTTTTGTGGTCAGCGGAACTAGTGAAGCTTTGTTTCAGAAGAATTTGTGTTCTTTGCTCCCTTGTATTATTCAACACACATCAACACACGTCTTCCATATCCTCACCAGGGAAAGAATCAGCAGTACTGTGGCTGGTCTGAAGGATTAGCCATCAGCTGGTTGCTGCCAAATAAAATGTGTAACAGTTGAGCTCTGCCTCCACTTTATTCTGGGGACACAATGACCTGGGTTCCACTCCCCCATCCAGCTGCTGTGTCAGTAAAATTTATAGAAACACACTTATTATTGAGACTTCTTGCCTCCTCTAAAAGCAATTGAAATTAGCTAGCAATTTCAAATCCTAGGGTGTACAAGTAAACTGTTGATTACATAAGCCTTGTTTTCTAGGCTCAATAAAAGTGTTTATATTAATATATATTTATTAATTTTAATCATAGCATTCATGCAGTAGAGGCAGGTAAAAGACAGCTGAGAAGAAAATCTGACCATGAATTTTTTTTTTTTCCTATTAGAAATCAGAGCAAAAAACCAATTCTGCCATGAAACAGAATTTTTCAAAATGTTACTTTGGGTCCAACAACCTGTATTAATAACCTGTCATTTATTTCAAGTGACAAGTAATTTGAACTGAAGAAGACTGTGTTTTATTTTCATATAGTTAAGAAATACTGAAAGACCAGAAAAATTCAGAATGCTTTAACTCCCTTCAAGCAATTTTTACAGTTTTTGTCAATTAATATATTCCTATAGAAAACATAGATTTTCATGAAAAGTTCTTCCCATAGAAAACTTTACATCAGAAAAATATTGTGCAACTGTAATGTGCTGCAGATAAATAGATTTTTTAGGATGTAACTGTTCTTAGAGATAGTACATGTGCTACATCTCTAACAGCACAAGAGACAGAATGGTCTTCAGCCTGAGACAGCTCCTGAGGAGATATCTTCAAAATTTATGTGCATGATTTTCTACTCCAGTGATTGTTGAGATACAGATATGAAGTGGGGATACACATAATCACCAAATTAGTACAAAACTGCTTCCTACAAGTACAGAATTCCAAACGGCTTCCTGCTTGCTGAATTATGTTATAACTTATGTTAAGAATAGAAACAGAATTTAATGGCTTAGTAATACCATAAGGTTTCAGATCTTCAAGTGCAACATGAGTATTACATTACTAAATAGGAGTGTTGATATTGATACACAGTGTTAAAATAACTGTATTACAAAAGGTTACATTGATCATATAGATTCAGATTCTGCTTCCATGCAAAACATGGAAGCAAACCTGATCCAGTTACTATATCACCTGCCTTTGGCTCATCAGTTATGAAATCAGGATCTTAATAATTCAAAGAAAAAGCTTGGGGTTTGGTGAAATCTTCATGTCTATGTTCTCCTCATGTAGGTGTTTTTATTTTGGTTTTGTTTGTTTTTTTTCCCCAGAGGAGGAAACAAGTGTATTTGGTAGAATGCAAACAGACAACTGGCAATGTTTGCTCCTCCCCAACACGCTACTGGGGATTTTCAGATTTGTTCACTATTTGGTCTGACATTTCAGCAAAAATGAAATGAAAAACTGTATGCCCATTTGCTTATCTGAGACAGGATATTTTGGGTGTTGAGAGTGTGGAACAGTACACCATACCTGTCCCTTTCATAATCAGACCAGGCCAGTGTTCACAAGGTCAAGAAGTTTCAGTCCATCAGAAGTTAAGTACCCAGCAATTCATTTTTAAGTATGCCACTCACCATGGCAGAGTGTCAACAACAAAACTGGAAGCAGTTTTTCACTATGCAAAGCTTGTAGTCTACTAATGAAGATATTTCTTGGAAAGTGGGAAGTGACTATCAGACATAACTGAAATGAGTATCCTAAGTGGGTGGCATCCTGACAATGACCGTTCAGTATTTTAGCTTTGTTTTCTTACCAAGTCATGATTGTAGCTTCTCTTTTGCCTTTTGTTTTTTTTTTTTTTAACAGACACACAAATTTAGCTTTTCATCTTCATGGTTCTGTGTTTGTTAACAGTAATGAAAATGGAAACAAAATCTTTCAGGTATGACTCATTTCATCTTAATTCAGATTTCCATAGCATAGATTTTACAGCTGAGCCTATTCTTGTAGGCTTTCTATATAGTCAGTGAAGAGAAACAGACACTTTTAAGACATGATTCATGTGACCAGTTGTTGACACCTATTTTAGAATGACATTAACCACCACATTCCTCTGTGGTCATTTCATAGAGCTTAGGGTACCTTAGATGCAAATAAATCTATCTGTACCCAGATGAACCCTGCACACTAAGGAAACTTAGGCTAATAATTTCCATGTGAACATAATGTTATTCTTGGGATGAGTAATTTTACATTATTCAATGTAAAATGGGGCGATTATTACCATACACTAAATGTTTGTTTTTATTACTGCCCAACTGAGCCTTTGAATTGAAAAAATTACAGTTTGCACTGTTCTACCCTTATGTCATGTGTGGGCAATCATACCATGTAATTTCTGTATCATTATTAATTGTATTTATGGCAGTGCCTATGTAGGAACAAAAACAGGACCATCCATAGTGAAAATGACACTCTATAAACAGCACTTCCACATAAACAAGAGAAGTGAAAAGCTGGAAAAAAACAAATAAATAAACACAAGCAATATGCACTGTAACATTGCAGACTGCATATACACTTTAAAGTTCAGTGGTTAGGTACAGAAGAGAGAAACTAGACAAGCAAAGGTGGGCAAAACAGATGAGAAGAAAGGTATGACGGGACTGAATCACCTAGCTGATCTGCTCAGGGAAAAAAGCAATGAGTCAGAAGTCTAGAAAACACTATTAGGATCTCTGTTCTGTTTAACTTATGTTGCATTGCCAGCTTCATTTTCTGGTTGGCTCCTCCCTGCTGTGTCTTTCCAGTATCTTATCTGACAGACTGAGAGCATTGTCTGGGTCCTGATTTCACAATGATGTTCAAGACTGCCCAGACAAGACTGTATCTGAGTCTCGGATATTCCAGAGCAGTGAGGTGGAATCATCCAGTCCCCATTTCAGCTTTTTTTCTCCCAAACTCAGCAGTACAGCCGCATCAATTCCAGCAGCCACTTGGACAGATTTGACCTTTAATTTCAGAATGTATCACAAAATGTTCAAAGCTCAAATATTTGCAGCCAGTCCTATATACAATAGAAAAAAGCTGCACTCTGGTGAAGAATTAGCTGACCAATTCTTGGCCAGTGATGGTACCAGGGCAAAGGAGGAAAGAGACCCTTCTTGCCTACCATCAGCTTAAAAAAGAGACTTTTTTTATAACCAGAATAAAAACCATTCTGACTGGAAATTGTATACATTCTTCTCTCAGAAAGTAAACACTCATAGCTGTAACACCTAAACACAGAGGAGTTTGCATCTACAATAGTCACATAATGCTGCAGTACTGTAGACTTCTAGAACATCTTTCCAGACATTATATTGTCCCATTTCTTATCCTACACAGCCAAGGAACTCAACTCAGCAACAGTTTCCTGCATCTTTCACGGAAGCAGGTCCTTCTGATGTGGAAAGGAATTTTTAGTAACAGTTGTATTTTTTCCCTTGCTGAAGAATGAAAACTAACTTGAAGAGAAGCCCATGACCTACAGAAAGTGAGTCACAAATCTGAAATGAATGCACCTTCTGTATCAAAATATAATTCCAGTCAAATCCCCTCCATTTGGAATACTGCAAATCTTAATTGATTTTAGCTGCTTTAGTTGCTCTACTGATGAAAATGAAAAAATCAAAAACAATACTCCAAGCACCAGACAGTCCCAAAGATGTTGCAATAAATAAACCCAGTTTTCACGACAGACTACATATGTAATTAAAATAATGGCAGCTAAAAATAAAAGAGCTTTCACGCAACCATGTAAGCATGATTCTATGTATGAAGGAACAGCTGAATCACAGAATCATAGAACGGTTTAGGTTGGAAGGACCTTAAAGATTGTCTAGTTCCAACACCCTTGCCACGGGCAGGGACACCTCCTACTAGACCAGATTGCTCAAAGCCTCATCCACCTGGCCTTGAACACTGCCAGGGATGAGGCCTCCACAGCTTCCCTGGGCAACCTGTTCCAGTGCTTCACCACCCTCAAAGTGAAAAATTTCTTCGTGATATCTAATCTAAATCTCCCCTCTTCCAGTTTGAAGCCATTACCCCTCGTCCTATCACCACATTTCGTCCTTCTCCAGATTTCTTATAAGCCACTTTCAGATACTGAAAGGCTGCAAAAAGGTTTCCCCAGAGCCTTCTCTTCTTCAGGCTGAACAACCTCAACTCTCTCAGCCTGCCTTCATAGGAGAGGTGCTGCAGCCCTCTGATCATCTTCGTGGCCCTCCTCTGGACTTGCTCCAACAGGTCTGTGTCCTTCTTACAGTGGGGACCCCAGAGCTGGACACAGTACTTCCAGGTGGGGTCTCATGAGAGTGGAGTAGAGGGGCAGAATCACCTCCCTCAACCTGCTGCCCACGCTTCTTTTGATGCAGCCCAGGATGCTGTTGGCCTTCTGGGCTGCAAGCACACATTGCCGGCTCCCGTTGAGTTTCTCATCCATCAACACCCCCAAGTTCTTCTGAGCGCTGCTCTCAATCCATTCTCTGCCCAGCCTGTATTTGTGCATGGGATTGCTCTAACCAAGGCGCAGAACCTTGCACTTGGCCTTGTTGAACTTCATGAGGTTGGCACGGGCCCACCTCTCAAGCCTGTCCAGATCTCTCTGGACGGCATCCCTTCCCTCCAGCGTGTCAACTGCTCCACACAGCTTGGTGTC
>VYXH01009631.1:112625-129420 GCA_013397275.1 Burhinus bistriatus
AAACCCCACAATATAAAAACAAAATTAGGAAACAAATGGCGAACGAAAGAGAAGCATCATTATGTTAGTGAATAAATGAATGCTGTATCCATATACAGAAAGTAGTGCTCAGTGCTTGCCTTAGTTCTAATATTCCTGAACTAAGTGTCTTTGGTGACCAGTCAGAAAGATCTGGGTTACACGGATCATGGGCGTGATGCAGCATATCAACTCTGTTGTTATTATCCTCTTACATACTAAGTTAAAATTCCCCACATAAATGCTCGATCAAATCTCAAATAAATGTTTCCAAAGGAGGGGTTTGAATAACTGCATCTTAACATGTGTGCCATGAAATCGGATAGTTTTGTAATTTGATAAACAGTCCTGTGTGTAACACAGTTCATACTCGTTTAGTGTGCTTCAGCTCTCACCTTTACATATTTTGAATTTAGCTGCTGAACACAGTTTTCCACATTACAATGCTGTAAAAGACAATCAGCTTGCTTCTTTTTTTTTAGTAGCAAGCTACAGTAATAACAGTGTAAAACTTTGTTTTTTCCACTTTTTTCTTTGCAAACTCCTTTGACTGCTTTGTTTGAAAAAAATAAATCTGTTATTACTTTAGTTATGCTGCTTTTTAATTGATTGCTAAAGTACTCCATGTTCAATTTATTTAATTTTATTTCCCATGTTTTCTTTTCAAAGACAAGAATCTTAAACATTTTCAAATATTGATGCTCTTAACTGCTCAATACCTGTGTCTACTTTTTGACTGTTCTTCCCTAAAACTCCACTTTCTTTTTTTCATTCTTCCTAGACCTGTCTGTTCCACTACTTAATACAGTTTTCTTTCTGTCAACCATTTGCTTACTTTAGACAGCTCTTCCTTCCTGTGTTCACTCATTGTATATATCACCCCCTTGTTTCTTGACTTCCTTTCCCATTCATTAAAGACTACCTGCACAGATTCCAGCTATCATTTAATTCACTATAAAAAATGCAATTTCCATTTAGCTATTTCCCTTAAAATAATTCAAGCAACTCCTAATCTTCATGTCTGTGACATAAAGTTGGCTATAAATCCTTTCAGTGCAGCTCTTAATTTACTCACGTTGGTAATGCCATTCACTTCATAAAAAGACATGCAAAAATGTTAAGAAAAATATTTATTGTTTTCTCCATTAAACATACAGTCATCCACAAAAGTATTTCTGCCACATGCATTATTTTGTTGTTGCTTGGTGCTGTTGCTGTTTACGAGGGCTCTTGAGAGCTCTGATGGACTCCCAGCTCTATGCTGTTTACAAACACAAAAGAAAATTATGATCCTGGCTGAAAATGTCTCGCTGTCTACGGGAATCAATGGATGGAAGAGCCAGATGAAGCAGTACAGGCAACAAAGACACTTGCCATCCTAAGCAACGGTCTGCATGTCAGTAATATAACAACTGCAGAAGCTTTTGTAGGCATCACAGGGAGAAAAATAACATGGGTTTGGCTGCAGATACAGGCATTCTTATCTTGGGAATCTCCTTCCAAATGCAAATGGCAGCATTGGAAAGGATCTAACAGTGCTTGTTTGAAAAGTCAAGAATGAGGTAATGGCAGTTGAAATCCTGGGGCAACCAAAGGTAGGAAGAAGAACCCCAACTACAAAACAGATAAAATAACGGCTAAACTGCTGTAAGGTGTTGCAGGTGGATCAGTCTGCCATTCTAACAGCAGAAACTCAAATGCTTGATGACCAATTTATATCGTTCTGATTTTCTTCTGGAGGATGTAAGCACTAGTTAAATAAGCAAGGTAATAATTAGCTACGCTATTGACAGTTCACATGTTCCAGATCCACACGTTCAAAAGGAAGTCTCAAGGCTTGTATCACAACTTGAAGAACTCAGTTGCATGTAAATCTAATTTATACATCAGAGAGGTAGAAACCACACTGGGTTTATCACAGCCCAGGGCTGCATGTTATGAAAGGACAAGTCTTCACACTGCAGACAGCATTTTCTTTCAGAATACATTCCCTTTCACTTGTTTCACAGTGTTTTCATGTTTCCCTTGTCCACCCTTCTCAAATAAGCATTTTTATGTTTGCTATTTCTTTTTGAACTGTCTGTCACACTGCAGCATTTTTTGTTTCATCCTAAACAAAGACATACAACTTTGCCCTGCTTCAGACACACCAAACCATGACTGGTCAGTAATACCGTGAGTACTCTTCATGCTCAGTAAACTGTGAAGTAGTCTCAGTGCAGAGGCATCACATGCACCTGAAACTAACAGGTCTTAGGAACCCATATACCTCTCCTAGTCTGTAATCCAGAAAAGAAATTACCTTCTTATGAATCACAGTTCCACAAGACCTTAATTAATTTGCTGAATTTTCTGCCTGCAATCCTATGATGGTTCTTTTTATAGCAATTTTTTTCTTCCCCTTGTCATGACCCCAGTATTAGCAGCTAGACAGCAGCTTGCGGTGTGTGGCTAATGAATTGTATCCTATGGTTTCTTGGACAAATGTCTTTTAGAGTGTTTGAACCGGCAACACTGTTCTGATATTCTAACAATCAGAAACAATTTCCTTGATGATCTGCTTTGTTTTTATTTTGGGAGGGCCTTGATGTCGTTTAACCTTTAAAGCTTACAAGGGACTTCTTTCATAACAAGATTATGTGTGTGACTACTCCAGAGGCTTCTCCCCAGGAAGAAATCTTTGTGCAAGTTTGTTAGATACCTCCATGGATGAATGGTTTGCTCTGCAGTTGATTGCCTAGGATCACTCTGACATCAGACTGTAGCTGATATCCACAGGAATTTTCTGTGTCCCTTTACAGGAAAGCAAACCATGCCTCCTCCCCTCCCCATTTGGAATGACTGAGAAGAACCCTCTATTAGAGTGTGCAGAGACTTCCTTACCCATTATGCTGCACTGCAGGTTTTCCTGTAGGAGGGGTGCTCAGACTCACTTCTCTTTGTTTTTAGTCAAACCATCTGTAACAATAGCAGAAAGTTGATGAAATAGCTGAGAGTGGGGAATGACTGCTGTTTGTTTAGTTTTCTGGCCTGTTACAGTATTTCCTGCACAACATTAATCTTATGTTTCCAAGACGCATAATACACGGAGCAGCATGATCATGTAAGCACAAACAGTTTTCCCACAAGATGTTCAGCTGGTATTTTCAAAAGGTCCAGCCTGCATGCTTTCAACTTTTGCTGTCTTTGGTTGGAGCGGAAAGAATTCAGCACCTTCTAATTCTGACCTCTTAAATCTCAACTGCAATAGACAAACTCTTGAATAAAAATAATTTTGAACCTCACACCAGCTGCTGTCAGGACTTGGAAATGTATATGAGGTGGTCATATGGCAGCTGCAAACTAGAACATAGTCTTCTGACCAGTAACTGTAAAGACTGATACCCCACATCCCAAACTCAAGAGGCTCCACTTCATTCATTCTGCTCCCAGCACTTTTATCTAGAGTCCAGCCATATCGTATGCAAGTGTAGATGGAGCTTCCAAGCCTCTCTTAAGTTTCTGCAGTTTGAGACCTAAAATATAACGTATCACTAAGACAATACTGGGAACATCTTTTCCACTACTCCCCACTCTTCGAAATCCATCCACAAGTTTAGGTGCTTCACATGGTTTCCAAGCTTTGTTTTATTATAACGTTGCTACCTAAATACTAAGGTCTTTGGTATCATGCACAGAGGAACAAGAAAGAACACATTTAATTTGCCCTCCTTTTCCCTTGAGATCTTCTTATGGTCCAGGCAGTGGAGCATTTTGGAGTAAGAAGTGCTTTTCTTTTGAAGCGGATCTCATTTTTATCATGCTTTTTCCCCTCTTTTTTATGATGCAGCCTTATCAAACTCGATCCCAGCCCTTACTATAGTGGCTGATGCACTATCAAGAAGAAAAGAGTTCTTAGGCAGCCATAGTATCATGACAAAAATCAATTTTAGTTTTTAAGCCACAATCATGGTCACAGTTCTGAAGTTCAAAGAAAATGGGTAGACCAGATGCAGCTAAAATCTCAGTCATAAAGTCTACAGTACAGTCTAAGCTGAACAGTCTTTCTTGTGCTTTCATATTTTGATGTAATCATTTTATAGTGCCTGCAGAGTTATCTGAAGGACTATTTTAGGGCATCATCTGTTGACCATTACTACCATAAAACATGTTTAGTTTACGAGTAATATCATTTGTTATGTTTAGCAGTGTCACACAATTGAAACACAGTGAACTCACAATTCTTAATTTGCCAGGTGCAGTTTGGAAGGAATCTTCTCATGTAAACGAAAGCTACTTTCATTGGAGTCCTGATTACTAAGATGCGCCTAAAGGTTCCTTCGGTAATGTGGAGTATGTGCAGCACACTAACATCTCTACTGAGAAAACAGCTGAGCCAGTTGGAGGCATGTCCTCACTCACAAAGGTCAGCCAATGTGAAGGGTAACAGCTATTATTTTGGGCTTTCAAAGACTGGGAAGTCTGTACACTGTTTTTTCCCTTCTCTCCCTAGAGAAAGGATAAATACCAAATGGGCCCAGCTGAGATCTGTAAACTTAACAGCTAGAGATGGGGAATAAACGATCTCAGATCAGTGGTCACCACAGATTTTTTTCTCGAAGATTAATTAAGGGCACCTCTTCATGTGGGTCTGTTTTCCTTTCTCTTTTTCCCCTCAGGAATATTCAGCTACAGGATTGTATGTGGCCTCTTGCCCTGCATTTAATATCATCTTTCTGAATTTTTTTATCAGAGAAGCAGCTTTAAATTCCTTTAGGTCTCCATTGCAGCCTTGCTTGTAGAGGCTTTCTAGCTATTACACTGCATTAGCACATCTCCTACCCGAGTCAGGCCCAGAGACTGGCCTTGATCTGGGTCTGTCATAGCTGTGACTGCTCTTAAGATCTACTTTCTACGCACATCAGAACACAAGACAGAAGGTTCGTTTTTGTGTCATTATGTAGACACAACTACTAACAAAATGAATAAGGAAATAAGATTTTGCTGTGTAAACTACACCTCCAAGATCCAACAAAGTGCAATGCAGAAAAAATCAAGCTACGATATCCAGGTAAGCAAGGTATATTCAGTCTGAGAGAATGAATACATTAATAAGTTTAGGCTGCTGCCAATAATCCTGTCCAGCTGTGTCCACAATGCTCCAAACTGGAGACTGATTTGCAGCACAGCTTTGTTTTGTTCAATACCTTTGCAGGTATTGAAATAAAGGATCTTCATAAGGTCTGACCTTCAAACTTTTCCCATTGCCACTACAGAGATGGAGCTGAAGAATACGTTTCAGTCTACAGTGGAAAAGATGTTCCTGATTTAGTGGCTTAAAACTATGTTATTCATTCAGTTCTTCAACGTTCTGCCTGTATAGCACTGCCTACTTCAGACTTAACTGTAAAGTTCTTGTATGACATGAAGACTATTGTTGACTCAGTAGAATTACCAGTATACTTAACATTAAGCCTACGTATCAATGCTGTGTTGGGCAGGGACCACAGTATCTTAGTTCTTGAAGATAAGCTTTCAAACGGAAGCCCACAATGATAGAGGTAAGCAAGGGCTTAACTGCTACTTGCCTATGACATGAGGTTTCTACCCTATGTCACCACCAAGCTGTATCTCATTCCATTTCTTTAGGTTTTGCCACATAGGACTTTTATTTTCTATGACCTGGAAGCTATTGCATAAAAGACATTTCTTCTGGGAACGTCATCACATGAAGGAAACAGAGGTTATTGCTGTTAGCAGAGATAGTTTCTAAAGGAGCAGGAAAAAAGATAGCTGTGGCTTCCAAATCCCTCACAACCATCCCTAAAACTGTTTGATATGTTGAGGGAAATGGCATGCACTTTTCAACAGCACAGAAACTCATATACTGCAGCAGTGGAAAATTTCTCTCTGCATAGCGCACAGGTAATCATTATGAAGCTAAATACTCATAATAGCTTCATAAAACAATTACACTGTGTTATTGTTACCAAGTGACTTTAAGGATTGCAAAGAAGAATGAAAAAACCTTACTCAAATGCAAGCTCAATCACTTCTTACACAAAAAGCACCCTCAGGAAGAATGCAATTTATATTCATATGTATTTTTTACCTGTCATTCCTTCAGCTTGATGGATGTCAGAATACTACATTTTTAGTAGACTTGCAATTGCTAGAGAACTTAAATACACCCTGTGATTATATGCTGCAGGGACGACAGCTGAAATGCCAAATGGCCATTGCAATGCTCCTGGTAACGCTATTCTCCCTTTGTGGCAAAAATTCAGGTGCTTGTCTTCAGCTGCAATTAGCATTTGATATTCAGAATAGGCTTTGGTTTCTGTCTTTCCCTCCCTCCCCTCTTCTTTCTCTTTCTATTTAGGCCTACTGATACAGTCAGAACACTGGGTAAATTATCATTTCAGCCAGGTCAGAAAGCAGGTTTCCTACTACATTATTTGATGTTACGGAATTGCTGATCCCTTTTCTGTCAAGAAAGGGCATGGCAAACTTTCCAAACTCATAACCTTATAAAGATACCTAGGAAGTACTGCAATGTATACATAAGAAAGAATGAAATTAATATTAATTGACTAGCAGGGCACCACTATAATTATCGATAATGGAGTGACAAAAATAAAATGTTGCAGAATCTTATAGCCCAGATTAAATATATACTATAGATAAAATAAAATTGACAACCGTTTTCTACTTACAACTTCTGAAAATTATTACACAGAAAATGTACAGCAAAAAAACACTATTTTTTTGTTGTTCATAAGTAAAAAGAGAACCAGTAGATGGCAAAATAAGCATCTGTATTATCTGTATCTTTGTCTTTGCAGATATTACATGGACCCTTGTATCTGAAGAAATAAACAATCTTCATTTGATTTCAACTTGATGCCTTGGAGATGTATGACTTACCTTCTCATCTAGCAAGAGCTGACATACTAGTTCAAGGTGACCAGAAATGTCAACTGCAGTTCTGTTGGACAAGCTATTTTGTACTGCAGTGATATATATATACATATAACAAGGCATACTATATACATGGATGTCAAAGATGTTCAGTTACCATTTGGATAGGCACCAACTAACTCTAGAACTTCCACTCAAATCTTGTGCATGTTCTTAGAAGTTTTGTACCCCATATCAACTTACTAAAACCTTAACAAAAACAATTACATATCTAATTCTGTATGAGTCACCTAAGTACTTTAGCTAAATGGCACTTAACCATAATTAGGGGAAAACATGTCTAATCAGAAAGTCAGTACAGCGTTTTATGGTTTGCTGGTCTGACAGCATAGCCTAGAATGTTTTACTGCTTCTAACAGCACCCGGACTTGGTAATGTATTATTTCCTAAGTCTAGGCAAAACATAATAAACTGGCTACCATCTTGATTTCTTCACCTCTTCAATTCTCATCTCATTTTTAATGGCTACCATTTTGCAAAAGCTGAAGAAAGAAGGTAGCGCTTTACAGAGAGTGTTTGAAATATAGCTGGCAGACGAAAAGCAGAGACTACTAATATTAACAATGAGGTTTAAGGTGTGGTCAGACCTTAATAGTCAAAAAGATGAGGACAGACTTAATCATCAGTCTTCTGTAGGTTTTATGTATCCTACTCTGAACCAGTTGGTGTTGGTTATAGATTGTACAGTGACATGGATTCAGTGGAAAACTGGTCTGATTTAGCATGATGGTTCCCACATCCATTTTCCTGGTTTATTGAAAGGCTGAGAACAAAAATTGTAATAGTTCCTGGGAATCTGTACGTAAGCAAACACAATGATGTATGACATGACAAATCAGGGCCCCTTCTAACATTTCAAAAATAACTGCATTAGTGTCATTTTTCCTGCAGAATAGGATTCCTCTGTAGAATACAATAGATCAGCCAGAATTTAAGAAATATTAAGGTATTTTTAGAGAAATAAAAAAATACTTGAAAAAAGAAACCATACAGTAATAGCAACAGTATAGCACTGCCATTGGATCAGCAAGAGACATATTTCATTAAATGCTAAAACCTTCATCCAAAAAATTCCTTGTTGAATTCAGGATGAATAAGGACTACTGCAGGGTCATTAGTAATAGTTCCACTGTATTAAGTCTTTTAGATATACACTGTGCATCAATATGAAGCCTAGATATATTCAACAGTTACCCAGAGTACTTCTATTCAGGATGTTCTTTATTCTGTTCCCTGTTCAAAGTTGCAAGTAACTAGACAATCATGTAAAGCTGAAAGACCAATAAGTAATTATGTCATATCTGTCACCTCCTGGGTTGACATTTTCTAGATGGAATGATGAGCATGATTGCTGAATATATTAGTTCTGTGAACAAAATAAAAACCAAAAGCAAATAAAATTGTACCAACCATTACACAAGAGTACCTGAAAATCCTATACCAAGTTGGTTCCGGCACTTAGCCATCTGAAAGGCCTGATGCTGCTGCCAATGGCTTGCATCAGCAGCTCAGTGCATAACAATAGGTATGGAAGGCAGGAGAGGGAAATATCTAAGTCATATTTGCTACAAAAAACAACACTGTCCCCTCACAGCCACTGAGGTTCCCCTTATACTAACAAGGACACATTGATATAAAAGCATTTAAAGGCAAAAGGAGAATTCATGATACTATTCTTCTAGGTAGTTTTGTATCTGTATTTTCTTTGCATTCCCAGGAAATGAAAGTCGAATTCATATCTAAGTACTTTCCTGCACACAAGCCACATGATGTGCTTGTAAGTGAAGCACTGAGGTTGTTTAAAAATAAGGGCAGAATACTGAGTTAGCAAGGCTGGCATGCACACATGCTAATAATATACATACAACTGAGGTTTTAGGGTAGATCTCAGTTCCCCCACTGCCATTCCTGGGTAATGCAATGCCACTGAAGCGCCATTCCGCAGTTTGGTTTGGTTATTAAATCTACAACTCAGAAAGTTTCTTGCAACAGGTAAAGAAGAGGAAGCACAAACTATTTTAACTGCAGTCAGTTTCCCTGATATAAAGTGTAGAAGAAAACCACTTAAGAATAAGCCTACTTCTCAACATTCTTTTCTGCTACAGATTGTAGAGGAACTGGCATGAAAAGAACTAACTGGGCCTGGCTATTTACAATATAGCTCTCCACATTTTTATTATATTTGAACTCATTTCTCAAGGAGACATATTTTGACATGGCTGCAGTGAAGAAAATGTCAAAAAAACCCCATCAATTTCCAGTTATTTTAATCAGATTTAGAACTAAGTACCAAGAACACAGGAGTGAGGACAGGCCATTGCCTAAAAAAAATGCACATCATCCCAGGCAAACTAGACATGTTGCACTGTGATGCCTGTTAGCACAGTGCAATTCTGCCTTTTCACATGCAGAAAAATTTGGTATTTAGATTGTATACTATTTCTTGCCAACAAAGACTTCCTAGAATCTCACTGTTACCGTAATATTAGTCAAGATTCTAGGAAATAACATTATTCAATAATATTAAAGACAGAAAAAATGACTCAGTTTCGCTGGATCAGGATCATAGCTGAGTCTGTCTCTGAAGCACAACAAATTTACATGGACTAAGAATATAAACCAATGTATTTTCATGAATTATGGGCAAAACATTAATTCAAGTAACTTGAACAGCCTATTGATTCTTTTCCTACTCTTTGAATGGAAATGCCCAATGTTCATTTGTTAGCTCCATTCCCCTTCACACTGAACTTCACTCACAACTCATTACAAGTGACTAGCATAATCCTAACCTTTCAGAATACACACTGCCTCCCTTATATCAGTACCACTCTCTGTCCTTCCTTTCCTTGCCATTTTTAAAATGTAAGCACATAGTCTTCGGATCCATCGTGGTGCAAAATTCACCCTTTGCATTCATCTGTTGATCTCTTCAAAGCCCAGATAATACTGAACAACTGTGTCCATATACGCTTGAATAACGTTATACACAATGCATTTCAAGAGGTAATGGAGGACATAAAATATCTTTACTTGCTGATTCTGGCTGGTGTGCAAAGCTGATCGTGTGTGGCAGCTACCGTATTTATTTTGGAGCGGTTAGCAGACCACAAATAAATTTTGGCAGAAAGTCTAAACTTTCCACATTAAAATAAAAAATCTCAATAAATTATTTAAAATAACACCAGCAGCTCAGACACGAGATTTTATATTTTGGTATTCATGTCAAAGTACTTTTGATGTGTGCAACACTATTGTCGGTTCACCATAGTAAAAAATGACAATGTAGGTATAGCATGATAGGAAGTTTGGGAACTTATGTAGGCTAGGATTTTATGTCAGTATTAACAGTATTAGTGCTTCTAAGCATTTTGTTACTGAGGAAATACATTTTATTAGCTTCATCTCTCAACATCTGAACATGTAATCTAAATTTCTTGGTTTAATGTTACAAGGGATGCACAACTTGACCATGTAAATGCTTGTAAACAACGCAAATGGGAAGCAATGTCCTGCATGTGGGTCGGGGCAATCCCAAGCACAGATACCGGCTGGGCGGAGAATGGCTTGAGAGCAGCCCTGAGAAGCAGTCCTGGCGGTGTTGGTTGATGAGAAGCTCAACATGACCCGGCAATGTGCGCTCGCAGCCCAGAAAGCCAACCGTGTCCTGGGCTGCATCAAAAGAAGTGTGGCCAGCAGGTTGAGGGAGGTGATTCTGCCCCTCTACTCCACNTTGATTCTATAATTCTATGAAATCAAATCTATAGCCTTAAGTCTCAGCGACGCAAAGTTATCTTTTCAAGCTCTGGTAACATGACTTTGCCCTATCCCTCAACTAGCAAAGTATTATGCGTGGAGGAATACACGAAGAACTAATTTCTCTCATCACAGAAAGGCAGCAAACTCTCCACTTTTAGTAGCTTTTTAACAACACAGAGGAATACTGTACTATATTGCCTCTTCCAGATTTTTTCATTCATTCATCTTGTATAAATTGAAAGGTTTGCTTTATCCATTGTCAGTATATAAATTCATCTATGATTAATATCCAAGGAAGATCTATTTTTTCTGTAGTTCATTTGCTCTGTTTTTTTAGGTTAGGGAGGCATTTAGCAGAAATAAGGAGATGCTGCTGGAGTGTTTCCATGTATCTTAAAATATTTTACTCAATACTCTAGATTCATTTAATCTTTACAATATTTTGTACAGCTTCGTAGTTTTAAAACACCTATTTTGCATATGTTTCATTATCTCACTTTTTATTCTTTTGTCCTGTTCCCATGCTAGTTTGAATGAAGCCTTCACTATTCCTCTGCTTATCTATCAATCTGTTTTAATAGTTTAATATTTTAATTACTTTACCCACTATAAATCAAAAATGGCTGATTTTATTACTGGTATATTTCTTGAAGACAGAGATTTCTTACCTCCAAAAATATTTCTCTATTAAGAACAATATTTAGTGGACAGCTGCTTAAAAGACTTTATTGTCCAGCTGATGAATAGTTTCTGATCATCCTTATATTTCTTCCTCTTCTTCTGTTATCTCCAGGATGCAAATGGTTGTCTTCTATGGAAAGTCCGTTAGTGTCCCCATCTGTGTATTAGTACCACAGTATGCCAACTGAATGTAAGATCTTACCTCCCAATCTTATGTTCAGTTTGCCACAGCACGTAGCGGAGCAGACAACATATAGAACAAGCCTCAAGGGTTTTTCAATAACCAGTATTCTTCCACATCAGGAAGACTTCACAACTTCTACATTAAAGAAGAGCTACAGTTGTTTTATGCAGTCATGTCAGAGACTAGAGATTTGACCCAAAAGGGACTGCTTCTTAAGCAAGGTATTTTAAAGAACAGCTGCGTACTGCCTTCTATTCCTCAGAGTGATTCTGGCTATCAACCTTTAAGCAAGGAGTCTTTACTGATACAGAGAAATATATATTATCTATTGAACACTAAAACAAATTATATTTTTTAGATTTGGGGTATGGCAATAGCTGTTGTAATTCCTAACAGAATTCCGTCATCTTACGCTTTCCAGTTAATGGAAGCCAGGAAGCACTTCTAGAAAATTTAGCATTTTCTGCAGTCTGTGGAAGGTTATCGAATCCAAGTTTTACATGGCAGTATACTGCTGTTTAAACCTTGGTAATGGTCTACCTGGAAAGGCCAGTCTTGAGCTCAGCAGTGTAGTATTTTTGTACAAGTAACTGAGAGGAGTCTAGGACATTCTGGAGGCGGGAGGGAGCCTGGGAAATGTCAGTGAGAGTTTTAGCAGGTTGGGATAGTTAGTGGAGGTCAGGGTGAAGAAAAGAGCTGGGAAAGCTTGAGGGAGGCTCTGGGTGCTCAAGATACCAATAAGGATTTCAGTGTCTCCCTAGAAGAATGGGGAATAGCAGAAATGAGTGAATTGGAGTTTCAGAGAACAAAGTGGGCTTTGTTAGAGGTTTCAGAGAACACTACAGGCATCGTTCAGTGTTCAGCATTACTCACCTGTGCCTCAGTCTGTCCCTCAAAGGGAAAAAAGGTGTGAATTAGGTAATACATTACTATGAGCAATAATGCACTAAAACTAAAGTTGGTGTTTAAGACATTTCCTGATTGTTTTCCTAACAAATTTATTGTTCATACTGGAATTGAACATTACCTAGCAAGTGAGCACAGAAAATCCTAGGTCTTATAACTGAGGCTGAACGAAAAAGAAGCTGTATGTGAAAATGAAGACAAGTAATGAAAAATATCTTTGTTTATAAAAGCCAACTCTCCTGCTAGCAACCAAAACAAAAGTTAGTACAACTCAGCACGTACTCACAGTTATGTTGTATTCCTCTCCTAAGTTACAGGTTTGATCCAAAAGCCAGGTTGGGGCAGAGGGAAGAGGGAAGGGACAGATTGCCTAGATGTCAGCAATTTTGGTATCAGGCCTAATATATTGTTTTATTTTTCTGGGAATCCTACTGACAACAGAGAATGAAGAAGAAATACTGAAAGAAAAAGTTTGGCTACTGTGTTGGTTTATCTGGAGACACACTCAGGTTTTCATAGCAAAACTAGAAAGAGACAAACCCACAGAGGCCATCAATCAATATAGCTCCCATTAATGTCACTGATTATGAAAGCTGCCTAAGAAGCTGGCCTGAGACCACCTAGAAGTGTCAAAAATATTTGACATGCTATAGACACTAGTGTCACCCTAACAGTAATGATAATAGAGTCATTTTCCTCAATTTATTTAATGGATTTTTGTCCTTTAACTCTCTGCTTCATTGGCATCTACATTTTAAATGACATTATGCATTACTGTACTCAAGTAGTATATATGTGTTTTAAAAACAGTTAAAAATAAATAGATACATCTATTTAAAAAAAAAAAAANTCAAAAAGCTAACAGAACAGATCATATTACATAGGAGAAAAAAAAAAAAAAAAAAAAAAAGCCCAGCATTCAGTACTAAATCTTGCCACTTCAGCTTACATGAGCCGTCATTACTGTTATTAGGAGCAATGGTCCCGGTTAGGTTAAAAGATCTTGTCCTTCTGACAGATTAAAGCCCTTGTCATATTTCTCCTGCTGCACAATCCAAATACTAGGGCTTTTTTTTTTTTTGCCCTTTTTTTTTTTTTTTTTTTTTTTTTTTCGTGCCTTTGGGCCTTNNNTTTTTTTTCTTTTTTCTGTTTTACCGGGCCTCTGGGCTCTGAAGCTTCCTCGGGCCCAGAAAGGAAGCATTACTGTTTCTCCCAGGAGCCTGGCACATGCTCCTTCACAGAACGGAGACTTCACAGCCCTCAGTCAGTGCTTGCCTCCCTACTCAAACAAATGTATATTTATATATAATTGACATTTAATTTACATTTTAAAAAATCTCAGGGTAACACGTTTCTCTGCCTTCTTTCCAAACTATGCTAAAAAGAAATCGGGGAAAAAACAAAACAGTTGAGTGATATGAGGCAGGCAGGATGTCACCATGTATGCAGCATCTCTCCAGAATTTTGAGTCCCTCCTCTCTCTCTCTCCCTCTCTGCCCCACCACTTCTTATTCCTCAGCTCTGTGTCTGTCAAACAGGAACTTCTGCACATTTACATCATATAACATCCCCACCTCTTCCCTTTCCTGACCCAAGCATGTACTATGGATCACAGAGTCATTGCTGACCCAATCAGTCTCTGGTTCAGAAAGCCTTACATCAGCCCTTTTTGCCTGACTTGAGGACTTTCCATTCTGCAAAACTATCTTTGCAGAGAAACATGGTTGGCATAGTTCACCAAATCTTTAGCCATCTATTGTCCTAAGGCATTTCCTCTAGATTAGGCAATTATAAGGTTTAATGATTGATTTTTGTAGGCATATATAACGGCCTTGTCAGTTCATGGTAGATTTAGACACTGGGGCACTTCTTAATAACTCTGTGTCATAACATCAAATAGAAACTCCTGACAGAGTTGCTGGACTTTAACAGGTTACTCTAGGCTAAAGGGCAAAGGATGGAATCACTATTCATCTCTGCGCTGAAGGAGAGACAAGGAGAGAGCACAAACAGCCTTTCCAACACCCCTACCCAGAAGTACAGCCAAAATTTTGCAACATAGGCCCCACCCAAAGGAATGGACCTGGGCTTTCACCACTATTGGCACAATGGCTGTCCTCAGGCTTGGTACCTGCACTGTTCCTCATGGGAGACAAAACACTCTCTCCTCTATTCAGAGTGGCATTTTTTGGACAGATATTTGGCAAAGGATAGAGGTAGAATAACTTCAAATTTTTATTTTATGTTAGAGCTAGCTAAACTAGAAATCGCCTGGCTGTCCTTCAGTTCCTGATCTGTTTCCTTGGGAGCTAAATCCTAGATTTATGATTTCTTCTCATTACAATGGCCCTCTGTTTTTTATCAGCAATATTTAGAGCCTGAATCCAGGTCTGAAAAGTTCTACAATGCTATGAGAGGGGGGTTGGGAAGACAGGGATTACTACTTTGTCTCAAGTTACTGCACAGCCTTGGGAAGGTATGTTACATATTTCTTGATTTAATACATGTATTCTTGACTAAGATGATGCTGCCTGCCCTTGCAGTTAATTTCAGAAACACTTCTAATTACAGCTTCCATCATTCCAACTGCTGTGTTATTTCTGCCAGTGTCCTGCCAGAAATAAAACAGTGTTAAAACAGCATAAAGCATTACCAATGAAGCAAACTACTCACAAAAGAACCCTAGCAAGTATATTCCTCTCAGAATAAACAAAGAGGAAGCAGCATCCCTCATTACAAGGTTGTCACATACAGAGAACTCCAGTGAGCTTACTTTCTCTGTTCTTCTTCCAGCAACCAATTTTTAAATACAAATGAGACTTTCATGCAGTTTTCTGGTACATATCCCTCAGTTAGCTCGTGGTGAACACTCAGATAATTGTTGTATGAGTTCTGTCCATTACTAGATCACTTGTCAATACAAATTTGGTCAGAATTGCACAGCTAGTAAAATCAACCAGTTATCTCTTGGTGGAGTCACCATCTCTCCTGGTACTCAGGCTGCTCCTTGTTGACAGTGCCTACAGCAAGCAGTAGAGCTGCAGGTTCAGAATTGAACACATCCCAAAGGAAATACTTGCTTCCATTACCTCATCCCTCACTCTGTAGCTTCTCAGTATATACGCATCAGAAGTAGTATACCCTTGCCTAGGTCTTGTACCTGCAGAAGGCATGGTCTTGGTGGAATTGGAGCAGTCTTTTATAGTGGAAGGCCTATGCTTAATCCATGTCCACAAGCTGCTCCAGGTCTGTCTGTGTCTGACACAGGATTCTCCACACGATGCACTTGTATTCCTCAGCTCCTTCAGGTTCTAGGCTAGTGGGATCAGAAATCATATTTTGGAAGTGGCTGTGCATAAGGACTCTGCAAAGAATGTAACCAGTCTGACAGTCCTCAAGGTCCTGTATACCCTTAGCTGTATTGTTGCCCATAGTTATCAACTCTAGTCCTAAGAGCAAAGCTCAGCAAAGCAATCAGAAGAGCAAAGGCAAAAAATGGAAAGACGGCCAGACTAGGAAAAACTGAAGGAGAGGCGATGTGACATTTGAAGATTGCCCCTAAGTGCTCTCCTTACTTGCAGGAACATGAAACCAACATGCCAATGGGCATCAAAAAGGTGATTTGATCACTCAAAATCTGGTAATCCGTATTCATCCCACTTCATTACAGGCTCATTTGGGGTCAAAAAGTTGACAGTGAGCATCACAATTAAAAAGCACCCTCTGCTGTTTGGATAACTCTTAATTCAGACTAACTGTGGCTGATGGTGCTTCACTCATACAGAAATTATGCTTTCGGTTAACCAAGAACATCTGTGGTCCCACTTGCTCCCTTAAACTTGCTATTGGGTGACCTGGACATTACAGCAGACGTGACTAAGGAGCTCCAGGAAGCATAATGCAAGCAATGACTGACAAAGTTCAGCTGCCAAGGAACTAGACTAGAAGCACACTCCCATCAAAAAAGTTTCAAACAAAAAGCTACCATAAAGCCAAAAAAAAGAGGCAGCTAAAAGAAGAGAGGGAAGAATGTGTCCACAGAAGTGATTTTTTTCATCTGTTGTGGCAACCAGGTTACTGCAGAGATTCTGGACATCTTTCTTAAGGTTCCTGGCTCACAGAAGCTCTCCTGCCTCTTCCCTAGACTTAATTCCTTTGGAATCTTCTACTACAGATATTTCCCATTCTAGTTTTCCTCAGTATTCATAGCATGATAGAATGCTTAGAGTTGGAAGGGATCTTAGAGATCATCTAGTTCCAACTTCCCTGCCATGGGCAGGGACACCT
>VYXH01009633.1:6073-34278 GCA_013397275.1 Burhinus bistriatus
TTTTTTTTTTCCCTTCCCCTTGGCATCAAGCAGAGACGCGTGTGTTGGTTTATTAATATCCGAAGCCTTGCAGAGCGGGGAAACCCGTTTCTCATCCGGCCCTAAAAGCGCCGGCAGCTCTCTGCCGTGGGAAGCAGGGAGGGAAGGAGGGTGCTGAGCCAGGGCTGGGGTGCATTTTCCACCCACCCCCCAGCCAGGGGCATCCCTGCCTGTGCTCCAGGGTCTTCCCTTGTCATCCCCAGGTGAGTGATGGGAGCCTGACGGTGCTCTCCATCACCCGAGAGGACAGGGGTGCCTACACCTGCCGGGCATACAGCATCCAGGGGGAGGCTGTGCACACCACGCGCCTGCTCGTTCAAGGTGAGATCTTCCACCCGAGCCCCTCCGGCTTGTCTTTGGCCACCAGCATTCCCAGGAGGCTGGGAGGGGGGGGCTCCCTGGGGGGGAATTCCGTGGACCGCAGAGACCGGGGTGCCACCCCGAAGCGACCCACAAACCTTGTGGGCTCGGCATGGTGCCGGCTGCCCTGGGGCTCTGCATCCCCTATGGAGGATGGAGGAATCCGCTTAATTGGGGCACCGCGGTGGCCATGCCGAAGCGGCCGTGCCGATGAACAGCTGGGCCCCGATGGCAGCTTGGTTTTGTTCAGGAAGCCGGGAAAAGATTGAGGCTGTCACAAAGCGCCTTGTCAGATAGCGGTGATGTATGGCAGGCCTCCCGCTCCTCGCTCCCTCTTTTATTTAATAAATCTTTAATTAGGTCAACAGCTACCGGCGGAGAGAGGAGCATGGGGTGTCCTCTGCTCTGCTTTTGCCGCGGTGGCAAGCTGTGGACACTCGTTGCTGTTTCCCCCCTGGATTTTTCCCCTGGAAAAGTGCTCGGGATGAAGGGAGGAGTGAGCGCGTGTGCCCTGGGAGAAGCAGAGCCATGTGCCATGGGTGCAGGGCCCCCTCCTCAAAGCTGCAGAGATTAGCGGGAAGGGTTGGGAATAACAGGGCCACCGTGCTCCTCGAGGGAAGCCCCTGTGCCCTGTGATTCCAGGGGGATCGGTGCCAACTCTGTTGCGGAGCCTGCCAGCAGCTCCCTGCTGTGAGGGAGCTGAGCCCGAGCAACCTTTGTGGGGACACCTGTACTAGTGGGGGGTGACACTTTTCTCTCCTCCCTCCAGGACCTCCCTTCATCGTTTCCCCTCCGGAGAACATCACGGTCAACATCTCCCAGGATGCGCTCTTCACCTGCCAGGCCGAGGCGTACCCCGGGAACCTCACCTACCTGTGGTACTGGGAGGAGGAGAATGTCTACTTCAAGAAGTGAGTTTGTACCTGGCCGGGTGGTCTGTCCTCCTCCTCTTCCTCCTGGGTCGTGCTGGGGCAGGCACTACCCCCAGGTCTCCCCGCGATCTTCCACCCTTCTTCTCTCGCAGCGACCTGAAGTTGAGAGTGCGGATCCTGATCGACGGGACATTGATCATTTTCCGGGTCAAGCCAGAGGATGCTGGAAAATACACCTGTATCCCCAGCAACAGCCTGGGCCGCTCGCCATCAGCCTCTGCCTACCTGACGGTGCAGTGTGAGTGCGGGCAGCGGGGCCGGATCCAGAGGGATGGTGCTGGGATTGGTAATACCCGGCTCTGAGGCAGCCCCAGAGGCTCTGGCGTCCCGATACGATGAGGGTGCGATCATCCTCAGCGAAAGGATCCCACGTGTCCTTGTAGGGTGGGGGCAACAAGACAAATAAATAGCCTGAGTGTCCTGGCTAGCGCCGCTCAGCTGGGACCGGTGTCCACCTTTGATACAAGTGGGTTTTTGACTAGGTGGGCATCTTCCCACTGCTGCTGCCAGCACGCTGTCCTCATCGGCTGCGTGGCAGGGAAACACCGGAGCAGGGCTCTCGGCCTCAACTCCCTGCTTGTATTTTTCGGTATTTGTTATGGGGGCTTGTTCCCGCGGCGTGGTTTTTCTGTGAGCTCGGTAGCTTTGCGTGTCATATTTTTTTTTCAGGCAGTAACTGATCTAAACAAGCGGAGGAGAAGGGGCTGTAGCAGGAGCGTTACTTCCCACGCTTGTTCTCTGGGGCTCCCCGGGCGGTAATGGGTAGTGTGCCACCGGCGTCCTGTGGCATTCGACAGTAATGGCCTCAATTGCTGCCGCTCGCAATTGCAATATTGCTCTGCTCTAAAAGACTGCAGCGGTTTTTATTTTATAATGAAAGACAGGCTTGAGCAAAGCAGGCTCACGACTTGGGTCTTTGAAGGCCGTCGGTAGATCCACCGCCGGTTAGTGGGAAGTCCCACGCTGGTGGGGAGCTGCTAGGAGAAGGGCTGCTAAGTCCCACCGTTCCCTGTGGGGATGGATGGAGGGGCAAGGGGACGGTGTAACTGGTGCAGTGCCCACGCAGGGGCGTGATTCGGGGCTTGGATGTGCCCGGCTGGCCAGCTCTTGGGAAAGCGTTTGTCTTCAGGCCCTTAAATCTGCCCTGCCGCTAATCCAGGACCACTTGTCAAGGCTGATAGCTGTTAAAAATAGCTCTAAAGGGCAGGAAAAACCGACATTTGGACAATGTGCGGTTCAGATGGCCCTGCGAGGCTTCGGTGCGAGGAGCCGCGCTTGGCTTTCTGTGCTGCACACCCCCTTTCTGCAGGGCAAACCCTGTCATCTGTCCCTGGGCTGATGCCTGGGGACGAAGGCTTCCCACCCACCGAAGCAGCCCTCGGACGGGGACACGGCTCTGGGTCATTAGTGAGCCGGGCTGGCCCCCGGCCAGTGACCTAGTAGTGAAAGGCTCGATCCCATTAGCCTCTCCCGCGCTGCCGGAGCCCTTGATTACATTTCCAAAGAGGTGGAGTCAAGCAGAGGAGGTTGAAGCCCGTTCCATATGCAGCGCTTGGCAATCTGGGTTACGGTGCCATTGCCGGGGGCGCGCGGTTTCAGGGAGCGGTTGGGGTTACGTGTTTTGGCGGGGCGGGGGGGGAGCGAAGCTCCCAAACTTGGGAGCTTTTGCTGTCCTCCATCCCTTCCTCCGAAACACCTTACCTTTACCCCCAGCTTTGGCATTTTGCATCCGCAGCACAGGGATGCTGCACCCCCCAAAAAAAATGCATCCATCCCTTAATGCAGCGTAAGCCCCAGCAGGATTTTCCCATAACCTCGTGCTGCCGGTGTCTAGACGCGATTGTAGAAATACTCGCTCTTCTTATTAAAAGTAACTTTTTTTTTAAAAAAAAAAAAAAGCTTCTTATTAAAGAAAGTCTAGATTCTCTCCAACCCACTCGCACTTAATTAAAAAGCTCTTAGAAGCACTGTTAATGACACATTCTAGACTGGAGGATTGCGAGACGCCTCGCTGCGTGGGTGGTGCAGCGCGGGGAAGGGGGGGAGGGGGTTAGGGTACGTATTTTAAGCTTTTTGCATCCCGTTGGAAAGGGTGGAGGTGGCTGACGCTCAACGCCACCCAGCCTCAATGAGGCCCGGGCTGCGAGTACAAACAGGCGGCAGGTAAAGGGCTCGCAACAGCCCGGCCGTGGATCCCTCCTCTCCTCTCGGTTGCTGCAGTTGGTGTGTTTTTAAGGCTCAGGAGTTGAAATGGTTTTCACTACTGGTGTGCAAAACCGGGCGGGTGGCTTGCTGGGTGCGCACCATGGCATGCACGTGTGCCGCGGGCGCAGCGTGGTGGAGCAGCTTGGGCTTCAGCAGGAGGCAAGTCAGCGTGGAAGTGAGAGCAGGCGTGTTCAATGTTTCTTCTTAACTACAACTTTTAATGAGCCCCAGGTAGGAACACCCTGGGCATGAGTAAAGCCTCCCGGAAATGCCAGGTATTACACCGGATTTGTGTGTGGCAAGGCTGGAGATAACAGCCTGTGGGAGCCAAGGTGGTATTTGGGCTTGGAATTCATCGTAAAAGCGATGTAGATCCTCTGAAGCCAGGTGGTGGGGGAGAGCTGGGCTCCTTCCCTGCGCTAACGTGGTGCTGCTGCTCTCCCAGATCCCGCCCGCGTGGTGAACATGCCCCCTGTCATCTACGTTCCCATCGGGATACACGGATACATCCGCTGCCCGGTTGAGGCAGAGCCCCCGGTCACGCTGGTCAAGTGGAACAAAGACGGACGTCCCCTGCGAATCGAGAAGGTAACAAAGCCCCTGGGGAGGGACGCATTGGGGCACGGAGGGGTTCGGACCCTCGTGTCCTCTGCAAACGCTGGTGAGCATCACCAGGCACCCTGTGGGTCCAGCCCACTGTCAGGAGAGAAGCCCCGTGGGTGGGATGACGCTGCTTGTCCTTATCAGCTGTGGGCAGAGTTGATTCGGGTTCTTGCGTGGAGCCCAGGGCGCCCGTAGACGCACAGTCTGCATCTCCGAGAGCTAATGCCTGCTTCCCTCTAAAGTGACCTCCTGGTGGCCCCGGCTTTTTTTTTTTCCTATGGTAACTGGTGGTTAAAAGACCCTTTTAACAAGTCTCTGTCTTCCTATAATCACGGTTTGATAGTCTGAGCAAGGATATTAGCCATTAAATATTTAAAGAAAACGCTCAGTATTTTAAATTTTTTGCTTAAATATTAACGATCCGAAGTTTTAATTCCATTTAAACCCGTTGCTGCTGTGGGTTCCTGGCCCCTGGTGCTCTCAGCCCTTCGGGTGGAGTGGTCGTCTCGCTGCCACCGGGACGAGTTTTACTTAGGGTGCGCCAAATTCTCACGTTAAATCTTTTGGGCTACTCGAAGAAGCTTGGGTATGTGTAGGGGGGAGAGCAGCAGCAAGATAAACCCACGTGGCATTGGGCGCCTATAGAGCAGGGCAGGGTTGCGTTTGGAGGGACTGATCTTGCCCACGTTTCCTCTCTCAGCAGTTGAGGAGATGGCTTGGATGCTGGGAATTGCATGGGGCATCTCCCGGGGTACGCGACAGCCGCCCTGGGCTTAGGTGGGGGGCTTGGCTGAAGGGAAAATAATAAGCTGTGGTGGGTGTAGGATAAGTCAGCTCCCTCTTTCTCGCCGCCACAGTATTCTGGCTGGAACCTGCAGGAAGACGGGTCGATCCGGATAGAGGAGGCAACGGAAGATGCTCTCGGCACTTACACCTGTGTGCCTTATAACGCCCTGGGTACGATGGGCCAGTCTCCCCCTGCCCGACTGGTACTGAAGGTAACTTACCTGCTAAAATCCTTGCTCTGCTGCTGGCAGATTTGCCCTGGGTCGTGTTCTTTCATGCCGAGAAGAGCTCCCGGGCTTGTGCGAGATGCTGGAGTCCCAGGCCAGGCGGCGTGAATGCGTGTGCGCTTTTGCGGAGGCGTCTTACGCTATAGCTAGGCTTTTTTAACGTGGATTTTGCAAGGTGCATGTCACTCGTTCTGCCTTCCTGCTCAGCCCAGCGCTGCAGGGATGGATGAAGTGCTTGGTTTTGTTTTTTTTTCCCCAGTGCTGCTTATTTGGTTGTTAATTCTGTGCAGAAATTCAGGTTTTACTTTGCTTTTCTGAGCGCTTCTCTACGAAGAGAGCTCAAGAAGGGCTCCGCGCCCCCAAACTTGCCTGCTTTTCCACCCACATTGCTCAGCTCAGCAAAAACTTACTGCCTTTTGTTCTGAGCCTTGTCTCTCTTACCTGTGCTGGGAGAGGCGAACGCGGGCCCTCGCAAGCAGCCCTGAAGGGGAACAGCAGAGGCTCGAGCGTGAAGGTGCATCTGTGCTGCGGTCAGAGGTGTGCTTCCCACCGGGACAGGCAAATCCTGAGTGCGCCCTGCCTGGTGCAGCTGGAAATACCCCGCCGGAGCAGTGGCACGGGTTTTGGCATGGGCTGGACCACAGCCAGTGTATGATGAGTATAAGGCTTTGGTGGTGCTGGACCAGGGTAGTTTGAGGAAACATGTCCTCTCAAAAAGGGATGGTCTTTTTGCCAAGAAAACCCTTAGCCCTGCTGACTTGGGCTTGGGTTCACGGAGGATTTGAGTAAATGGATGATTTGAGCTGTGGAGATGCTCGGTGTGCTTTTGCTGCGTGCGGAGCCCGAGGCGCGCTGGGCTCCCGGTGCGGTTCCCGGTGCGGCTGGGGTGGGAGCTGCTGCCTCTTCCTTCCCCGAACAAAACGTCCCCGTTGCTTGTGAGCAGCGGTGATTCATGGTGTCTCGCTGAGGTTCACATGATAACACGTTGTGTATCGTAGACACACACATCCGCTAAGACGGCTGCAGAATCAATGAAATCAGGTTGATGTCTGATGCGACGTGGGTGGGTTTTTTTCCTGTTTACCTCCTTAAAACTTAAACAAGGTGCCTTAGTGCAGCGGCTCTCCAGAGAAAACTTCCCTCGAGGTGTATAATTTGGTGTACCGTAGAGCTTCCTTAGCATGCGCTCTCTGCCACAGCTTTCTGTACAACGCCTCAACCTTACCCAAACTGGTGATTCATTTGTTTTGGAAAAGGGCTGGTTTTAGTGGTGGGGAGCCGCTGGTGCGCGGTGGGAGTTGGCACGGGTTGACGCTCCTTGCCTTTTCCCTTGACTACAGGACCCCCCCTATTTCACGGTGCTACCAGGCTGGGAGTACAGACAGGAGGCAGGGAGGGAGCTGTTGATTCCTTGCGCTGCTGCCGGAGACCCCTTTCCCATCATCGCCTGGAGAAAGGTACCCGGCCTGCCAGACAAATCTGCAGTGCCTTTGGCTTTTGGTGAATATTGCAGACAGAGAAGCCACACTCTGTCCCGGTAAGAACAAACTGCAGGTACCGTTGCTTCGTTTTGGGCTGAGCCACTGCCGTCCTGTCCCGCAGGTGGGTGGGGGAAGCCCGGCTTGTGGCCACTGAGTACTTTAATCCCATGAAACCGTCACGGCAGCATCTGCAAAGCTGAGCGCTGCCCCGGCCCCTCTCCTCTTCCTCACCAGTGCTGCCTGCAGGACAGCCTCCTCCTTGCCTGCCTGCGAGGTGGTCACCAGCAGGACATGGCAGCCCCGGTGATGCCATTGTCACGGTGCGGACCTCCCGAGCGTGTCTGGGGAGGGGGAGGGGGGTCTCTTGACTCTGTTTTGGCAAGGGGTTGGACTGGTCAGCAGCTGCTTTGCTGCCCTGTGACTTCGAAGACCTTGGGAAGAAGCTGTTTTAATGATGCTGGACTGGACGGAATAATTTCAGGATGTCCCTTTCTGTAGAGCAGGGTAGGATCCGATGTGGTGGCACAGCCTGGGAGCAACCTGGGCTTTCCAGTCCTTCTCCAGCCTTCCCTTCGCTTCCCACCTTCACTGCTCCTGTAGGAAAGCCACCGTGCAGGGGACCTCCTGGCCTCTTTGTCCCCCTGTCAAGATCCTCTCTCCAAGCCTCCTGTCCCCTTCTTAGGGCTCCCGAGAGTGAGCGGGGTCTCTGTGTCACCCAGTGGGCGCTGACCTCAGTCCTTGGCAGTGTGAGATGCTGGATCTCTTTGAGTTCCTCTTACCAGCACGAGGAGGACCATGACTTGCACAGATTGCAAGTGACCTACCTAAAACTTGTTGGCCGTTTAGTCTTTTTCTCCATCTTATTTTTTCTTTTACCTTCCCCCCCTCCCCAGCATTATTCAGGTTTCTTTTCAACCCCTCCTGTGCCTTCTGGCAGTCCTCCTCGTGTCATGACTCTGGGCTTATCCCCCTGGACTTGGGCTGGGCTCAGTTTCCTAGTGGGAGAAGCAAGCTCCCCGTCAGCCCACCAGCACTGGCCAGTCTCTTGAAGGGGCTCCCGAAGACTGGGGCTTGACACTGATAACCCCACGTGTCCGTCCACTCGGCTGCTCTTCCTGCATGGCATTGAACTGCGGGTCCCGGTGTCAATCAGCAGAGACCTCTGCGCGAGGAACAGCTGAAGAGGACTCAGGACAACGTGGGATTTGCACAACTTTGGCTGACGGGCGTAGACATGAGTTATTACAAGAGCCGTTTTTCCGCTGGGCTTGAGAGCTCCCGGACACCTCCATGCACACCGTGCTCCTGCATCCCTCTTGGGGCCCTTGCTGCCCAAACCTCTGACGTGAAGGGTCCTGCCTCTCCCCTGCCGCTGGCTGAGGGGTGGTTTGGGCATCTCCTGGGGCAGGCGATGCCTTCCCCAGCCTGGGCGGGTGTTTGCTGGGGGTGGCCGGTGCATCATCCTCCGCAGCGTTTTCAGCTTTGGATGCCGGAGGTTGAGCCCTGGCGCAGGGCTCGGTGTCCGTGCGAGTGCCGTGGGGTTTTCCGCTTGTGTGTGAGTGCTGAGCATCAGCCTCCCTGACACGTGCCTCTCGCATTGCCCTGCCAGGTCCTCTCGAAAACGGGGGAACCGGCTGCCTTGCCACGACCGGAGAGACCAGATCCCTTGCTGGTGGCCGGCGGTGTCCCCTGGGCCACACAGGTAGCTTAGTGACCCTGCTGCCGCCTCGCCCTGTCCCGCAACCCGCTTCTGAGTCGTGTTTTTTTTCTGTCTTTGCCCGGCTTCCCCCCCACTCCTTGCCCAAGGTAGGGAAGCCCAGCAGAAGCAAGCACAACACGCTGCCCGGCGGCACCCTGCAGATCCGCTCCCTCGGCAAGGACGACCACGGCGAGTGGGAGTGCATCGCCACCAACGTCGTCGCAAGCATTACTGCCAGCACCCACCTTACCGTCGTAGGTAGGTACGGGCAGGGGACGGGTCCTCGGGGACGGCCGGTGGTGGGTCCCTGGGTAGGGTCCCCCAGGCAATGTGTCGGCGAGGTAGGAGATGGGGGATGCTTCCTGTGAAAAGCAGTGTCTCCTTTAAATCTTACTTGCCGGTGGTGCTGCCTTTTTTCTGCTCTGTTATTTTGGCCAGCTGTGGACACAGCTGTCCTGCTGCTATTTCCAGCAGAAATTCCAGGTGGCCTTTGCTTGGTGCAACTGGAGTCCTTTCCAGTCAGGGCTGGGAGCAGACCCCTTCCAGCCCCCTTGCCTTTGCTGGCCAATGCGTGGTCTTCCTCCCCTTCAACCCCTTCCTCTCTCTCCGCAGGCACAAGCCCTCACGCCCCGACCAGCGTGCACGTTGTGGTCGCCATGACCTCAGCCAACGTCTCCTGGGAGCCCGGCTACGACGGTGGATACGAGCAGACTTTCTCAGTTTGGTACGGCCCTCTGTGAGTCATCCTGGCATGCTTTGCTCTCTGCTTCTTTTCCTTCCTAGCCGACCCGAGCTTTGAGCAGCCTTGGGGGGAGGAGGGTGGTGGGGGCAGCGTGCCCCCCTTCGGTGCCTCGGAGAAGATGGGTGGTGGTGGGATCATGTAGGTCCTGTGTTTCGTCTCCCTTCTCTGCTAGCCAGTACCTCCGTCTGCCCCAGCAGGTTTTATTCTGCTTGTGGTGCAAGGCAGACACTTTGCATTCACGTAACTTTGCCTCTGGCATCTAATTTCAAGATAAACTGTTTATGAAGCTTAACAGCCAGGGAGAGGATGGAAAATGCAACCTTTATAGAGTGCGTCCTGGAAGAGCTGTGACTAAGCAGAAATGATCTTTTCCTTGCTCTGCGGCTCCCTGGAGGTGGTTAAATCCCAGCTGAGTTTGCGACCAGCCACCGTGAGATGCAGGCTGGGTCTGAGCCTCCTGGGGTTTTGCTCCCATCGCTCCCGTGCCAGCCTGCCCTAGCCGGTACCCAAAACCAGTGGGTGCATCCTGCCTTCCCGCAACGGGGCTGGGCTCAGCCCCTGCCGGCTTTCCCCCGGGGCAGGGGAGGGCGAGATGTCACCGCAGCGAGGTCAGGGTTTTCTTTGGGCTCTACACTTGCTCTTGCCTTCCTCTTCTGAAGAGCTGTCCTTGGAAACGTGGAGGGGATGGCACCTTCCCTTCCCAATTCTGGGGCTGGCGTTCTTCAGCCTTTCTTCTTGCTTTCTCTTTCCTTCCTTGCCTTAATTTGCCCTGGTGGAGACTGCTGATAGAGTGGAGATAGGGTAGACGCTGCCCGTAATGATTTCTGCTCTGCTCCAGCCCGAGGCTGGGCGCTCGCGGGGTGGGGCTGGGCAGTCTGTCGGGAAATGGAAAGAAGAAGGAGAAGAAATGAAGCGAGCAGAGGAGAAAAATGAGGGAGCGAGCAGAGCGGTGCGGGCTTTGCTCTGATGAAAACATCCTTGGGGAAGGAGTGGTTAAACCTCTCTGCTCCGGAGATGTGGCTCACCTTGCAGGGAGGTGGCAGCTGGGTCCCTGCCTCCGAGGCTCTTCCAGACCCCGTGCTGAGGGAGAGCAGGGAGGGGCGTTTGTGCCAAACTTGCCTTATGGAATTCACAGGGTGCTGGAGGGACGTGGGATTAGGGAGGCAGCGACCCGTCTTGCCCTGACTGCGGGGTGTGAGTCCTGGGGGCTGTGCTGCTCCCTGGGACTAGGGAGCCCGGGAGAGGTGGATGGTGCTGGATCATCTAGTACCGTCCGGAGAGCTGGCCAGCTGGAGGGCGTGTGTTTTCCTCCTTGCTGTAGCCATGGGACGCTCAAGCAAGACATGGCTTCGCCTCCTGCGGAGTCCACGCTCTCCTCCTGCTTATGCGGTTGTTGATGCTGGAAATGCAAACCCCGGTCCCCAGGGACAGCCAAGGCCACCGCAGCATCCTGCCTGCATACGTGCTCTCCTGCGGCAAAAGCCGTCCGCTGTGCCCGCAGACGATTCGAGCTGCGTTTCCCCTCTGCTCTCCCCACCCTCAGCCCCTTGCCCTTGCGCTCCTGCCCGCAGCGGCAGCGCTGCGGAGAAGGGATGCGAAGGCGGTGGGGTTAAATGTTGCAGGGAAACCCGCTCAGGACGACGGGCTGCTCCGCTGCCCTCCATGCCTCCGCTGCGACGGCAGGGGATCCTGGGAGCTGTAGTCCCAGCAGGAGCCGTGGTGATACGGAGGCTTTCCTGGTTGCAGCCGCGCAGTTTGGTGGAGGCATGCTGCATGTGCACGGCTCTCCGCCGACTTGCTTGTTTCCATAGCTTGCTGCTGCTTCTCCCGCCTCACATTTTGCTCCCTTTACAGCGGCATTATTTGTCTTTGCTCCATCTCTTGCTTTCTACTCGGTGGATTTACCTGGCTGTACGCCGGTGGCGACAGATATGCCCACTGATCTATGCAGAATAGACCTTCTGCAGTAATCCTTCCCAAATCCTCTGCGGACGCCACCGAAACCTGCAGCTGAGGACTGGGACTCCCTCGAGAGTCTCTATCACGAGCACCGATACTCGCAATATCGTTGCAGTGTGGTGATGCTGCTTCGGGACACGGGGCTCTTTCACTGTGGTGCTTCCCGGCAGGGTTATGGCTTGCGGAGGTGGCTGCAGGCTCCTGTGTGCTGGGATCGCACTGGGACGGCTCCGGGAGCTTTATTTGCCCTGGGTTTGTTTGGGTTAGAGCCCTGCGGAAAGGCTGTGTCCTCTGCTCCCTGCAAGCGCCTCTGCTGCGCTGCCAGACCCCAAGTCGTGCCCTGGGTGGTGCTGGCAGCCCCCGGGCTTGCGCAAATATGGCAAAAATGGTGCTTTAGTTAAACGTCTGTTGTGGGATTGCATGTACAGGGCTACAGCTGAGGGAAAACTTGGCTCTGGCTGGGGAGCTATCGAGGTATAAATGGGAACAGGGCCCATCTCCTGCTCCAGCCGTTCCCTCTGCAGCACTCACCGGAGTGAAAATGTGCCAGCTTCCACTTCCCCATGGGAATCTGATGGAGATAACCTCAGAGCAGGGCTGTCGGCGCTGCTTTTGTCCCCGACCCTGCTCAGAGGGTGAAGGTGGAGCACAGCAGAGGGGAGGGCTGGTGGCCATGTCCGTATGAGCCGGGGAATGCCGGCGTGGCACAATGGGACGGTGCCCTGTGCCTGACAGTCCTCGTGTGCACCGTCCCTGAGCCAGCTCGTGGGTGGCGAGTGGCTGCCCCATGTCCATACACATCGCTGCTGTCAAACCAAACCATCGCTCGGGAAAGCTCCATTTTCGCTCGAGAAGTTAATGCTGCCTCGTTGTTCTGCCTGTCGAAGGCACCTTCCCTGAGGATGCTCCCTTCTCTCTCGGCAGGATGAAGAGAGCCCAGTTTGGTCCCCATGACTGGCTGTCTCTCCCTGTGCCAGCTGGTTCCAGTTGGCTACTGGTGGATACTTTGGAACCGGAGACTGCGTACCAGTTCAGTGTCTTGGCTCAAAACAAGCTGGGTACCAGCTCCTTCAGTGAGGTGGTCACTGTGAACACTCTAGGTAGGTCCTCCAAGGGCACAAAGGGAGGAGGAGGAAGGGGTTCGGGAGGTCTGTGGGGAGAAGTAGCCCTTTGCCTTGGTCCATGTGTCCTATCTGCTGGGGACAGAGATGGTGATCAGCAGCAGTAGTTTCCAGCTGCGTAGAGGATAGTTCACGGAGGGTCCTGGGTGAAGCTTGTGGACTTTGCTGGATGCATGAGGCTCCTGAAAGCTTGTCCTAAGAGACAGCGTGGGAGAGCTGTACTGTACCAATCACCTTTCAGATCTTCCTGCAGTTCAGCTGGGGTCAGGAGGTATTAATAGAGCACAAAATGACTTGCGTGCGGCTCAGAGCGGGAGCTATCACAAAGGGCCTCGCGCTGGTACCTGCCTTGGGGCTGTCTCAGGCAGAGGTGGGAGGAAGCAGGAGGTTTTGTAAGGCTGTGCCCCTTTTGTTGGAGCCACTGCATCATTAGTCCCCTGCTTTTTGGAAAGACACTTTTGTATCTCTGAGATAAGAGAGCTCATACCCAAGATGTGCCCTAAACTCCCGGAAGGTGGGACCTGCCACTGCCATGATGGTCTGTCAACCACCGATGGGGCACGTGTGGGAGAACATCCTCTGTGCTTCCCCGTGCCCCATCTCAAAGGTGTCCCTGTCCCATCTGCTCTGTCTCCAGCATTCCCTGTAACAACTCCAGAGCCTCTGGTGTTGGTTACCCCACCGAGGTGCCTAACAGCAAACCGGACACAGCAAGGCGTCCTCTTGTCGTGGCTTCCTCCCGCTAACCACAGCTTCCCCATTGACCGCTACATCATGGAGTTCCGCGTCGCGGAGAGGTGGGAGATCTTGGATGATGGCATCCCAGGGACCGAGAACGAGTTTTTTGCCAAGGACTTGTCCCAGGTAAGGGGGCTGCCCACACCGTACCTCTGGTGTTGCACCGTCTGCGGTAGCTCTGGGGAAGCTTTTAGGGTGGCTCGGTCCCCGTGCTGGGGTCTTCAAGGAGCTGGGCAAGGTTGAAGGCTGCGGTGGGGGACCTGACAGATGTGCTTGGTGTTTCAGGACACCTGGTACGAGTTCCGGGTCCTGGCGGTCATGCAGGATCTCATCAGCGAACCCAGCAACGTTGCTGGCGTGTCCAGTACAGGTAAGGGGTGGCTTCTTCTATTCCCAGCTGTGGAAGCGTCTCTGCTTCTGCAGTTACTTGCGTCATGCATCAGTACTTGCCGACGGCAGCGACGGCTGGTTTTGTGCTTTTGCCTGAGATGCTCAGGCTGTGAGCTGGGCTTGGTGGGTGCGTGGTTAGGATCAGTGTCCTGGGCGCGCTGCTGGCTCTGTGCCACCTCGTGAATGCAAACAGACCAGCGGCGCTTGGAGCAGGCGAGGACAAACCGCCTCATTTAGTCCTTCCTGCGGAGCGCGGTGTCGTCGGGCATCCGCTGGTGCAGAGTGGCAGCACATCACAGCTCTGTGGGGTGCCAGGGAGAACAAAGCTCCGACCGGGCACTGCGCAGCCTGGAAATGGGAATGAAAGGTGCAGAGGGGAGGAATGTAGCACTGCAGTGCAGAGTCCGAGGGGAGGGGAAAAGAAAAAAAAGCATTGCAACGGGGGACTGCAACATGCTGCAGCTCCTGCACGTACTCTGCATCCTGGTCCAGCTCGGAGGATGCTCCTTGAGCAAGGGACAGATGAGGGCATGCGATTGCGATGGGGAAGGCAAGGGCAGCAGGAGGAGATGGGGATGCGGCGAGCCCTGCTTTTTATGGCTCTCGTGGAAAAACCGAGGAGCCACCCAGCTCTGCTGCGTGCAGGAATGCAGCGGTCTCTCTCTGCCCCCAAGTGGTGCTGGTGCCATGCAGAGAGCCTGCCTGCTGCAGCCTGCCTGCTTGCCTGCCCTTGCTCCTCTCGCAGGGTTTTTCTGATGGGGTTTGGCAGCACTCGCAGGGCGGGCGTGCTCCCTGACCCCAGGCAACTGGCCTCCTAGGCTGAAAGCTGGTGCTCCCGGCAGGCGAATGCACGGCAGGAGCGCTGGTGTGTGCAGGGTTTGCATCCGCAAGTGGCCCCAGCTGAGGTCTGCTGGTGGTTCGGATGCGCTCGTGGTTAGCGAAGGGGCATCACAAAGGTTCGGAACCCAGTTTTCATTGAAAAGCTGAAATGAAGCACTGGCAAACAGGGTAAAATACCTTGTGATGCTGCAGCGGGTTATTTGGCCAGGAGATTACTGTAGGTCTGGCACAGTTGTGTGCGCTTTTACATAAATGTGTATTTGTGGGGCATAGAGGCTTCTTGCCTGGGTGTCTATCAGCCAAGGCAAAAAGGTTTATTGGGTGTGGTGTCGCTAAATCCCTTGACAGTGGCCTGCAGCAGCGCTGGCTGCTCTTCCCAGGTGGGCTGGGTTGGAAGCAGGGTCTTTACTTAGAGATTATCATTCCTGGGACCAGTTGCCTTCATGCTGTGGTGGGTCCCCGGGGGAAGGCAGCAGGCAGGGGTGTGTGTGCATAACACCTAATTGTTGTGGGTTTTTTCCCCAGACGTATTCCCTCAGCCTGACCTGACAGACGAGGGTCTAGCCCGCCCGGTGCTGGCTGGCATCGTTGCCACCATCTGCTTCCTGGCTGCTGCCATCCTCTTCAGCACACTCGCCGCCTGCTTCGTCAACAAGCAACGCAAACGCAAGCTCAAGCGCAAGAAAGGTGAGCCCATCCCCGGTGTGCTTCCTTCTTCCCTCCCGTCTCCTCCTCGTTTCTCCTCCCTGGTTGTGTTGTGGTGGTAACCTTCTTCCCTGTCTGTCTCTTCTTCCGTCCGTGCGCGTCCTCAGGTGAAACCCTGACTTCATCCCTCGGCTGTGCCTGAAAGCGCCCGTGGTCGGGAGCGGGAGAGGCAGGGTGGGTGAAGAGGCGACAGAGAAACTAGCCTGGGATTTCCGAGGGAGCGCTCTCGCGTGGTGATAACTCCTAGAGCCGGGGGTTTAGGGCTGGGGTGTCCTCTGGGCCAGAGATGGGGGGGACTGCTCACCTCCTTGAAGTCCCCCTGGAGCTGGGCTCTCCAGCTGCTTCCTGCCCAGCTCTGCCCAACCCAGAGCGGGCAGTGCCCGACAGCCACACTAGGCTAGGAAGACCCCTGCAAAGGAGACCCTGCTGCTCTGCTTCCCGAAAGCTGGGACTGCAGCCGCCATGCAGGAGTGGCCGGTAGGGACAAGGGCGGCTGGGGAGCTGGAGAGAGCAGGGGAATCGGCTCCTTCTCCTCTAGCCTGCGAGACTGCGGCAGCAGGACGGGCAGGACCCTGTGACAGGAGCTGTTTGTTGTCAGCAACCATTAAAGCACTGGAGCAATGAAACCTTGGCCTCTTGTTGAGTGTCTTTTGTTGTCTTGATGTTGAGTTTGTCTTGTCTCTGTTGTGTTGCGCCTCCTTAGCGTTCTCTTTTCTTTCCCCTTTTTATTCTCTTCCAGACCCTCCTCTCTCGATAACCCACTGCAGGAAGAGTTTGGAGTCCCCGTAAGTATCTGTCTTAGATGTGGCACCAGGCTGGGGGTCTTCGAGGTGTCTTCTTCCTGCAGTTGTTGCAAGGCTCAAATGGAAATGTCTGACCTTGTTTGATTGCTTCCGACAAGTTGTTTTGGGTGTTCCCTGAACTTGTGGGAACACAACGGTTCACAAGAGACAAACGGGCTTTGGAGCAGAAAGCAGCAGGGACAAACGCAGCAAACTTTAAGCTAAGGGATGACCCCGTTGGATCTGTGGACACTGACCAAAGCTGGAGTTGACTGGTGGAACTCAATTACACATCCAGCTTGAAGGGACTCCTTAGGAGAAGCGCTAGCCTGCTGCGTGTGGAGTCCTCCGTGCAAGCTTGGTGTAGTTTTTGAGTCATTCTCTCTTGGCTCTTGCTTTTCTTGGGAAATTCAGAGAATCGTACACTGGTGTCTTTTCCCCATGAAGAGCGCCCCGCTGAAGCCTCTTTCCACGTGTGCCCAAAGGTGGTGGATCGTGGTGCTGCAGTAGCCACAGCTCCTTGCAGAGCCCATCAAAAGCACGTATAGCTGCTGATTAGCAGCGGGAGCATCTTCCTGATGTGAACGCGAGCGTCTGAGTTGTGGACGCCTCGTGCTTTCACTCTTGGACCATTGCAAAATGTCCCAGTGCTGGTGGGTCTTAATCTTGCTTTTTTTCGGTTTGTCCATTGCACTGAAGTAACCATGCCTGCACTGTCTTTGTGGGATTTGCTACCTTTTGCCTTTCAATCCTGTTTGTCCAAGGCTTTCTGGATAGGCACGAGTGAGCTGTTCTGATGCTCTCTGCCTTTTGAGGCTCTCAACCTGAAGTTTGCGTGTTGAGAATGGGGGGAAAAAGTTAGTCTGAAATGGTCCATCAGCATCTCCAGGTGAGACGCTGAATTCTGCAGGAGAGGATGTTTGCCTGATGTCCCTCCTCTTGGGGGCTTTCCTGAGCCTGGATAGCTCAAGTGAATGTAGGAGACCTTCAAGGAGTTGGACTTGAGCTCTGGATCTGTCTTTCGTCCTGCTGGGGCTGTGGAGCTTGTTGCAAGGCGTTGGTGTAGCTTGTTGCAAGGTGTTGGCATGAGCTGCCTGCCCTGGGGGGGAATGCGGAGAGTGCTGAGCTCTGCTTCTGAGGACCTGGGATGATGTGTGCTGCTGGTGGTCCTCCCTTGTGCCATGGCTGGGCAAGACTCTGCCACCCTGGTTAGCCCCCGCAAATTTCTTCCAGTGGTTCCTCTTTTGAGAGCTGGTAGCGTTTTGTTTGCCAGATCCAGCTGGTGGTTCTTCTGGGTGAGAAGACCTTCTTTCCCCTCTGGGTGACCGTCCCCTCTTGGTTTTTCTCCCCTGTGGTCCAGGTTGTCTTCCGGCAAGGTGAGTCCCGAGAGCATCCGCACGCTCCGTCCCCCCTCGGAGTCCTCTGATGACCAGGGCCCGCAGGCCAAGCGGATGCTGAGCCCCACCAAGGAGAAGGAGCTCTCCCTTTACAAGAAGACCAAGCGAGCCATCAGCAGCAAGAAGTACAGCGTCTCCAAGGCGGAGGCTGAAGCCGAGGCCACCACCCCCATCGAGCTCATCAGCCGCGGGCCGGACGGCCGCTTCGTCATGGACCCGGCGGAGATGGAGCCCTCCCTGAAGACACGGCGGATTGAGGGCTTCCCCTTCGTGGAGGAGACGGACATGTACCCCGAGTTCAGGCAGTCGGACGAGGAGAATGACGACCCCGTCGTCCCCGCCTCCGTCACCGCTCTGAAAGCCCAGCTCACCCCTCTGTCCTCCAGCCAGGAGTCCTACCTTCAGCCACCAGCATACAGCCCCCGGTTCCACCGGGCGCTGGAGGGTCCCGGTGCCCTGCAGGCCACCGGCCAGGCCCGCCCGCCGGCCCCCCGGGCTTTCCACCACCAGTTTTACGGTTACCTCAGCAGCAGCAGCCCCGGGGAGGTGGACCCGCCACCCTTCTACATGCCAGAAGTCAGCCCGCTGAGCTCGGTCATGTCCTCCCCGCCACTGCCCCCCGAGGGGCCCTTCGGACACCCCACCATCCCCGAGGAGAATGGGGAGAATGCCTCCAACAGCACGCTGCCCCTGGCCCAGACCCCCACGGGGGGCCGGTCCCCCGAGCCCTGGGGCAGGGCCGAGTTCCCCTTCGGTGGCCTGGAGCCGGCCCCCGCGCCATTCCCCCACCAGCTCCAGTCCTGCGAGGCGGCTGAGGGCTCCCAGCCCACCGGCTGCCTTCCTCGGGGGCCACCTCCCTCCTCCCTCCAGGTGGTCCCCGCGTCCTACCCGGGCATCCTGCCCCTGGAGGCACCAAAGAGCTGGACCGGCAAGTCACCCGGCAGGGGCCAACCCTCTGTGCCCACCACCACCAAGTGGCAGGACAAACCTATGCAACCCATGGGATGTCAAGGGCAGCTAAGACATACCAGCCAAGGTATGGGCATACCTGTGTTGCCTTACCACGAACCGTCCGAGCCCGTCGGCCCCAGCGGCACAAGCACATTCAGCCTGGACACCAGGTGGTACGAGCCCCAACCCCGACCTCGGCCCAGCCCTCGGCAGGTCAGGAGGGCTGAGCCCAGTTTACATCAGGTGGTGCTACAACCTTCGAGGCTTTCTCCTCTGACCCAAAGCCCCCTCAGCTCCCGCAACAGCTCCCCGGAGCTGACCGCCCGCGCCCGCCCCCGGCCGGGCCTCATCCAGCAGGCGGAGGTGTCGGAGATCACCCTGCAGCCCCCCGCGGCGGTCAGCTTCTCCCGCAAGTCCACGCCGTCGACGGGATCCCCCGCGCCGAGCAGCCAGGGAGGCAGTCCCAGCTACCGACCTACCACCGCCTTCGCCTCCCTGGCCACCGGCTACTCCGGCTCCCAGGGCTCCTCCCTACCTGTGGACACCATGGATGTTTTTGGAGACATCCCCTCTCCGAGGAGGGCTGGCGAGGAGATTCTCCAACCGGAGCCGACAGCCACCACGGTAGCCGCCACAGGGTAAGTGTGTGAAGCCCTGTGGTGCCCCCCCGGCCCCTTCCCGGCTTCCCCCACCCTGCCTCACCCGCTCCCTCTGACTCCCTCCCCGCCATCGCCATCCCAACTCGTAGGGTCTCTCTGGGCGCGCTGCAGCATCCCTTTTGGAGACGGCATCCCGCGGGCTTTGCTAGGAAGAGGCTGGTGCCGCGGGTTGCATGGCCGCTGCCCAAGAGAGCTGGGTTTTAGGCAGGCAACCTTCCCGGTGCCGGCAGCGCGCTTGCCTCCTCCCTGGCCGCTCCCTTGGGAACCTGGGAGCGCCGTGACTCGGGCTATGGGCCATCTACCAGGCATGCAAAGACCTGGCTCCCGGCTCGCGTAGGTAAGTGTCCTGGTGTCACTGGCGGTTGTTTCCTCTTCTAGCTGCTGGCTCTTGGCTTTCTTCGAACGTTAGGGCCGCCGCCGCCGCGCCTCTGTCTTCCTCCTCTTCCTTCCCGCGGAGTCTAGAGAGCTTTAATGCATGACAGAAACAGCTATCACGGTCACCGCCCCACCTGCAAAAGGGATGCTGCAGCCCCAGGACGCGGGCAGGGAGAGATCAAGGACTTAGCCACACCAGCAGCATGTCAGGAGAGGAGGAAAGATAAAAATAAACTAACCCCAGCGGAGATCGGGAGGCTGCCGGCACGCTCAGATCCTGCCCTAAAGAGGGATGTGGCTGCACTAGACAGTAGCGGCTGGTTTTCCAGGTACCAGGGTTGCTCCAGGCAAAAAGCGTCTCTCTCTCTCTCTCTCTCTCTCTCTTTCTCCTCTTTCCCTCCGTCTTTCACAGCACCTTAGACCCCGTAGCCGTGCTTTCGTCCCATCCTTTCGTCTTGCTTCATTTTGGCTTGTTGTCTGGTGGGGTCCAACCGCCCCCCTAACTCCAGCTTGTGGCAGAGAGGAGTCGGGGGGCCGGGGCACCCAGCCCCGTGGAACCGGTGTGGTCGGAGGCGTACGGAGAAGAGCCGTGTGTTTTGGGGAGGGGGGGAGGCAGCGTTTCACCCCGCAGCGCCCTCTGCATTTCACTCCCGCCCTCTGGTACCTGGAAGCGTTATGGCCTTAGAAAACCCCTCCGGCACGGCACGGCTGGGGTGCACAGGGAGAAGGAAGGAGGGCTCAGGGGAGAGGATGGGGAGGGAGAGGAGCTGAACGAGCCTGAAATGACTTCTGTGTGCCTCTGGAAAACACAGCTACGGAGTGATGCAATTAAGCACGTAGACGTAGGTCCACGTCTCCTAGCCAGGGCACCCCAAGGAGACCCAGCTGCAGGACAGATCCGTGTTAGAGCAGCACTGTTGTCCGTGCTTTTACGCAGTGTATCCATTCGCTTTGTTGATTATTGTTTTCGTTTCTTCTTTTCCTTTCTCTTCTGTTTCTTTCCCCCTTTCTTCTCCAGCCTCGTTTCGTTTGTGTTTCGGTTTGGTTTCTTTCCCTCCTTTTCCTTTGGAGTTGTTGACGTGCTGATGTGTTGCGGAGCTCGGCTCCTTGCGGGTGTTGATAACTGCTTTGTTTTTGATTAATCTCAGCTATCTGGGCAGTGTTGTCGAGACAAGCTTCTCCTCAGCTCAATAGGTAAGGGTGATCCATGTCCGAAAGGATGGTGTGGGCGCTGTGGAGGGTGGCTGGGAGCGGGGCATGAGAGGGGACACGGAAGGGGCTTTTCCAATACCATCTCTTCCTTTAAAGGGGAATAAGGAATCCGAAAACACTAGGAAACACCTCTGGACGCACAGTCTCTGTGGCTTTTGGGTTTCCCCTCCCAGCAGCACGCCGCTGCTCCCCTGCCTTCGGGGAGGCGGTGGGGCTGGAGACCCCGGTGGTGGCAGCCATGTCTTCATGTTGGGGTTTGGGATGAGCCAAGCTGCTGTCTCCCCATGGCCACCCTTCATTTCTTGGAGGATGCCGACACCCTCGGCTCTGGCAGGGCTTGCGTAGTGTGTGGGTTGTGCGATGTTAGGGAAGTGCGTGTCGAGGTGGGGTTGTCCCTGACCATCTAAACCAGGAGGAGCTCATGGCCACCCCCTGGAGTCAGGTAAAACAGCCACAGCTGGAGCAAACAGCTGCAGACAGTGCTTTTGGACTGGGGCTCCAAAAATCAGTCTCCAGTTGCGGTCCAGGACATGGAGAATTTTGTTCCCATCAGTTCTTAAATCCATTTTCTTCTTCCCAAGTCTCCTCAATCATGCAAAATGGGAGAAGTCTTTCTTTCAAGATGGATTGTATGGTTGGCAGCAGCATGAGTACAGTTTCAGGCTGCTGGTGAGGTGTCTTACTGTTCCCGTCACAAGTGTAGTCATAGTAAAAGCCCTTCCTCTCGAAAATACTCCTTGGAGAAATCTTTAAGGCTTCTTCTGACCCAGCTGTAATTAAACAGCCCTAAGCAGATCTTGAAAGACTCTCCCAAGAAAATACGTCTCAGGCTGCCTTCATGGGGCCGGTTTCCTAGGTGGCCATGTGCCATCCCTGGAACTGGGATGGAGCAATCAAGAGATGGTTTTCAGACCGTAGAGGCAGAGAATGTCACTAAAACTGCTGAAGCTGGGTGGGATAATAGTCATTCCTGACCCCAAGGACAGGGAACGCTGATGTGTTTGGCTGTCAGCCAGGTTGGTATGAAAGGAGAGGTGGGATTGCAGATGGGGCCTGGCCATGCCCAAGCTTCCTTGGGACAGGTCTTACAAAAATTTAAGCTTTGCTGCCTTGGATGGGAAGAGTCGAGGTCCTGGCCAATGCTTTCCTAACAGCCTGAGGAGCCTTGTTGGACTGGAAAAGAGCCCCATGAGAGGGAGATGAGATGCCTAGAGAAATCAGGTAGATGTTTCCAGGAGAAGAGAATTCCTCTAGCTGATGTGGAGGGTTGTCCTGGGGTGGGGAGAGCAGGAGAGGGGAGGGAGGAGCATTGAGTCATGGCGATGGGAGCAGGTACAGGATGTGTGCTCCATGGATGAGCCATCCTCCTGGCATGGGAAAACCCCTCCAGTTGGAGCCTTGTAGCCTCCAAAGCTCTTGAGCGCTTGGCCACCTTCTTCTTTTTTCCCCTGTTCATCCCAGAGCAGGGTGTCCCATGAGGAGCAAAGCTAGCACCGAATTCTGGTGAGATCTGGGCTGTGCTAGACCTCTCAAGAAGTGGGGAAGCCCTCAGCGAGGACGTGGTGTTTGCTCTACTCTTTTTCCACGGTGCTTCCCTGCTCCGGGAGCATTAGGGACACGAGTGAACATGGCTTTAACACAGCAGGGGTGAGTCCAGGCTCACGTCGGAGTTCGGTGTGGCTCTTGCACAGATCTGGGCTGGCTCCTGTCTCCGGTGCTGGGTATTGTGGGCTGATGGGGTTTCAGGAGCAGGGTCACATTGCCCAGCAGGAGGCTTGCTGAGGAGCAGCCGTGCATCTTACTCTGAGATGCTCCCGGGGGTTGGAGTTGCCTGAGCAACTCCAGAGTCATTATCCCCAAAAAGGGGAAGGCAGAAGAATAAATCTCGCTTTAATAAGTGAGGAGTCCTGTAAAGAGCCCAGCCAAGTAATTTCTTGATGATTTGGTGTCATAAAATTGTCAGTGCGTGCGGAGCACAGGGATTTTATACCAGACCAGCCAGATTTCTGTACTGCAGTAATAAAAGCTGAGAAGAGGAGAGGGAGAGGCAGTTTGCGGGCTCGATGGTGGCTGCAGCACGGTGGCTTTCGCTGGGTGAAGATCAGGTAGTTTTTACCGATGGGCAGGGTTAAATAATGCTGGGACTTGAAGTTGGCACGAGCAGTTTTTCCCATCTTCTTCTCTTTGGATGCAGCGCACAGCGATGCATCTCTTAATGGGGAAGGGAGGGCGCTGTCGTCTCCCTGCAGAGGGAAACCCAAAAACCACAGACAAGGCACCAAGCCCCCGTGCCCCTCGGCACCGCAGCCTGCCCTGGGTGGCCACTCCGGCCCCTCCTTTGCCGGGGCAGTGCTGGTGACACCGGGAGCTCGGAGGCTTGGTCGTGGCGTAGCGTTGAGTGACGAAGGGACGTCGGCGCCAGGCGTGCGGGAGGAGGAGCACCCCTCGCTCCCCGCTTGAAAGAAAACAGGTTCCCCTTTAAAGACCGTCCATGTGCTGATCCTCTGCATGTGTTTCATGCCTCCTTCCGCTTGGAGAAGATGTGAGTCCGCTTGTCTGAGTGCGTTTTTCTTTTCTTTCTTAATTATTATTATTTTTTTCTTTTCAGTCTCTTTAATTTACTTATATATTTTCTCACTCCTGTTTTTCATTTATCTTCCTCTCTCCCCTCCCGTTCCCCATGACTGTATCCCTCTCTTCCTCTCCAGTCCGGCCCCTTTTCCCTCGCCCTCTCTCCTCCCCGCTCCTCTCCCGTCAGCATGGTGAAGTCCGTTGTGTAGATGAGTTGTGGTGTCTGCAGACCTGTAGAAGGGACTCCCTTCTCCGGTGTGCTCCCCCGCTGTGACCAGCGCCTTCCTCCCTCATTGCGGTGCCTTGGCAGCAGCAGCAGCAGCAGCTCTGGGGCAAGGGGCTGTCACTGCTGTGTTTCTCTAGCACTTCTTGCGCTGAAGGATCTCAAGCGATGCACGATGGCATCCCAGGATGGAGGCAGCAGCCAGCGCTGCCTCAAAGCAGGAGGGGAATTCCAACTTGCAGGACATCTCATGGGATCGTGCAGGACTTGAGCTTGAGATGGAGCCTTGTGTAGGCGAATTGAGCTCTTCATCTGAGGAGGATGAAGGGTTGAAGGAGACAGTGGCTGAGACATGGTGGGCTGTGGTCCAAGTGGATGCTCTAACTGGTCCAAGTGGATGCTCTAACATGTCCAAACTATTCCTGGATGTCAATGTCTTGTCTCAAGGAGAGGAGGAGGCAGGGAACATGTGTTGAGACCTCCACGAGGTGAAATGTCTTGTGCCCTTGAATCTCCTGGACCTTTCCTCTGTATAGGTTCCCCCTTTTGGGTGGAAAGAGGTTAGTGACGCTTTCATGGGCCTTTTCCCTTGCATCTTTGCTTCCTATGTGGAAGGACATTTGAAAAACCGCAGCGGCTTCTCCTTTGATACTGAGATGTGTGTTGGGTTGGATAGCTCTTCTCCCCTAGCTACTGCCTCCTGTCCTGGGGCTTTCTGAGGTTCCTCAGTACCTTTGTGGCCTCTCCAGTACCTCTCTGTCCATGCAGTTCAGACCCTTGTTCGTTCAGAAGGGTTGTCCTTTGAAGACTTGAGGAAGACTGCTGCGTTGGGTGTTTGTGGTGCCTCGCAGAAGGCTTGCGTCAGGAATTCACGTGTGCTTCTTGAAGCTGCTTTGCTTGCCTCTACACTGAAGTCTCTAGAAGAAGTTTGCCTGCCTCCCTGAATCTCTCGTCTGTTGGTGTTCAAGATGTCTCTTATGCATGGGCAGCTGCCCAAAATACTAACTCTGGGGGCAGGAAGAGGCTTTTGGCTGAGCTTAAAATGAAAATTAATTTGAAAGAATCAGAGTCCTTTGAAGAAATAAAGGGTGGGTAGAGCAGATAAAATTTGGCTGGTGAGTAGCATCGTTTCGTCCTCCTCTTTATCTCTTCCTTGCCAGAGGTCAGACAGTATTTATGGTGACACATGGGTTCAGTGCGCTGGCTGTTTATGTTTGTGTGTATAAATACGAGTCCAATTACGGAGCACTAGTGGAAATGAGCTTCAGGCAATTTCCTCATAATCCCTTGCGTAAATCTGTCTAATTTTGTCAACATGCCACAGTAGCATCTTCTTAGATTGGAAAAAAGAATGGAAAGGGCAAGAGCCTTCTACAAGTTGAGCTTTAATATTATTAGCAAAGTTGTCTGGGCAGTGGGGACAAGAGGTAGAAGGTGGGACGGTGACAGGATTGCCAAGCTTGCTGGCGTCCAGGGCTTGGCACACATGAGCTCCACCGGGGATGGACTGGGGCTGGAGCAGTTGAGGTCACCGTTAGCCCAGTACCTGCATGAATGTGGCTATTGTGCAAATCACAGAATGGTGGATATAAATGGGAAAAGCCTGTTATTGACCCATCAAGCAGGAATTACTGCAGGGAAGCGCCACGCTCTTGGCCCTTTGGGTCACGGTGGTCGTACTCTGAGCCAGCGTGTGGATGGGGTGCAGCCCGGCGGCTGTCGGCGTTGGTGCAACTCAGCGGGCAGTGCCCCAGCAGAGGTTGGAGCTGCCGCTCCCAGCATCTCTGACGAGAAGGTGGCGTTTAAGCACTGGAGCTGTGGGGGCTTGTAAATGTCATCTTTCCTACGAGGGAAAGCTCTCGCTTGGATCCAGCCAGCAGGACTACCGGCTTGTCTAATGCGTTGCTTCATCTTCGGCTGATGTGCTGCTCTGCTGGGAGCTGGAACAGAGGCTCTCCAGGAGCATCCACGCCTTGATGTCTCTGTTGCGATGGGAAACATGAAAAGGGGCTTTTCTGTACCCAGTGTCTGGGTTTGTGTTGCATCTGCTGTGCCCCAGCTGCTTCATCGATTCACACTGCACTTTTCTTGGTGCTCTCTAATGCTGCTAGCAGAATTGAGAAGCTTTGCAATCACACACATCTTCAAAAAACCAACCCCTTCAAGCTCCCCAAAGGGAAAAAAATCCCTCAGGAGCTCTTCCCCTGTGCCACTCCAGCTGAAGTATCACTGCTCCAGCAGCCACTTGGGATCTCAGACATAAAGCGTTGCTGTCACACCGTGCTCTCTGCAGCGGTGGCACGTGTGGAGACCTGCGGAGGAAAGCCTGCGGGTTGTCTTCAGTGCCGGAGGGGCTCCACCTGAAACCCAAGGGAGAGATGAGAAGCTCCAAACTCACCATAGGTGGACGTGCTCTTGTACTGCAGCCCGGGTGCGCTGGGGCTCCGTGCTCGAACCTGTGTCCTTGCCCGTTCCCTACTGCTCCCACCGGCACCGTTTTTGCAACGCTGCATGGGTCGCACCTTACTGACAGACCAGGTACGAGGTGGATGAGTTCAGCCACGGCTTTTTGGTACCAAAGCAAGCGTCCGCGTGCACTGATGCTGCCTCCTTGCAATCAGTGGAGGTGACTCTTCTACCTGCCCATCCTGCTGCCTTGTGAAGAGCCTGTGGCTTGCAGGGTTTGCTGATCCCTGCCCCAGTCACGGATGCCTGAAGATGCAGGAGTTGCCATCAGCGCTGTCTCCTGCGTGGCTGTTTTGAAAAAGTTCGCTTGCTGACCTCCGGTGACCAAGTTGTGAGAGCAGAAGAGTGTTGTCCCCTCCTTTGAAGGGTAGGACAGGCTTGTTAGAGGCATGCTGCTTTAAATCTCCGGGCTTTTCTCTCCGGAGTCTGGCTTCAAGCGTTGGCTTTATTGCAATGAGAAGCTCTTTGTGGATGCTTCCCTTGTCGTCTCTGGGCACCTTGTGTGCAGGTTGCTCTGTCGTGACTCAGGTTGATCCCAGGTCGTTACCTATGGCCTCTGCTGCCTTGGCTCAGACTTCTTCTGCGGCGTTAAGTGTTGGTGCAACTTGGAGGGACGTGGAAGTAAAATGGAGAGGGGGAAGGAAATGGGAAAGCAGCAGGAGGGGAGGGATGCTGTGATGTGTTCTAGATGAGAGCTGGACCGACCGCTCTCCTAAGGAGAAGGTTTTCCTCTACTGCCCTGCTCTCCACAGCAGTCATACTGCCCAGTCCTTGGATGGGGGAAAAAACAGGTACAGTGAAGAAAATAGAGCAAAAAAAACCTCTTTGCAAAGGGAAGACCACTTAACCCTGAGCTGGTTCCTGCAGAAGAGTTTCTCAGGAGCTAAGGCTGGAAAACTATCACTTAAAACCGCTGGCTCTCCTGCAGGAAACCCCCCTTTTGCAAATCCCCTCCTTGTCCCTTGCAATAAAACCTTGTCAGTGCTTTCATTTCAATGTCCTGTCCTGCAGGGCAGGAAAACCCAGCTCCCAGCCTCTCGGTGTTAAGGAGCGGACGTTCCCGTGCTGTTGTGTTTCTATTGTCGCTTATAGTGGGGACCTGGGAACGAGGTACCGCTCCCGGCTGTGTCGGCGTGTGCCCTTTGTGTCCCTGTCTGTCCTGTGGCCCCTGGTTTTTTTTGGCCGTGGGAGCAGGGTTGGGCAGGATCCTGCCTCCCTGCTGTTTGTGGCGCCGGTGTTGTCCGCCCAGGGTGGCTCATGGTGCCCGTCTCGACGCTGCCGTGCCGCTTCTGCCTGTCTCTTCCTCTCTCTCCATCCCAAGGGGTTTCCCACCACTTCCCAGAAATGCCTTATCGGACATAGGATCTGCCCCGTCCTTTTTTGTTTAGCGCTGCTGGCATGGCAGGCAGGTGAGCTGGGGTGCCAGCGGCTCTCTTTGCGGGGCCGGTGTTGGATGTTGCCGGTGGGACCGGCCGGGTTCGTGGTGCTGCTCGGTCACGTGGAGGAGACATAGGGGGACAGCGGGGACCCCGCAGAGCGACACACACAGGCGCCTCGCTTCCTCCCGCCCCGCGCTCCGGCACGCCTGGCTGGCCCTGCTCCCGCGGCCCCGGGTTTCTCACCTTTTCCTTTTTCATGGCAGAGCTGGCTGGGGTCGACCGATTCCCCGCCGGGGACCTCCGGAGGCCCGAGTGTGGCTGAGAGCCTGCTGATGGTGGCTGTCTGCTTTTGCTTCCTAGAAAACGTCCATCTCCGTCCGGGGACGCTGCTGCACCTGAGAGGCTCGAAGCTCTGAAATACCAGCGGATAAAGAAGCCCAAAAAGTCATCCAAGGGCTCCTCGAAATCCAGAAAACAATCCAGTGAGTGTGAGGACCCCGCAATCCCCAACAGCGTCCCCTCTCTTGCCCTGTGGGCAGAGCTCGGGCAGGTCCCTGCCGGCTCTGGCACTGGGGGGGTCTCCAAGCCCGTGCCTGGATGCTGCCCTCACCCCCTGCCTCCCGAAGGGATATGGCTCAGCCGCAGGCTGTCCCTCCCCTGCTCCTTCCCTCTCTCTAAACCGAGTTCCCCTTCCATGCATCTCCCATCTCCAGTGATTTGGTTTGGATTTTCTTTTTGAGTGTTAATTTAATTTTCCCTGATACCCAGCGTGCTCCCTTCTCGCCCAGCAGCCGCGTTTGGGGCCAGGCTTGCCGTAACCCTCCCTTTTTACGGCACGCTAAGCGCTCTGCCTGCTGCCGGCGCTGCCGCTAGCTGCCAGCGCTGGTCCCATCTGCCTTCTCTTGCCCTCCTTCCCCCCCCCAGATGGCTCTGCCTCCCAGGTTCAGCACCTTCCCAGCTCTCAGGTACTGTCGCCTGACGAAGCTGTCTGCCTCCGCAAGAAGAAGAGACACCCTCGTCAGGACCCCTTCGCCCGCCTCTCGGCGCTGAAGGACGACCTCTGCCACCGGCAGCTCCCCGAAGACCAGACAGCCATTCTCAACAGCGTGGACCACGACGACACCAGTGGGCACGCCACGTTGCTTTAGCCTAGCGCCGGCCCCAGAAGGTTAAACAGGAGGGGGTGGAGGGAGCCGATATCGCGCCGCCTGGGGACGGAGGTGACAGGAGAGAGGGGGGGGATACCCCTACGCTGCCGCTTCTGCCGGGGGTGGGGGTTTGGTGGCTCGTGGTGGGGATGAGCTGGGGGGATGCTGGGGCAGGTTGGGGGGACGGGGGGGATGGCTGGGGCTGGGGGGTCCTC
>VYXH01009633.1:44112-58717 GCA_013397275.1 Burhinus bistriatus
AAAAAAAACCAAGAGAAACAAAACACTATTTTTTCAGTAAGCTCTTTTTTTTTTTCTGTAAACGATTTACAAATAAATCTGATATGATGGTGCTGTACCAAAGCCTTACACGACACTTATTCCGCGCTCTATATAATCTCTCTGTATCTGTATTGTTGCTCTTGGCCTCTGTGCTCGCCAAGGCCGGTAAAATGCCAGCAGGAGGGACCGGAGGCGGTGTGCTCCGCATCGGCATCCCCGGCAAACGGCCGGGCTCCTGCTCCGCCACCGCCGGGGAGGGGAAGCCAAATTTCAGCCTCGCTCCTTAGGTGTGCGATGAGGGGCACAAGCAGGGGGTCCCTCACCCTAAACTCTCCTTCCCACTGGGTGCTAGCCTGCCCTCGGCAGGTATCCGAGACCTCGCCGGGAGCGCTGCCCGCTCCTCCTGGCCCCCCTCCACTGCAGGCAGCGGCTGGGCGAACTCAGAGCTCATCTCTAAGGGGATAACGACCCCCTGAGCCCCCTCAGCCCGGGGAGGGGGTGTGTGTGTGGTATTTTTTAACATCTTCCAGCTCAGCCCGCTTGGCCAAGGCAGACCTCTCCTGGCTCTCGCCCTGCGAGCCCTGGCCCTGCCCTTCCCCGTCCTCCCTGGGGACGGGCCGGCAGCTGGGTCTGCTTCGATAGCTCTAAGCAATAATCCCGCTCTGCCAAGAAAGTTGGTTCCCTTTGGCTCTTGGACTGTTGTCAGTTAACGAGTAAATGCTAATAAGCCAAGAAAAATTGGAAGAAAATGAGAGTTTGAAGCCCTGCCTTACTGGGAGTAGCTGGTCCCTCGGTCTCTGCCTGTTGGGATTTTTAAGGCCTGCTGAGTACTTAACAATTTATCGCCGGTAACATTGCATGTTCATAGATTGACTTTTTGGTTGGTTTTGGTTTTATTTTTTTTATTTTGATGTACCCACTATAAGAAATTCTGGCAGTGTTGCAATGTTACATACAACTAGCCATGCTGTAGGAGAATGATGGGTTTTGGAATCGGTTAACTTGCTCCTCATGTAACATTACTCTGCTTCAGAAATGTTTTGTATTTTGATATAAATAAACATTTGCTAAAAAAAAAAAATAATAATTAAAAAAAAATAAAAAAAGGACTTGCCCATGTAATTGATTCGGGTTGGGGGGGGGGCTGTGGGGAGGAGGGGGGCTGCCCCAGGGATGTTTGTGGAGAGGCTGCTTCTCCCGTGGGAATGTGGCAGGATACTGGGCTTTTCTTTGCCTGGAGCATCCAATAGGGTATTATGGGGTGCCCTCCCATGCCTCGGGGTGCCCCAAGGTGGGTCCTCCCGCCGGGTTTCTGTGAGCTATGCAGCTGCACGGAGCTTCTTGCTGGGTCTCTCCAGCCTTCAGCAACACTTCTTGCTCTCTGCTGTCCCGTTCGGCCACGCTCGCGGGAGGGTTTACAAAAAAGCCTGTGCAAGCTGCACCCGGCATCCGCCAGCCCTATAGCTGGGTGCCACGGTCTTGGCTCCCGTGGGTGCCCTCAACTGGGCTTTGCTCCCTTGGGATTTGCTCTCCATCGCTCGGGGACACGGGTGCTGCGGCGCCAGTTCCGTCTCCGACCCAATAATGCCTGAGGCACTGGTGGTGCCACCAACGGGCACCCAGGATGATCGTGTCCACGTGGCTGGCATACATCATGGCACGGAAAGGCATTGGTGCTCCCTTCCCCTCTGCCGGTACCCCAGTAAGTGGTGGGGTGGGGAAGGGGCTTTGCTGGTGGCACTGGGGGCTTTGCGGCAGGTTCTCCCCCCTCCCCAAGCGCTGGCTGGGACAAGGGGGCTCAGCAGCCACCTCTCTTCCAGGGTATCCATGCGGTGAAGGTGGGAACAGTCTCTATGATGGAGCAGTGGAGGCGCAAGGTGAGGCTGAGGCATGCGAACGCTAATGCCAACCCAGGGGAGCCCGGGATTTAAATCCCGGGAGTTTTTTCCAGGATTTCATGGCAAGGCAGGCTTTGGCGGTCAGGATGCAACATGCGGTCCTCCTGCCTGGGATTCCATCGGTTGATGGTGGCTTTGCAGGTCGAAGACAGGACCTCCAGGTTCTTCAGGTGGATGCTGGCTGGCGCGGTGGCACAGCGGGCAGACTCCCTATCGGCTCCTCCGGCGTGCATGGTGGCAAGCGGGACAGACCCACAGGTTGGGATGCATGGGCTGAGCGTGGCTGTGCCCCAGGGCAGCGTCTGGGAGCTCGGCAAGGTGCAGCTGGGAGGTGCTGGGGCTGGAGGGGATCCCAGGGGATGAGAAACATTCCCATTTGTACCCTTGGAGGTACGCAGCTTCCGCCCACCCTGTGTCCGTGCCATGACCAGGGTCTGTCCGGACCATGGTTCCTCATGCCAAGACCCTGAACACCTCGTCCCCCTCGGCTTTTGGCAGGATAATGTGGCTCTCACCGAGCACCCACTGCAACGGTCACTCAGCCACTCCTTCCTGGAGGACAGGATCCAGCTCTTGAGATGGAGGTAAAGCTCTGTGGTGCCCACCAGGACCAGTTAGGGATGGAGTGGGATGTGCCACCACCCTGGGCTGGGGAGCTCGGTGGTGGCGGCTGCAGCACCTGAGGGGACCGGCACGGTTCTTGCAGCCAAACGCGGGTCTGCTGCGCGCTGAGCATGCCGGGGGACGAGGCGGCGCAGGAAGGGCTGGAGCAAGTGCAAAACTGGTGAGAACGCCCCCAGCACCGTCTTTGGGGGGCTACCACATTCCCTGGGACTCCCCTCGCCCAGACACCCCATGTGCTTTAGCTTGCCGGCCCTCAGCAAGTTGAAGCCCAGGCTCCCGTTCGCCCAGTTCCTGGGAATTAAAGCCCGTGGGCTTCAAACCCCCCTCCCCTGCAAGGAGAAAGGGCTGGTGGATCCTGGAGGAACGCCAGCCCTTTTGCTGCCTGCCCCGGGGCAGGGCTTCCCACGCAGCCCCCCCCTGACCTTGACTTGCTTGCAGCATGTCCCAGCTGGTGTTCCAAGCCGAGCTGGACACCAAGCCGGACACTGAGATGGACACCGATGCCCAGGTCCTGCTGTCGAAACAGGACTAGGAGGTAAGAGAGCCCCGACCCCGTCTGACGGAGACAAGGCTGGGCGGTGAGCCAGGTCCCTCGCTGTCTCCCTTGACACCAGGGATCCTGCCCCATCCGCAGCTGCATCTTCCCTTTCTCGCCCCCCCCCTCTTTTATCCAGCCTGACCCGCTCTCCACTCCCCTGTACCGGCTGCCTTTGAAGGTTTTGGCCACCTTTTCGGCGCTGATTCGTCTGGAGGCAGCTCCCCTGCTAATAAAGTCTGTGTATACCCTTGGAGCACGTGCCTCGTCCAGGACTGTGTGCGGTGTACGGTGCCGCACTGTCCCCGGCCTCTCCGGTGGCCGTGCCACGAGGTGGCGGTGCTGGCTCGGCAGCTCCTGGAGCTGGTGGAGGCGAGGTGCCAAGAAGAGAGGGAGAAGTGGCGGCCTCGACCACCTCCAGCATCTCTGCCCTCCAGGTATCCCCCCCTGTGGCGCTGGGATGGAGGGACTGCTTCGGTCCTTCTGTCTGTCCCCCTCTTTTCTCTTAAGCCATCCCTGCTGCTCCCTCGGTGGTAGGATCCCCATGGAGTCTCCCCCAGCCTCCCAGCAACGATGGCTTTTAGGGGCTGGCTACTCTGCGGGAAGGTGTGTGCTGCCCTCGCACCCCTCGGTGTGTTGAGGGTGCAGCATCTTCGGGTGCATCTGGGGATGCACCATCACCGGGGTGGTGCAGCGTCTTTGGGTACCAGCTCCAGGGCTTCCCAGTCAAACCCTCTCAGCGGGCAGGGATGCAGAGGAAGGCCACTTGCCACCTCCCTTGCCCAGCCACCGCTCCCCAAAACCAGCTGGGGAGCACAGCCCATTGCCTTTCCCGACTTGCCCTGGCTATTCCCACGTGGACCCTGGACGTCTCCGCTCCACCAGTGAAGGGGCTGAGGACCTTCCTGCCATGGGTGCCGCAACACCCTGCGCCCCAGCAAGGGTGGGCAGAGCCCAGCCGCTGCCCCCCACCAGCCTGCCCAGCTGGGGGCTGCTGGGGAGTCCGAGGTTGCTCCAACCCAGCTTTGCTCCGTGCTTGATGAAGCCCTGCGAGAAGGTAGAGGGGGTGAGGTGAGGATCCTGGATCCTGTGTTAGGGGATGGAACGGATCCGTGCTGCGTCAGAGGGAAACGAGTGACAAACAGGAGGTTGCTGGGCTGTGACCGAGGCGTTTGTGTAGCTAAATGATGCTGCAGGAGCTCATCGAAGGGTGTGCGGGTCAGGGCAGGGTGTCGCGGGGGATGAGGGATGCTCACTGGATGGAGGAGAAGAGCGCTGGGGTGCACAGCAGCCGTGAACCCCCGGTAATCCCCAGACCCCTGGGTACCCCCGGTAGAGGTGAGGGGCTCAGCTGTGCTGATGGGGCTGGGGTGGGGGTCACACAGGTGTTCCTCGGCAGGATGTCCCCCCACCCTGGGGCTGGTTTGGGTTCTCTCCAAGGGTATAGGAGCCAAAAGGAAGACCTGGGCTGCGATCACCAACAAGCCAAGGCGTTTCCAGCATTTTGAATGTCCCCAGGTAACAAATTTGTTTCGCCTCCCACCCCGGGAGCCAGAGAGCATCCTCCTCCCGGGGCGGGGCGGGGGGAGTCTGGGTCTGGTCCCTGGCTCTCTCCCAGCCCTGGTGGGGGCCAAACCTCCGCTGCCGGGGTGGGTGACGCTGGCAGGGAGAAAGGGGGTCGCAGCAAGGCGAGGGGGTGCACCTCCCAGCCCGGGGGGAAGCACCGTGCCCACCGCAGGTAGGTCTGGCTGGAGGCGCAGTTACTGCCTATCAGTGAATTATTGACTGGAGTTACCGCTACAGCTCTGACACCACCATTACTGCCTTTGACTTCATGTTTAAATCATCACTCCAATAGCTCTGAAAGAGGCAATCTTTTATTTAAGATGCAGTCGGTGGCTCTTTCTGATCCCCTGGCTCGGGTGTGCTGCTGGGGAGGGGAGGAGGCAGTGGGTGCACGGCCGTGGGAAGCTTGGTCCCTACAAGAAGGGCTTCAGGGATGCTCAGTGTCACCGGTGGCCAATGTGGAGGGACCGCGTTGCATTTGGGAGGGGGTGGCTCTGAGTCAAGTCCCCAGGCAGGTTTTGAGGGCTCCCTGTCCTGCTCCCCACCCCCCGATCTTTCCTCGTCCGAGCTCGCAGGGCGGCTGGGGCTTGGTGGTCTGCATCAGGGGTTGAGGGCTGTCTCCTCCTGCCTCGCTTCTCCCGGCTGGAAAATGGGAGTTGCGTGGTGCCTGGGACAGTGTGGGGCAAGGCTGGGCAGGGGGTGAGGGAGGTCCCTTGCAGCCTGGAGACGCGGCTTCCTGCTGGATTTCTGCATGGGGTGCTAGTTGTGCCTTTGCTGCCAGCTCCCTTGCTCCAAGAGAGAGTCGTGCAAGACGTCAGCTGGGATCATCGTCCCTGCTCCAAAAGCCACGGCCCCTTTCCCTCCTCTGTCTCACTCCGGCCCTACCAGGATGCAGGAGCTCTCCTTCGCCGAGGGCGGGAGAAAACAAACTTTCATCTTTCATGCCCACGGTGGGGTGGAAAACTGCAGGACTGCTCCTGCCCTCGGCTCCACCTCCAGCTCCAGCCCCGCGTCCCCGCAGCGGATGGAGCAAGGGGTGAGCATTCCCAGTGCTGTGTGCCCTCCAGTCCGCCCCGCTTTGCTCTCCCACACAGCCCCCGGCCCTTGCTGTCCCTGCTCCGTGTCCCCTGTGCATCCTCAGCTCCTCGCCCAGGTTTGGTGCCAGATGCTGTGCCCTGTGCCTTGACGGCTCCACCACGACCTGGCTCTGGGACGTGCAGGGCAGCCGCTACTGCTCCGGGGCTGCAGGTTTGGGGGGCACAGCAATGTGGGTGGCAGCCCGTCAGGCCAAAATTCACCCTGTGCCAAGCTACGCCGCTTTTTTTGGGGCACCCCATGCCATCCCCGGCCTGGGAAGCAGGTGAGGGGCTGTGGTGCTCGCCCCAGCAGGACGGCGGGGCTGCCTGCTGTCGAGGTGGTCCCCGTTGTGTTTTTATCAGCGTTACCATCCAATATTCCCTGGCTGCTTTGTCTTTGCTTTACATTTATCAATATTACCAGCTGATCCTCCGGTCCCCCTCCGCGGGTTTATTAATATTGCCCTCTGATCTGCGGGAAGCAGCCGCGCTTTATATTCCAGCCCCATCCCCGGCTCCTCCAAGCCCCGACGCCATGTTTAATTAGATTTTCTCCTTGGCTCCAGCAAACACAAATTGAGCTCCTGGTATCTCTCTCCCACGCCGGAGCCGGTGCCTGGCCAAAGCGGACGGCATCCTCCATCGCATTAATATGCCGGTGCCATCCGGGGCCGGTGCACGTCTTGGGGCTGCGCAGTCTGCGGGGGCTCGCCCGTGGGACGTCATTATTTTTTAATCCCCAAACCCTGTTTCGTGTGGATGGCATTTAACCTGGCAGGGAAATATGTTTGCCCATGGGGTTTGGGGTGGCTGGGTTGAGGGCTGCTGGCTGCTGATTAGGAGGAAGCCTGGGGTCTCCGGACCAGAAATCAGAAGCTGAGCTCGGGGTGGGTGCTGCTGAACCCTCTCCCATCGCGTTACCCCCTTCCCGCTGCTCTTGGGCCATTAATGTCATTTCTCGAGGGGTCTTTCTGGGTTTGGCTTTCTCCAAGTCAGCTGCCGGGCAGGGCACTGGGGACCAGTTCTGGCCTTTCTTGCTGCTTGGTGGCAGGCTTTCCAGATCAGAGGGAAGGAAAATTGTTTATGCAAAGTTTGTCAGTTCCTCCAGGCATGAAGGGAAGCGCTGATTGTTCTCCAGCTATCTCAAATCTTTTGCCAATTTCCAAGATTAAATATTTTCCCTGCGTCTTGCAGACATATTTGGTGTTCGCATTTTGATTTCCAGCCTCATTGTCCAGCAGACTTTTTTTTTTTTTTTTTTTTAAATTTTTTACTTTTTATTTTCCCCACCCTGGTTTTGTCCTCCTGCCACGGTCTCACCCTCTGTGCGCTTCTCCTAGGGAATACAGGATGGAATTCGCACAAGGGATGCTCGTGCGGGGACCAGAAGCCCCTCCTGGGGCTGGATCTGCCCTTCTTGGCCAACCTGCCATTCCACGGGGCAAGATGGGACAAAGACCTTTTTAACCCCCCGTTCCCAGGTCTGGCAGCTTGCCGCCCTTCCCGCTGTACAGCCTGTTGTGCTGCTGGGATACAGGATCTGCTCCCAGGAGCTTTACTGCCTCTCCCAGCCGCCGCCTGAGGAGTGTGTTTGCCTGAGTCGATAGAAAGCTAATTAAGCTATTTATCTGGGAAAAGCAGCCACTCCTGGCAAGCACTGCTGTCAGGATGAAGGAGGAAGAGGCGCAGAGGTGAACTGGGAAAGGCAGGGGCAAGGGAAGGCTGTCGGCAACCCCTGGGAGTGGGGGAAATCTCAGCTGGGAGCAGCCCTGGGGCTGAGGGAGGTGGGTACCATCCGCAGCATCCCCAGCGGGGCCGCTGCTGACCCCCGGGCAGGCTCCCTGGCTTCCACACGCTGCCTGAAACAAGTCCTTGGTGATGCTGAGATGACTAATAACGTTTCCATTTGAGAAGTTGGTGTCGTTTCATATTAACACCCATCGCTCCCGGCCATAAGGAAGAATGGCATTTGCTCCCGGGCGAGCAGAGCTGGACCATGGCTTGATGCTGCCCCGTGCAGGGGACCCATACCCCATTTTTTTCCCCCGAAACTCTCCTCTCTGGGCAGGCCAGGGTTGTTTGCAGAGCGTGGGCTCTTCAGCTAAGCAGGCTGTACTCTAACTTTAAATTGACTTTTCTCAGCGAAGCCCTGGGAGGTTTTTCCGAGGCGTGCAGTCTATTCTTTGGGGCTTTAATAAGCTTTTAGTAGCTTAAGATGCAACTAAGTTTGCCCTAATCTCTCACAAAAACATGTAGGTTTGCTTGCCCTTCTGCTGCATCAAGGTCTTAGCCCGGCGCTTTCCTTCACTGTTGTGGTTGTCTCAAAGATTGGAAGCAAATGCCTCTCAAATCCTCCTTTTTAAAAACCCAGATCCTCAGATCAAACCCGTCAGTGGTGGCTGGGGGAGGAGACGGGCTCCCTGGGACGGGTGCGGCGTCACGGGGGATGTCATCCTTGATGCGGTGGCACAAATTTCCCCCCCCTGGTTTCACAGGACTGCAGCACCCGCGAAGGTCTTCTGCTGGATCATCCCTCAACCCTCCATTCTCCCAGGGTGGTGGGGACAGGGTAAAAATTGGGGAAAAATGTATTTCTCCAGAAAACTAGCAGCAACCCTGCAGTGAAAGGGACGTGCGGGTCATCTCTGCCCTTGTCTGCTGGGTGCCCAGCACCGTGGGCGGGCTGGTGGACCGCACCAGCATCAGACCCGCGTTACAGGGCTTGATCACCTGCTGCGTAAGAGCTTCTCGAATTCTGGCTGGGGTTTATTCTCAGGGACAGCAGTGGAAATGGCTTTTGTGGGGTGGAAATAAAGTGCTGCCGTGGAGATTCGGAAATGGGCGGTGGCTCAGCAGGAGAGATCTGTGCTCGGCCGTGGGGCTGGCAGGCTTTTACTCCCCACAGAGCGATTTTCACTTGTGGGGTGAGCTGTGCCCGGGTCTCCAGACCCCTCCAGACCTTGGGCTGCTCCCGGGTCACTCTCTGCTGAGGTCCCACGGTCTGTAGGTGCTTCAGACCCCAAAAGGAGGATTTTCGCAGCCTGCCTGGGAACGAGCATCCTGCTGGACATGCCCCACGAGCACGACACGGAGTCGGAGCAGGGGTAGGCTGAATGCAATCGGAAGGAGGGAACATTTTCTCCCCGAAACGATGAGGGTTGAAGCTCAGCGGGAAAAAATGGATCACAGCCACCGGAGCCGAACCTGCAAACCAGCCCATTGCCCGAGCGACAGCTCTGCGCCCCAGCACCGTGCCCGAACGGGGCTCGGCGCTACTCATCGTTTCGGCACAGCCACGTTTGCCGCCGCCTGCGCCTGCCGTGGCGGGAGCTGCACCGTTTGCATATTACTGGCGAGTTTATGAATTATGCAGCCACCACTGTGCGTCCAGAGGAATCAGCTGCAACATGCAAGGGCTGGAAAGCATATTTATCTTTGTGTCTTATTGATTTATTTTCCTCTCCCATTTTTTCAAGCTCGGGCAGCTGCGGTGAGGAAGGGAAACCAGAAAGACCAACATCATCTGAGTACTCTGACGCTTGTTTTGGTGGAGCAGCAGCCTGGGAATATTTCAAAGAGAGGGGGTAATAATTTTTGATGACAGCAAGGATGCTCACGAAGAGTGTCCCGGACTGTGGGATGGTGACTGCAGGCTGCTGGGTCTTCACGCAGCGTGACAGCAACACAGTTCCAGGATGCAGAAGAGTCATCTGCAGCCGGTTTGGGGAGCTGGGGTCTGCCCTGGTTTGCCAGCCTCAGGCGGGCTCATCGCACCACCTTTGGACGGAGGGGAGATGCCCGGCAAGGCTGTGCCGCTGTAGAGGAACCAGAGACCTCTCCCGCTTGGCTGGAGGGGTCCCGCTCCCCGCTTTCCCGGTAGCTTGCTGTGAGAGCCGGTCCTCTGTTGGCAGCATTGCCGTCTCCTAGACAGGAGCCAGGCTGTGAGGAGACATCAGCACGTTCGCCCTCATCTGGGTAGAAGCACAACCATCCATTATTGCATTTTCTCTGTTGTCTCTTTGTCCATCCATCTACCTTTTTCCATTCAGTGATTCCACCATCTGCTCATTCGTTTATCTACTGTCCCCATCAGTAAATCATCCCCTGCCTGTGCCTTCTCCCTCCCTCCACGCATGGGAGAAGTAACCCCAGGTCCCCTCCTCAGCCCAGACCCTCAGGGCCATGACCTTATTTTGAGCTTGAAATTCAGGGCTCCATCCCGAGGAAAGCTCCCAAGTCCCTTGGAGGCTTTATTTTATCTCTTACAATGGCTCCAAGAAGCTCAGGGACCTGGGAAGGGAAGGGGACCTGCTCCGTCCCCAGGTGATGGGCTGCGGGTACCACTCATATCCACACTCCTCCTCCTGCATCCATCGAACCATCCCTGGCTCTGCCCTTCTCCCCCTGGCAGGAAAGGTTAGCCGAGATCACACAGCCAGCCGGCTGCCCAGATTCCTGCTCCCTGGGGCTAATTATGGAACAACATTAGATAAAAGTCAACATATGTTGTAAAAGGCACTATGTATCACTGCCTGACAGCTCCTAACAATGTGCTCATGTAACAGCTGTCAGCCCGCAATGCTCGAAAATGAGTAATATGTTGATTTATGGATATCAGATCTGCCCTTCCGTTCACCACCGGCAACAGGCGCAGCCCGTGCAGCGGCGCCCGTTTCGCAGCGGTAGCCAGGACGGGCTGTTCCTTAACACTGCGGCGCGAGACGGGCTTGGCTCAGCCTCCCGCTTTCTCCAGCCGTGCTCCGTTTCCAGATGTGCCGGCCTACGCGTGCGGCTGCTCCTACGTGGAGCTCTCGCTTCTTCCGCGCGGCGCAACCGGCGGGCAGGAGGAACCGGCCCGCCTTCCCTGGGCTCAGATAGGACCGCAGTTCATTTCCGTGCTAACTATAAGGTTTTGTTTCAAATGCTGTCAATAAATACGTGCCAGCCCCATTAAGCCCTCTTCCCCCCCCCCCAGTTCCCCTCCCTGTTTCAGGGCTCTGGATGCTCACACCTCTTTGCTTTGATTAAACCAAGCGCTGGACCGTTTCGAAGCCCTGGAATCAGAAAAGCTTTCGGCACCAGCTCGCAGCCCCAAATCCTCCCTCCGCACCCCGGGGAAGATGCGGTGCCGTCCCTGCAGCCGGGATGACCTGGTGGGATGGACCCACGCTCCGACCGCGCTCCCTGGGGGGGGGGGCTGACAGCCCCATCCAAACGCTTGGACCCGAGAAACAGATGCTGCACCGGGATTGCTTGTGGGCTGGTGGCACTCGTGTGCGTTCACCTCCTGGGGAAATAAATATTGCTTCTCTGTCCCCGTACGAAACCCTCGAACTGCGACGATGCCCCAGACCACGTCCCTTTGTCCTCTGTGGCCTCAAAGGCTCTCCATTTTGGGGTAAAATAGAGCATGGTTAGGGCTTGGGCAAACTTTGCAGTGTGGGAGATGTGGCGAGCTGACAGAGGGGGGCAAATCTCCCCCAAATTCTGCACCCTGCCAGTTTTTGGGGTGAGGCTCGGCTTTTTTACTCTCCTCTCCCCAACTAGGGTTTGAGGGGGGCCTGAATCAGCGACGTCCCCGTCGCAGCAAAAGGCAGAGACCCAACCCAGCTGCTTGGCAGAGGCTCGTTAGCGGTTCACACTAATCACCTTAGATGGAGAACAAGGTGGGGAAAATTCCCCCTTGCCTTTATTAGGCGTGTTCCGAGGGACGCCCTCAGGTATGGCTGTGGTCCGGCTTCTTGCTGCTGCGGTGCTTTGGCTCGGATCCGCTGTGCTTCAGCTCATATTGGGTGAGGAAGGAGTTGTTGGGAAGGGTTTCTTTGCTGGGAAGAGCTGGGCTCGGCTGGGGATGCTGGGGAGGCAGGAGGGATGCGGTGTGTCCCGTGCTGGAGAGGCTGCTGCGTGATGGAATAGCCCCGAACTCATGTAATTTAAAATATATGTATGTGTTTGTTTTTCCTCCTTGGTTTTAGCAAAGCTTAAGGCTTGCTTGACTTGCGTGCTGGAGATATCTCTTCCCGGGGAACGGGGTGGGACGAGGTGTTTTTGGTGAGAGCTGGGTTTGCTCCAGCTCCTCTCCGGGGAGGGGGGTGTCGGGGTGGCCCCGGGGCTGCGGTGGCCAACGCGGCTGGGCATGCGGTGTGCCTCGGCTACAGGCTTTAAACAGCCCTGCCTGTTGGGAAGGCAGCGCATCCAAAATTAATTTGAGGTGGGGATGTGTTTTCAGCTCTTAATGTCAAGAGACAGCATTTTTTTTTTTCTTTGCTTTTCCAACTGGTGATTTCTAGCAGGATTTGCATCACCCTCTTAAATTTATTCCAGCTCACAAGACGTGTTTTCTCGTATGCGCACGCTGGTTTTCCAACCTCTTCGTGTGGCTGTTTTCGTGGGTTTTGACAAATATGAATAAAGATATGAGCTACGCTTGCTTTGACTCTCTTTTCTTTTTGGTGCTGGGGTCTCATAACCTGTAACAACAGCGCAAAGTTTCACATGCTGCAGGGCAATGGGTAAACCCCAGCGAAACTGCTCATTTCATTGAGATTTGAAAAATATAATAAACCCAGTTATGTCATATTATAAAAAGTAATAAAAAAGAAGGTTAACGTCCTTCCTCCACTAGCAGCCTGTGTTTTTTAATCTGCAAAACAATAATGCAAAACTCCATTTACGGAGCTGCTGAGTGGGTTGGACCCAGCCTTCACAAAACCTCACATAAGACTAAATAAACTAAGGCTCCACTGCAATTTGCTCTTTATAGACTGATATTTACCAGCCTAGCAACTACTCTACTTTCTAAGTGAATATATTTTGTTTTTTCTAATACATATTCATTATTTACAAACTTGCTTCCACTCTCAAATTTTTGCTGCTTTGTGTGATTTCTCGTGGGAATTCTTTTAATATGCAGATTTCACACGAAATATTTTATATATAGGTACTTCAGCCATGTAATTATCTAGTGCTATTGTGTTTAATGCCGGATACAACTCTTACATTCCCCAAACAAAGAATCCGGTTTGGGGTCTCCCCTCCTGGGGAGGTTGTATTACCCACAGGCTGGGAGCTGCACACAGGCACTGCTGGGCTTACAGCCCCCCTCCGCCCCGGGGAAGCCGGAGGTGAGAGCTGATGGTGCCTCGCAAGGGGTGCTAGGAGGGCTTTTAGGTGGCTACCATCGCTCTGCTCCCACATCCTTCTCGGGGTGAACGAGGGTTTTGGGGACCAGTGAGCAAGCCGATGGGGAAAGCATCCCGACCGCCCCGTGCGAGGCAAATAAGCCGATGGGGAAAGCATCCCGACCGCCCCGTGCGAGGCAAATAAACACAAATAAGTTGTGCCTGCAAATGTCCCGTTTCTGTTGGAAGATAAACAGTCCTAGCTCAAGCCTGGTATAGAAAACACCTTTTTTCTGCTCAGTTTAGAGGCGGTGGGAAGATTTGCAGAGTAAATGGGGGAAAGCATCCCGATCTCCCCGTGCGAGGCAAATAAACCCAGCCCTGCGCCTGGAAATGTCCAGTTTCCGTGGGAAGAGGGGGAAGATAAACAGTCGTCTGGGGAAGGAAATGTGTAAGACAGACGGGGGGATGGGGGTGTGTGTGTGTGTCTGGCAGAACATCCCCTCAGATGTGTGAGCCGAGACTCCGAGGGATGACTTAAAAGCACATGGCCTCGCCCCAGGTTAGCTGTGTTCGTTCCCCAAGCATCAATTCAGCTCCTGAATTACTACAGCTCATTCCAGGCTGCGAAAATGCTTGAAGCTATGACCAAAGCCCAGCGAGGGCGGTCCCAGCCACCACCTTTTTCCAACACCAAACTTTTGTGCTGCATTGGTGAGAGGGGGAGATAGGATAGGGAAGTGATGGTGCCCCTGTACCCGGCGCTGGTGAGGCCGCAGCTTGAGTCCTATGTTCAGTTTTGGGTGNGCTCTAGGCTGATTCCCTTGCCCCAAGGGGAAAAATAAAACTGAGAGTCTCTGCCTTGCCCTTCTTCGATACTTTTCTGATGGGGAACACGAACCGGTGACCACTGGAGGAGCGGGAAGCTTTCTTCTCCAGCGGGGTATTCATAAACCATGGCAAAAAACAAGCCCAAGTTAATGGGCTTTGGACAGCGAGCCTGCGATTCATCAGGGCCACACCAAAAGCTCTACGGCACATTTGTAATGCAAATCACCCAGCCATGCCTTAATCATTACCACCGGGAGACAATTAGGGTTAAAATATAGATTTCTCCACAACAAGGGCAAACAATAGAGAAATAAAAAGAAGAAAGACTTGATACGATTCATTCAGCCTGTTGCTTTGAGGCTTAGGATGGCTGTTAGGGCCTTGAGCTGGGCTGTTTCTGCTGGGAAAATATGCTCAATGCAGTATTTCTCCCCCAATATAGGGGTTATTTTTGGGAGAAAAGCGGGGCTTGGGTGGGCTCCCCCACCTCAGGGGTCTGGGCTGGCTCGTTCCTGCAGTGATCCCGCTCCTGGGGCAGCCCCTCTGGGTGAGAGCCCAGCAGCAAAATGGGTTAGAACCAGGGAACCCAACCAGCTATTCTGGAGTCTGACCGCAAGTGCAAAATAAAGGACAAAGGGAGTGAGGAGCGAACGGCCTTTTTTGCATTTTTATAATCTTGTGGGTTTTATGGTCAAGGTAAACTTAATAACGCGGGACAAGAGCCTGACTCAGCACTGCCCTGAGGTTACGCAGGGAGCGAGAGCAGGGAGAAAGGGGCTGGGAGGGAGCTCGGGGGCACAGGGGGGTTGCTGCGCTCCTCTTTTTGCCCCCCTTCTGCAGGGTTTTATCCATACCAGTCCCCCCCCCCCGACTGTCCGAAACTTCATGAAACACTATTTTTTTTTTTTTCACGTTTTTGTGGTCTTGGAGAGA
>VYXH01009633.1:61746-73667 GCA_013397275.1 Burhinus bistriatus
CAGGCAAGAGAGTACATGTTTCGAAATATCTTATTATCAACTCTACCAAAACTATGCAAGTGAAGCTAAGAAAGATGCAAGTAAAGCTTTTGTGTATCACTGTAAGGCCTTACTCAAGGATGGTCGGGGGTTTAACCCTTTCATGTTCCCCCAAAATTCCCCCCTGCCCCCCCCCGTGCTGCAAGGATAGGGCTTGTGTTTAGTTAGACTCACGAGTAGTTAGAGTTGGAAAGGACCTTANAGGGGATTTTGGTGTTTGTCTCCCTTTGAGAGGGGGCCACGTGGCGCATGTCACCCCCCCCCAAACTGCTGTGAAATCCCCCCCTGGCACTCCCTGGACACCCCTGGGCGTGCTCCATGCGAAACCCAGTTGTCCAGGACTTCGGGTGACCCAGCGGTGTTGGATACAAAGATGGGTGTTCTCCGAACCCCCTTGCTTTCTGACTTCCTCACCGGGGTGGGAAGGTAGGTGCGGCTGGAAACCGATGTAATAAAACTCAATAACAACAAAATGTTATTAAGCAGGCATTTTATTGCAGCGCTGGGNCGTTCCACCCCGCCCTGCCATGGGTAAGGACACCTTCCACCAGACTAGGTTGCTCCAAGCCCCGTCCAACCTGGCCTTGGACACCTCCAGGGATGGGGCAGCCACAACTTCTCTGTCCCCAGGCATCGCCCTGGGGAGCTCCCCGTGCATCTCAGCCCCGGCAGCTGGAGGAATAACAAGTTAATACCAAATACCTGGAGTAATAAAAGTCTTACTGAGTTTGGTGTAAGCAGGATTTGGTCTGGTGGGCTCTGTCCCCCTCCACCATGCTGGCCCTGAAGCTGCTAATGACTCCAGGGCAGGAGAGCTGGGTGACAGGACCACAGAATGGTGGGAGTTGGAAGGGACCTCCAGAGATCATCTAGTCCAACCCCCCTGCCCAAGCAGGGTCACCTACAGCAGGTTGGACAGGAACACATCCAAGCAGGTTGGAATATCTCCAGAGAAGGAGACTCCACCACCTCTCTGGGCAGCCTGTTCCAGTGCTCGGCCACCCTCAAAGTCAAGAAGTTTCTCCTCATGTTCAGATGGAACTTCCCGTGTTCCAGTCTGTGCCTGTTGCCCCTTGTCCTATCACTGGGCACCACTGGAGGGAGTTTGGCCCCATCCTCTGGAAGGTCTGGCCCCATACTTGGGTCCTTTGCTGGGGGGCAGCTGGGATGGAGGCTGCAGAGCCATCTCCTGGGGGAGAGAGGGTCCTCCCCCATTGCCTGTGTACCCCCAAACTGCAGATGAAGGAGGGACCGGGGCTACGTGAGCCTGGGTTGCCCTACCCTCAGTTTTTGGGGGCAGTGGGGCTGAGTTTGCCATTTACTGCCCGGAGGTGGTGGTGGTGGTGGTGGCGGCAGTATTTCTCCCTAATTTTGGCTGGCTTGGCTGCTAGCGAGCTGTTTGTAGGAGGCAAGGTGGGGGCTGGATTCCTGGGCAGGGGTCCCGGTGAGGGTGGTCTGGCTGGGAAGCATCGGAGCAAGATGTGCTGCTTGTCCGGCAGCGGGAAGAGACCGGCACCTTCTCTGGAGCTGCTCCCCCACGCCCACCCCAAGGGGGGAACAGGGCTGCGGGATGGGGGTGGGGTGTCCCACTGGGTTTTGGGGGGGTGGGAAAGAGCCAGCTGCTGTGTATTGCTTGTGAGCAGACCCCAATTTAATCAGGCTTGGGGCACCCCAAAAGCTCAGCTGGTGACCCCCGCCCTGGGGAAAGGTGCTCCCCCCCGCCATGGGCTCAGCTCCCCTGTACCTGAGGCAATAATGTAGAGGGAAACAGGGTCCATTAGCTCCGGCGCTCTTGGAATGACTTGTTTTATTTAGGTTTTCATTTCAGGGAAGAAAATGAGACCTTTTTTTTATTTTTTTAAGTGTTTCAGCTTCATCCAAACCAGCTCTTTTTCCCATTTTTCTCTCTATCCGTTCCCTGAGCCAGCGATGGAGCGGGAGGGGATTTTTCCTTCTCTTTCCCTGGTGTCAGCATCCCCCGTGCTTCCCTTTCCCACCCTCCCCGGACACAGAAACAGCCCCCCCGGCTTCACCCAGAGGTGTTGAAGCTGCTCCCGACCCTTCACCATCCCGTTTCCAGCTTGTCCACCAAACTGGAGGAGAGCTGATACCTTCGGGGCGGGTGCAAATAAAACTGAAATTGGCCTTTGTGCTGGGAGGGGGGGGGGTTTATCAGCAGGGTCTGTATTTTGGGGGTTAAAATAGGTTTAGCTACACCTGGGGCGAGGGCTCTGCTCGCACCTGCAAACAAACCTGCGGCACGTCTTGCTTGCGTGCGCAAAGGTCCACGTGCAACAAGGTATTTGCAGGGTCAGGGACTAATAATTTAAACTGCCGAGCAAAATAAATAAGTGTAAAGCAAAACCAAACCCAGAGCGCCGCAGGAGCAGGCAATATTGTTTGCCTTTCAAATAGACACACAAAAAATACAAACAGTAGCAGGAGGGATACAGAGATTAAAATTTTTATAAAAACAAAATACCAGAAATCCCACCAGGAAGCGGTGTTTCCATTTTGTATGTGCATAAGATTAGCAATACTTTGCTGCCTGCTGCGAGTGTCCCTCTCCCCCCTCCCCCCTGGAAAACTTTTGACAAAACCCGCTCTTTTTCGGAAAAATAATAAATAAATGATTGAAATTTCCTGCAGAAAATACTGACTTTTTAAATTGGAAACTGCCCCCGCTCTGGCCTGGAAGGCAGCCAGGAAAGAACCTCTTTTTGCTTTTCCCATGCAAAAATTGAGAGTTTGAAAAGAAATTAGATGCTTTCCCTGCAAATCTTGATGTTGTCATAAACCTGATATCCCTATGGCCGACGGAGGGAGGAGAGGGATGGGCTGGCTCCGTGCAAGGGAATCACAAGCCCGAGGAGAGCCAGGCATGGAGCTGGACGGACGCCCTGCCGCCACGCTGCTGCTGCCCGGCGTCCCTCGTGCTTTGGGGGGGGGAAGGGGGGACCGCAGACCCTCGGCTTTTCTGTGTGTGACCCACGCGATGGGATTTGCTCTTTCTTGGGAAAGTTCTGCTGAGCGGTTTCTGCTGCAGTCCGGGCTCTGCTCCTGCCTGCAGAGCCACGGGGACACGGATTGCTCACCTGCACAAAGGCAACGCGTGCAGTGCTTGTGGATATCTTATATAGAAGCATAGAAACGTAGAATGGTTTAGGTTGGAAGGGACCTTAAAGCTCAGCTCATTCCAACCCCCTGCCCTGGGCAAGGACACCTCCCACCAGACCAGGTTGCCTTGAGCACCTCCAGGGATGGGGCAGCCACAGCTTCTCTGGGCAACCTGGGCCAGGGTCTCACCACCCTCACAGTCAAGAATTTCTTCCTAATATCTCATCTACATCTCCCCTCTTCCAGTTTGAAGCCATCACCCCTCATCTTACGGCTCCACTCCCTGATCCAGAGTCCCTCCCCATCTTTCGGGGAGCCCCTTCAGATACTGGAAGGGGCTCTAAGGTCTCCCCAGAGCCTTCTCTTCTCCAGGCTGAACAACCCCAAGTCTCTCAGCCTGTCCTCACAGCAGAGGGGCTCCAGCCCTCCCATCATCTCCATGGCCTCCTCTGGACCCGCTCCAATAGGTCTGTGTCCTTCTGCTGTTGGGACCCCCAGAGCTGGAGGCAGCAGCAGGAGGTTGTAGTGAGATGGAGGTTGGTCTCTTCTCCCAAGTAACAAGTGATAGGAGAAGAGGAAACGGCCTCAAATTGCGCCAGGGGAGGTTTAGATTGGATAGTAGGAAAAATTTCTTCACCAAAAGGGTCATCAAGCATCCGAACAGGCTGCCCAGGGAAGTGGTGGAATTGCCATCCCTGGAGGTATTTCAAAGCCGGGCAGACGTGGTACTGAGGGACGTGGTTTAGTGGTGGGTTTGGCAGTGTTAGGTTGATGGTTGGGCTCGATGGTCTTAAAGGTCCCTTCCAACCTGGGTGATTCTGTGATTCTATGATTCTAATGCCCCAGGAACCCAGAATTGCATTTCATAGCCAAGTTCCACAGCAGCACCTGAACCTCAGAACCCTCCTTTCCTTTGTGCATGCTCAGGATCTGAACCCAAAAGCGGTTAAAACGCTTACACTGTTTTTTCGGTGAACGTTTCTGGGATGTTTTTAGAAAACAACCACGCAAATGGCGTAGGCCAGGGCTGGAGGTATGGCTTTGCTTGTCCCTAAGGCAACAAATGCACTGTATGTGTTGAAGGGCAAGGATGGGGAGTGTGGATGCTGCCAGCTCCAGGGGAGAAGAGGGAGCCATGCCGGGGGGCTGCAACGTTCGCAGGAGCTGCAGACCCTCGCCGATGGAGCCGCTTTATTCTGATGAGCGTGGGGGGTTTCTGCGGCATTAATACACGGAGCCAAAATTCAGATATATGGGGTGAATCGGGTGGCCTTGACCAGCAAAATGGAAGCGATGCTCCCGGGCTGTGGTTTTTGGGCTCCAACGGTGATGCGTCGCATCCCCCGAGCGCTCGGCGTTGGCAGGACCCCGGTTCCCGCAGGGATGGTCTGCGTGCTGTGCCGAAATCGCGCCAAGCCGGGGCTGGAAGTTGTGACTCCTGGAGCGTCACCACGGGGCTTTTTGGTGCCAGGTCCACAGGTAGCTCGTGCCTGAGCATCGCCGGCAGGGAGCCGTGCCCGCAGCTCTGCCTGCCCGCCCCGAGCCTGCCGCCGTCCTTGCAAGCGCTTCCTCTGGGTAAGGGAATGTTTTCTGCCTGGTGTGTTTTTAGGATCTCTGGATATTTGCCTTGGGAAGTTTCAAAAGTGTTTTATTGCATTTTAAAATACGAAAGCAGAAAGTCATTGTGCAGTGAGCGGAACGGGGATTTCTTCTTTTCCATTGAAAACAATGCTGAAATGGATGGTTTGACTGGGAAGAAGCTCAGATTGATTTGCTTTTCAATTTCACTTTTGCCACGCGGTCCCGTAACACCTTGTCCTGCTGCTTTGAGTCACTCCTGAGCGCCCCGGGGCTCCTCTCTCGTGCTGGCGTGTCTCCAAAATGAGCTGGGAAATGGGCAGAGCCGGTGTTTGGAGGTTTTCTGGACCTGGTGCAGATGATGCTGATGATGCTGACCACATCCCAGCTCCCCGCAGCGCCCCAGCCCCGCTCCTCTCCGGCTCCCACATTTCCCTCCGGGGCCGAACTCAAGCCTAAACGCGTGCCGGGTGGGAACGGTGGGGAAAACTGCAGCGGGGCGGCTTTGACAAGCAGATCCCACCGCCGTCCTCGCCTTCCCCGCCAACCATTTGTTGCTGGCGGCGGCTGCGGGGGGCCGGCAGCACCCGTGCCCACCCCGACGCAGAAGGCTGGAGCCGGCATTTGAATAATGAATTCTGTTTAAGACTGAAAGCTCGGAGATCCATCTGTAACAAGACTCGAAATAATTACAGCTGATGATTGCCTGGTACCTCAGCCAGAAAAAACAGAACAGATTTTGGCCGCCAGCAATTACAAGCAGCACCCGCTCGAGCACAGGGAGAACTTTCTGAACGAATTCATGAATACATTTGCGTGGCTCGGGAGCGACGGGGATGGTGGTTCGGGGTGCAGGACCGTGGGGAGCGGGTGTCTGCGTTCACGTGGGTCTCGGACCCCGTCTCTGGGGGGACGATGGCACGGGCATCCATCCTCTGCCCCTCTGCAGCATCGTTTGGGGCTAGGAGGAGCAGGGCATCCATAGCCCGTCCGGTGCTTGTGTGGGCTGTTACAACACACTGGGATGAGAATTGGTGGGCAAGTGGGGAAATAGGAGGAAAACGGGGGAAAGCGCGGTCAAGGTGAGGCCGTTCCCAGGAGCAGTGGGCTGCCTAGAGGTGGCAGGAGGGGTGACAAATTTTGGACCTGACTCTGCCAACTGTTTGCCCTCTTCTCCTTTGGTTTTTGTCTTGCGGTTTCAGGGGCAAGGGCTGAGTGGAGAAGGAGGGTTTCTCCACCCGGCATGGTGGCGATGCCCTTCGGTGGCTGCCGAAAACATGCGTGCTGTGCCCAGCAGCCCTGCATGTCTCCCGGGCTCAGATTTGCCTTCCGGATAATGGGGATAATTTATCAAATAGTGAATAATATGCTTTCCTTCTTCCATGTCTCTTCCACGTATCATTTCAACCGGCTGAAAATTGTCAAATTAGACTATTTTCCTTGACTGTTCCATTTAGGAGCGGGGGGAGCTGAAGGCTTTGATAATTGGGCTGTGCGCTCCGCCGATGTCTTGTAAAATAAGCAGCGAGTAAAAATGTTATTGCCGGAGCTTTGAGGAATGCCCTCGTTGGTAAAGCGTAGGCTGTCTCTCCTGAGGTTAGATGCTGATGATTTTTAAAAGTCTGTTTCCTTTGCCCCCTAGAGCGTGGCTGCCCGAGCCTGGCTGAGGCTGACACGGGGAAACCTTGGCCGCCGGCTTCGCGAATTGCTCGGGGACTGTAAGTACATTGCGCTATCGCTTTTTCCCATCCGCCAAAATTGCATGTGCTTTGAATTGTCCTAGCGTAATGCGTCTATATTCATCATTGCTCCCTTATCTTGTTCGGCTCCAATCTACAAGGATCTGCTTAGTTCTCCTCTGCACCTTAAATTCTCTTTTATCTCTACTGGTGTCACCGCCGAGCCTGCAGACAGCTGTAGCATCTTTCTTCTTGCAGCTGGAGAACGTACGCGGGGACTCCCTCCTCCGTCCCCATCCCCGGCTTTTGCACGGGATGCGGGACTGTTGTACAGCCCGGCTGGATTAGTGTTGGCATTAAGGAGGAGGCGATGGTCCGTCGTGCACGGGTGCCTCTGCTCTGCAGCCGTCCTCGTGGCCGCGCGTGGTCCTGCTGGCAGGGATGCTCCCGGTGCGAGGGGTGCTGCTGGCCTTCGGGGGTGGCGGGGCGAGAGCTCGGTGTCAACAGAAACGGTGTGATGGGGGAGCTGGGTGCTACGTGAAGCTGTTTCCTCCCCCCTCCCACCCCCATTTCTGGCAGTGAGTCCACCTGGGAGGAGGAAAGACGAAGAGCTCTTGAAGCTAGGAGACCTGGTGCACCCTTGGGTATTTCCATATCTGGGGCAGAAAGCGTGCCGCCAGGTCCTGGGGTGCTTTTCCTTAGGGAATCTCTTGCACTTGGACTAAGTGAATGCAAGACCAGAGAGCACTTTATTTTATGCCAAAGCAGCCTGCCAGCCTAGAGTAGATACGCAGGGAGGTTTTGCTGGACCTTCCTTATGTTTTGAGCTGATCTTCTATTGCCAATGGGTTTTTGCATGTCCTTTATTTCTGTTGGTATTAAGATGGGAGGTATTAAGATGGGAGGTATTAAGATGGGAGGTATTAAGATGGGAAGTATTAAGATGGGAAGTATTAAGATGGGAAGTATTAAGATGGGAAGTATTAAGATGGGAAGTATTAAGTCGGGAGGATTTCTTCTTCAGTGATCCAAGCTATTTCCTCCCTTTCTATCTTTATCACTGGAACTGGTTAAATAAAACAAGACCGCAAAATAACTAGCGACTCTGGGTGCCGGGTTTGAATTATACCTAAAATACCTGATTCTGTCTCTCTACACCATCCCATTTCGGGATGAAATGCGAAGCTCTGAGTGTGAACCGATGCGCTTCCCTGAGCCTCTCCTGGAAATCTCTGTTTAAACCCTGCTCCTTCCCACGATATAGGAGCTGCTTGGGTAATATAGACTGCGCGGCGTCGCTTAACGGGGACCCAAATAAAGGGAACAGCTGGTTAATCAGTTCAAGTGGCTGGGAACCAGTTTACCGTGTATTAAGTATTCTTTGATTCTGTTTAATTGGGACATTGCGAAGACCCTGACGTCCAGTAATAAGGACAGTGGGAAGCTGATCAGACAGCTCGTTAACACTCAATTAATGTCGCTCTGTACGGCACAGCAGTAACTTTTAAAAAATGTATGTGCGCAGCCGAGGTGGAATGAAATTGCGACGGCAATTTCCAGAGCGCCTGATCCGAGGTTGCCAGGCGGCGCGGTGCTGCCTCGGTGCGTGTGCGCAACCGAAGCGGAATTAAAAGTTGAAGTGCAATTTTTTTTTTTAAGGTGAATGCAGCCACTTTACACAGTGCAGAATTAGTTCATTTTTAATTCATGGGCGCAATTAAAGTGCGCTAAGAATAAAATTCATAAATCTTTCGCTAACTGACGGTGATTCTTCTGAAAACTCTTTTTGTTCCTCCTGATGCTGGCAGTGTGGGCACCTGGTGTGCCTGGAATAATAATAATAGCCGGCTATTCCCCTTCGCCCTCTTCCATGTCAATCCTACGCAGGCTTTATTAGTCTTACCTAGACGTGCCCTTGCGATGCCTGCGTGCTTGCTTCGCACCCGCCGTTGTAGGAAGGCTCGGCAGCAGGTTTAAGTGTCGGGTTTTGGCTGGGTGACCTGAGCCACGGGGATGAATTTCTGCCCGTGATATTTGTTCAGATGCAGAAAGAGAGCACGGGATGCCAGAAGCCGTCCTTCGCCTAGCTCGGGGGAACTGTCACCTCCGCTTCGCACGTGCGGCACTTGAGATGCAGAGGGGCAAAGGGACGCGTCCCTGGGCATCTGGGGGCCGAGAGCGGTGGCCATGGCCATACCGGGAGCCTTGGGAAGGAGTTGCATGGGAGAAGCGTTGACTGGCAAAGGAGGGAGGGAGCAGGGCTCGTTCCTACTCCTCTGGCTCTCAGAAGAGGTGTCTCGATCTGTAACAGTTCCGGAGGGTGGCACGGGTGGAGGAAGATCTCAGCCAGCCGGGTTCGGCTTTCCTCTCTCCCAGTTGCTTTCCCATCATTTCCTCCCCGGCCAGACCGCGTCCACACTTGGCATAGCACGGCTGGAGGGGTAATTGCCATCTCTTCATTTCCCTAATGAGCTCTGGGCCTGCTAACGAGCCTATTGCTCCTTGGCAAAGCGGGTCCAACAGAGAAGCTCTGCTCCGAGGGGGGCGCAGCTTTGATCAGGGGATGCTGCTGGTCCCCTGCGTGGTCGGAGGGGGATGATTCCCTGCCAGCCGCTTTGTAACTCAGCTCCCTCCAACCAGTCATCGCTGTCAGTCGCGGATTCATTTAAGGAGCTGATTTCCCCCCACTTCTTTCTTTTCTTTCTTTCTTTATTTTTTTTTTTTATTACATCTGCACACTCAGTCATGCAAAAAATTACACGATTTCAGAGATACAGCTGACTCTGGTCTGGGATCGCGAGGGCTGCTTAGTACCGCCGTCACCATTCAATTAGTCCCGGCGCACAAAAGAGACGTGCCGGAATAATACGGCCTTTAGATGAAAAGCTGCTCTGTCCTCCCTGGGGAGCACCAGCGCTTTCCCAGCCGTGCGACACGTGCTGGTCCTCGACACTCGTCCTCTGCCCACATCCATTGGGATAGCGATGGGGACCGGGGTCCGGGAGGTTGGCTCCAGTTGGAGCGTGCCGAGAGACACCACAGGCGGGGATGTAGATGTTTAGTGCTGCTGGCTCCCGACCAGGCACTTCGGTTTTGCTTAGCTGGTTACGTGTGTTCTGCGAAATCCAGGGCGGATGCAGGGGTGAACCCAGCCGTTTTGAGCATCTTCATCCTCCCAGCCCCCCCCTGCAGCAGCGGTCCCCGGCATGTCGGGGCTGGAGAAGCCCCCGGCACGCGCTGCTGCATCCCTCAGCTCTTTGATGTGCTCTGGGGGATGCTGAGGTGTGGGGAGGGCCCCGAGCTCCTCTTGCAAACTTCATCCCGTCCCCCCTCCAAGCCCATAGCCACAGCTTTCTTCCTCCTGCCTCTGCGGCGTTTGTGGGTGGCTGCTTGAGACGGGGCTGAGATTAAACACATGGCTGGAGCCAGCTTGGGGAGGCGGCGTGAGATTTTCCTTGCAGTTTATAGATTACAAAAAGCCGCCTTTCCAACACTTCCCCCCGCCCCCCCCCAACCTTCGCTGCCGAAAACCTCGGTTCGGCTGTTAAAATGTGGTTTGCAGTAGAGGTGGGTGCCTGGTGCTGAGCACACGTGCCGGTCCCGGGACCGAAGCGTCCTCTGTCCGTCCCTTCCCCAGGCAGCCGAAACACCACGGCAGCTTTGCCATTCACGATGGAAAACCCTGTATTTTCAGGATGGCCATGACCGAAAGTAAATCTGTTGCTTTGAAAGGAGGGGCAAAGGGCAAAAGAAAAAGTTCTTTCTTTCCTTCCACCCCTGCCCTTGAGTAGGAGCTGATAAAAAGCCAAAGGCAGGTCTCTGCTTGGCCAGGAGATCAGACTCCACTCCGGCTTTGCCTGGGAGCCGTGTGGATAAAATATTAAGCAGCGGGGCTGGAGCAGTGCGGGTACAGCAGGCATAATCAGATGGGTAGTTAAAGGTCTGGCATCCTTTGGGGACACGTGTGATTGATCAGCCCTTGCAAAAATAAATAACCCGGCCCTTTAGATCTATGTAGCAATTTTAAATTTTTAATAAATCTGTATGTATGGTGAAGGATAAGTCGTCACCCTGCACTCTGTGCCTGTGATTCTCTGGGTGAATTTATCATGCTCTCCCTTTCGGAGGACTTCAGATCCCGCTGACGGGCAGTTTAAAATTCCCATCCCATCTTTATCTCACCGAGGTGTGACAGGGAGCCGTGCTGGGTATCGGCCTGGCTGGGGTTGCTCTGACTCTGAAGGGGGAGAGGAGGGACCCCGAAATGCGGTGCCTCTGGGTTTGGTGGCTCGCGGTGGCCCTGGCTTTGCAGAGAGAGGATGGAGAGGACCTGAAATCATAGAAATCCCCCAAACCACCTTCCGAAGGGGCAGCGTGCAAAGCAGGGGCTGCTGCCGGCAGCGGAGATAATGCACGGGGAAATGATGGCACTAGATGAACAGCGTTTGCCAATTAGTTACGGGAGGGTCTTCAGCCCTGCCAGCGCTTCCCTTGCCCAACCCGGCGCTGGTGGGGGACCCGGTGAGAGACATGGCAGCATCCTCGATGCACTGCCTGGGCTGCTCTGCCTGCAGCACGGAGCTTCGTGTCGGGCTGGGAAGCAGGACGCGGAGCCGAGCGTTGCTAAAGGGGGCTGCAGATGGCAGGGCTGGCTCCTGCCCCGCTCCGATGGGGAGCAGATGGGCCAGGCAGGCAAACGTCTCCGGCTTTGCCCAGCTCTTGGGCTCTCTCCACCTGCCTGCGTGCTTGGGGTCAGGGTACGAGGGGCCGATGCAGCCCAGCGGAGCTCATAGGTCCCTCCTCTGTGAGCGTGGAGGTGGTGGCAGAAGGATCCAGGTGCAGCTGAGTTGCACATCTGGGAAGCGCAGGACCTGTATGAAGGTGAAATGTGCCTTTCCCATGGCTTGGTGTAGGGCTGCTGCCTTGGTCTAGAGACCATGGAGGGTTCAGGGAAGAAGCTGTGGGGTGGCAGGGCTTCCCGACCATTGCCAAAGCATTGCAAAAGACTTTTGGCACTTTTGTGCCGTTTTTGTGCCGTGCAGCTGTACGGTTGCAGCCTGCTCTGCCCCACGTGAACGTAACCCAAGCAGAACTCAGCTTGGCCACTGTGGCTAAAGATAATAAGGAGAGGTTCTTTCAGTATATCAACAGAAAAAGGAAGACTAGGGAAAACGTAGGCCCACTGATGAATGGCATGGGCACCCTAGTGGTGGAAGACACAGAGAAGGTGGAGTTACTGAATGCCTTCTTTTCTTCGGTCTTCACTGCTAAAGCTGTCCCTCATGAATCCCAGACCCTGGAGGCAAGGGGGAAGGTCTGGAGAGAGGAAGATTTTCCCTCAGTTGAGGAGGACCGGGTTAGAGACCACTTGGCCAAGCTGGACATCCATAAGTCCACGGGCCCTGATGGGATGCACCCACAAGTGCTGAGAGAGCTGGCAGATGTTACTGCTAGACCACTCTCCATCATCTTTGGAAGGTCATGGGGAACAGGAGAGGTGCCTGAGGA
>VYXH01009633.1:74233-103963 GCA_013397275.1 Burhinus bistriatus
AGGAAAGGCTGAGAGAGCTGGGACTCTTTAGCCTGGAGAAGAGAAGGCTGAGGGGAGACCTTCTTCTTGCTGATAAGTATCTAAAGGGTGGGTTGAAGGAGGATGGAGGCAGACTCTGTTCAGTGGTTCCCAGTGACAGGACGAGGGGCAACGGGCACAAGTTGGAACATAGGAAGTTCCATTCAAACATAAGGAAAAACTTCTTTACGGTGAGGGTGGCAGAGCACTGGAACAGGCTGCCCAGGGAGCTGGTGGAGTCCCCTTCTCTGGAGATTTTCAAGACCCGCCTGGATGCAGTCCTTGGTAATATGCTCTAGGCATTCCTGCATCAGCAGGAGAGTTGGACTAGATGATCTCTAGAGGTCCCTTCCAACTCTGAAAATTCCATGATTCCGTGATTCCGTAACTCTGGAGTTAAAGCTCACCAGCGATGCTGCTGCCATCCCACCCTTAAGCACGCAGAGGGTTTGTCATCCTGCGTCACCTTTCCTACCTGAGGGTATAGCCACCCTTCCTAGGGCTGTGGATGAGGTTTCCCAAGTCCCCCCGCTCTGCCTGGGTCTGGCAGCATTGTAGCTGGGAGAACATCTGCATGACGATGCCAAGGCTCTCCTCTTCGCAACTTGAAGCCCGGCTGGTCCCTGTTGCTGGGACGTGCGTGGTCTCCCTGGGAAGAGATGCTGGGAAAGAGCACATCCCAGCTTGGAGATGCTGTTAAAGAGCACATCCCAGCTTGGAGATGCTGTTCAAGAACGTACCCTGGCTTGGCGATACAAACTCCGTGCTGAGCGGCAAGGTGAATCTGAGCTCAGAAAGGGGTTTGGGTTTTATTTTCACCATTGCTGTGGGAAAGCGTGTAAAATCTGCAGAGCCATGGTAACGTGGATGCTGTCATTTCCCCGCGCTCGGCAGTGCTGACATGTCTGCCTGTGTCATCTGCACAGGGCCCGTGCTCCTGCTGGAAGCTCTTGGTGATTGCAATTAGCTTGTACTTAAGCCCGGATAGTTACTACTGATTTTTATTATTTTTTTTTTTTTTCATACGGTGTGTATAACACAGCCATCGGCATTTTTAAAACTTTGAGCTGGCAACAAATTCCTGCAGTGCTGGGAGCCTGTGGAGTGGGAGATCTGTGCCCGGTGCCTCGCTGATGCTCTCAGCTGGCCGAGGCTTGCAGTGGCTGCAGATTGCTCAGTGCAGGCAAGGAGAAGGCAGGAGGAGGTACCCGAGGTCGGCTGGACATGAGCTGGGGGGAAACCTTCTCCCGGTCCCCTTATAATGTGCCTGTCACTGAGCTCTGGGTACCGGTGATGGGTTTGGGAGTTGCGGGTGGGAGCAGAAGGTCCCTCGAGGACAGCGAGCGAGCTGTAGTCCTAAGCTCGCCGGGACCAGCTGCGCTCCAGAGCAGATGTGCCACAGCGATGGTGGTGGGACAAGAGGAGATGCTTAGTTGGGCTCGCTGGTCACGGCAGTGATTTGACATCATCTTCCCACTCCTGCCGCTAGTGACATTGTCCCCAGAGGGAAACTGCTGCTTTTTCTTCCATCGCGTGAAGGAGTCGGATGGATCCAGGGGGAGATACCGCTGATGCTTGGAGGTCGGGTCTGGCCACCGGTCCCCATCGACAGCCCCGAATTTCCCCCCACCCATGCACGAGAACTCGCCTTGTGCTGCTCCCTCCCCAGCCAGCGCCGATGGGCGGGCAGGGAGAGACCTCAGCTTTGCAGAAGGTCTGTCCTTCTGCCGCGGCATGGACGGTGGTGCGTGGCTGAAAAGCGACTCTCGCCAAGAGCAAATAGAGCCCAACGCTGTTTGCAGAGGCCCAGCGAGCAGCCCTGGGGACAGGGGACAGCATGCACAGCACCGTGACAGGCAGAGGGAGCCCCAGGCTAGAAAGGAAGGAGAATGAGCCGGGGAAAGGTGTCCAAGCCATCCAGGAGATGTGCAGGAGCAGAGGGGCTCTGCAGTGGCCCCACTGGGGTGGTCCCAGCCTGGCAGAGCTGTGATATCCATCCCCCTTATGAAAAGCAAACATTTTCTGTCCCTGCGGTGACCGAGAGCTTGTCACTGGAGCTGCAGGACGCTCTTCAAAGCGGAGAGGGTGAAAGAGCTTGGGGACGAAGGCCAGCCAAGCAAGGTTAAAACAGCGTTCAGTAGTGAGCAGGTTTGCCTTGGGCATCCTGGCAGGCGTGCAGCCTCCGGGTCCTCCTAGGTGGGAGGATGCTGACACCCAGTCGTCATCTAGTTTTGTTTCCTGATGGCATCTTCAACCTTTCGGAGGCTGGGAAAGCCGGCCAGCCTTGCTAGCGGCGCCGGCGAGGACGACTGCGCCTGCTTCGGGTGCTTTAGGTCATGTACGGTTGGGTTTTTCCCCCTACAAGCACTCTGTGCCCCCCCTCCTCTGCTACAGCCAAACGAGGTGTGACCCTCGCCCCCAGGAGCCGGGGGACTTGCCCCGGGGTGAATTTGGCCCCGGGTGCGCCGCACACCTTCCCCGCTGCTTTGTAAATACTCTTCGTCAGCAGAGCCCAGATCTGGCAGCCAGATTTCCTCGCTCAGGTTTAAATGAGGGATTGCATCCCTCCTGTGCTCTGTTTGTTGTCTCAATTTCTCTGATCACCCGCAAAGATGAATTCTTCAGGCATCCTGTTTCTGGCAGATAATATTCCTCCGTGAGCGGTCCTGCCTGGGCTTAAATAGGCAAGGTGTTGGTGGGGGGGGAAGGAAGGGGGGAGACTTTGCTGAGCTGCTCCGTGGTGAAGTCGTGGGGGATCCAAAATGCTGCTCCTGGGAGCGAGAGGACCTTCACAGGGACAGTGTGTGGAGGTGAGGAGGTGGAGCAGAGCCGCTACCGAAGACGATGGCTTGGGGGAAGGCGATGGGGAGGAAGGCAGTGTAACATCAGCCCAGCCCCCACGCAGGAGGCGAGTGAGTCCCCAGCATCCCCGCCATGGTTTTCCCGCAGCTCCTTTGGATGGCACCGTGCTTTCGGGTGGCTTTTTGCTCTGCTGCAGCCCCTGGAAGCTGCTGCCTGACTCGTCTCACCCCTTCTACGGCTGAAATCACGGTCCGATGCTCTCCCTGCTCCTCTCTGCATCCTTCCTCTCGTGACTATGTAAAAGCCGCTTTCATGTCCTAGCTCCTTTAGCATTCTCCCTCCTATTCTTTTTTTTTTCTTTTCTTTTTCTTTTTTCCATAAAAAGCAAAAATTTTGGAAATGAAGTGAGAGAGAGAAAGGGGGAAAAAAAAAAAAAAAAGCCCAGATGCAAGTTTTTTTGCTCATGAAAGGGAAAGCATGGAATACAACAAATTAAATAGCCACCCGGTGAGAAAAAAGGGACTGAAGTGAAAAATGGAGAGGGGGGATGAAACCCAGATGAAAAAGGCAGGCTGGCGCTGGAACATGCCAGACAGGCCTGGGAATAGAGGCATAGCATGGTGGTAAAATAATTGTGCCCCTTCAGCTGAAGTCCACCACTCGCTTTCTGCCTGGCTAACCCAAGCCTGCCATCCTCTGTTAGCTCCCACAATATTTTATCTGCCAGCTCGGGCTCTGTTTCACCGGCGATGGAGAGGACTAGATTAATTAGGAGAGATCTCTTTTACACAGCCAGCCTGGCTCTGCGGGGGGAAGGCTGGGAACTATTTAAAGGGATGAAGATGTACTGCAGCAGCTGCCATCTCTCTGGCTGGTAATGTGCTCAGTCACCTAGTTGAAAATTCATCTCCTTTTGCCCTCTGCCAGTAATTCCCGGCAAAGAAAAGCAAAGCGAGCTCCGAGGCTTGGGCACGGTGTGGGGTTGGGCTGGGGGGTCGGGTGAGAGCCGGGGAGAGCGGGCGTATACGAGGAAACGGGAGCGAGATTGCGTCTGGATGAAGCTTGGGACCTTGCGAGAGTCCTGCGTGTTCCTCTCGTTTATTGTAGCGCTGCCCATGGGGATGGGGCTGCGGGTTTCCCCACATCCAGGATGGACCCAGCCATCTTGGGGTGCGGGTGGGGGGTCGGTGGGAGCATCGCTCCCCCGTTTCTCGGCTCAGGAAGACCCAGCCTTGCCTTCAGGTGACACAAGTAATGAATCCTCTGCAGGGTGCCTGCTGGCTTTAATAAGCTGGAATGAACCGAGGAAGAGAATTAACCTGGCAGGATTAGCTCGCTCTGCAGCGGGATGCTGGGGATGTCTCGTCCTGGGCCGTGCGGGGAATCTTAACGTCTCTCCCATCCTCTTCGTAAAGCACCCACCAGCTTAAAACCCCCTCCGTAAGGTGGGGAGGGGGGAGCAGGCAGGGAAGCAGCCCCCTGGCTTGCATGCTGCAGGATGCTCTCCTGCCTCTTCTGGCCCCCCAGAGCGGGGAGAGGAGCGATCCCGGTGGGCTGAGTTCGGCAGCCCGCCAGATGTGCAGCATCCCAGCAGGGGCTGGGATCCCGGCATCCCAGCTGGGGCCGGCTTCCCCTCCCGCTGCCCCTTACCACCAGCCTCCCTCCTGCAGCGGCGGAGAGGAGCGGGTAGGATTTAAGCAGCTTGCGCCTGTGTTTGGGAGGTGTTTCAGGCAGGGCACGGGACTGGTTTTGGCAAGGGCTCCTCGCGCCTAGTTTATCACAGCGCCCGGTGTGCGGAGTCAGCGAGCCTGGCGCCCGTAAAACCCTGCAATTACGGTGCATTTGGTTGGGTCTTCTGGCTTTTTATTTTCAGTAAATGGCTTTGTAATGCAGCCCCCCGTCCCCCCCTGTGGGGCACGCTCCGTGGGGCAGGCAACGGTGCTTCATGTCCTAAAAGCCAATGGGTCGGATGTTTCTGCTGGCTGCGTGGGAGCCATCCGGGGGATGCAGCTGCGCCGGAGCTCCCAGCAGCATGCCAGGGCTCCCGATGCCCGGACTGCTGGGGGGGTCCGGGAAAGGGGGCACCACATCCTTGCTTTGATTAACACAGATTGCGCGATGCTTTTGGGGAGCACGTGTGGCCAGGAGCATTCCTGCAATGGCACATCCCCCTGCTCCCCGTCATCCTCCCTCCGCAGGTCCCTGGGAAAAGCTCATCCCGGCAGCTGGCTGAGCCGTTGCAGGCGTCCGGTTGCCGGAGCAATCCCTCGGGATCTCTGGGTCAGAGCCTGACGGATGCAACCCGTCCACCTTGGGGACTGACTAACGCCTTTGCTCCTCCGTGGGCAGAGGGATGAGGGGAAGGAGGGAGAGGGACGGCATCGTTCCCTGCCAGCCCCGGCACGGCAAGCAGCTGAGGGAGCCCTGTTTTTTGCCAGGCTGCTTCCCAGCCGGCACGCTCTTCCATGTGCATGGTGCACGCATACTAATGTGCTCTTCCTGCGGTAGAGGAGCCTTTCCCTGACAGAGCCTTGAAGAACAGACGTGGATTTTGAGAAACCCTTGATGGCACTGCTTGTAATTATAATGTAATCGGTGTAATTGAGAGCCCAGGGGCTGATTTGCATACTCTTAACGTTATATCGAGGCTCGTGGGGTTATCTCCCCACCTTGCCCCTGCCTGCGTTTGTGCGGGGTTTGGTGATGCTGCTACTGGCTGAGGTTGGGTCCTTCCTCCTGCCCGTCCATGGGGAGCGGGAGGAGATGAGGGGGACGAGGTTTGCAGGCGCGGAGCAAACGGCTCCTTGGGGCACCGTGGCCCTGGTTTGAGGGCCACCGGAGCCATCCATAATTGATAACACCCAGGCTGTAATGAGCTCCCAGTCCGGGCGAGGAAATCATTTGCAAGCTGATGTGGATTTCCGTGGAACGGGCTTGTTCTCTGAAGGGTGTTTTCAGGCTCTCGGCTAATATTCGGAGAGTGAGGGGGTAGGGCAGAAGGTAATGTTTCTACCTCTGGGTGGATGGTGGGGATGAGTTTTAGCGAGTGGGGAGCGGAGACCACGTGCTAGGCTGTCTCCTCCCCATGATGCCGAAGCCGGGACTGCGCTCCTGTCCCTTGGCGTGGGCACGGGGCTGGTGGCAGCCACCAGTTCCCGCGCTGGGGCTGGTGGCTTGCGGAAACAAAGCTCAAGCCTGAAGCTGGAAGCAAAGAAGAGCCCGAGTAGCCCAAAGAGTTTCAAAAGGGATGATTTATGGAACGAGCGGAGAGGGTTTTCCACTGCTCCAAGTGCTGGTGTTAAGATTTTCTGAGGAAAAATCTGGGTGAAGCGGACGGGTAGGGGTGTGATACAGAAATGAGAGGGTACAGCCAAATTGGACACGAGGTCAGGCAGAATGACTCTACCTGGCCCCCTTTAACCTTAAAACCTGGTGCCTGCCCGTGGGGGTATGGTGTGTGATGAGAAAGCAGCCGAGGAGACTTTTATTCCCATGCAGGAATCTGGGGAGCCGTGGGAAGGCACCTGCTTTTCTCTTCCAGCCTCGTCCGCAGAAGAAGAAAAACAATCAAAGAAAACCGGGGAGGGCGACACTTTTAAATCCGCCGGGGCTTTGGGAGGATATTGTTTGTGCTTCTTGAATAATGGCTTTTGATATGTAATAATATATTGTGCAGTTTTTGATGGCCAATATTACATTTATTTTAAATGATATAATCAGCCCTCGGCGTCTCAGTTGATTTAGTCAATTAAGTTTTTAACCTCATGTCTTCAATCTCATCTGTGAGTAATTTAAATGTGGTGATTTTAATGAAAGTACATCTACCTGTTCATTTATCCAGACATATCAGTGCCCTTTGGATCTCTGGTGGTAGGGACCGGAGATGCTTTTTCTCTTCTGCGTGGCAATGTTTACCAGGGGTGAGGAGACAATAAATTGATTGCCATTAGGGAGTTGTTGGGTTCTGTTATTTTTTCTTTTTTTTTTTTTTTTTTTTCCAGAGCAATCCAAATGTAACAGGTGCAGCGATTTCCAAAGCAAAGTGACATGTACATTAAGGCTTTCAGAAAGGACAGCAGGCTTGCCTCTAATTCTGGGGTTGCGTTTAACCCCGAGAGGAGATGGCAGTAATTAACCATCCAAAGCCGATAGACGCGTGGCAGCCCTCGGACGCCCGTGCAAATGCCGCAGATTGCCCCGGCAATTACAGCAGCTGCAAAAGGCTTTGGGGGAGCGGGCGCTGCCTGGGCTGAGATTCAGCCCCAAACCCCTTTGTATCGCCGCCTGGTTTGGGAAACTTATAGCAGCGACGTCCTCAGGGAATGGGCGCCTGGGGTCCCCTTCCCGGCAGGATTGGGGTGCAGGGTGGTCCCCCGAGGACACGCTGGGCTGCTGCGGCACCTCTCGTTGCCCCCATGACCCTCCTCCCTTTTGCCTCGTGCTAAATTCAAAACCAGAAAAGGAAGAGAAATCAAGATAAATGACCGGGAGCCCCTCGGTGGCTGGCTTTGCGTGCTCCCAGGCACGCTCGCTCATCCTCATGGCATTTTTTTTGGCAGGGCAGCGAGCGCTCGGTGGCCCCGGTGCAGCCACCAGCAGGGGGTGGGTGGCGGGGGTCCCACGGCGGGCACACGCCCGGACCCCTGGGAGAGACGGCTGCTCCAAGGGGGATGTCTGCGGTGAAGTTATTTGAAACCATGCTTGGAAGCGTTGGTATTGGCTTTTTGTTCCCATCTCATGAGCTGACGTTCCTAAAATACATTTTCTTTTGGTTTTTGAAGCAAAAATACTCCGCAGGGGTATTATATGTGGTTGTCTTAGAGAAGACAACCTGCCTCCCCCTGAAAATACTTGTTTTAAGATTTTCAGTGGAAAACGCAAGCAGTTTTTGATAAAAGCATTTCTATTCATGAGCTGTAGCTCATAGAGATTTGCAAGAAATAAATAGGTTTTGGCAGCATAAAAGCCTCTGTCGAACAAGGGGATGGGGAAGGTTTGAAACTTGATTTGGTATAGTTTGCCCGTGGAATTTCAGCAAAAGTTCCCCAACGCAAGTGCCAGGGGATGTTTTCCCATCAGACCCAAGCCCAAATCTCCTGATGCTGGTGGGAGCTACAGCGCTCTCCTGTTAATGATCTTCTCCTTGGCTGTTGCAGTGCTTCGCTCCTTGGAGATTTATCTCCATCTCGCCCTGGGACGTGTTTGCCGCGTGCTGGGTGTGTTGAAGGGCTGGCCCTGAGCTCCCTCCAGATTATTAGCAGGTGAAGGTCGTTGCGCTGTGTCTTGTTGGAAAGTCGATTTCTCCCAGACTTTCAATAAGCGCGTGACCTTATTAGTGCAGGTTCTTAACGAACTCCATGCATATCATCAACCAGAGAAGCGCAGGGACATTGCCCATGTTTGTTTGCAACACTGAGGTATTTATTTCACAGTCCCATTGCCCACGCTGTATCTCCTCTTGACCTGGGATGAAGGTCCTCGGGGCAGGGAGGCTTGTCGCTCTGTCCCGTAGGACGCTGCCTGGTCTAAATGGTCGATAACACGTAGTGAAGGTAAACGAGTGATTAGCGTGTAATGAATTCACCAGGGCCCAGTAGCAACTTCTTCCTTCCAGCATGTCCCCTACATCTGCTGTGATGGGCAGCATCTCATCTTGGAGATAGGTGCTCTGACCCCCAAGTCTCTTGCTTGGACGCTCTTGTACCAGGTTTTCAGGCTCTGTCCTGCCCTAACTCTCCCAGCTGAAGTTTTCGGTCTCCTCTCCTTGCTCGTTTGAGGCTCTCTCTTTCCCCACTGCCACGGGTGTGAAAGAGCGGGTGATATCCAGGAGTGGGAGCTTCTCAGCTGGTCCAGCAGATACTCTACGTGTCAGCCCTTCCTCCCCTCTTTATTCCTTCAAAGCTGCTTGTAAGGAGGCTCAGTCGTGCTTGAAGGCTACATTAAAGTGGGTATTTCCCTCTCTGGTAAGGAAGCAGTAGGAGCCAGGGATGCTCGGAGCTGCCTTGCTCCCTCCAGCTCTTCCCCCACATCCTCATGGACACAGCTCCACTCCTCTGTGTGTAAGGGAGACGGGAGGAGATGTGCCCGTGCCACTTTCCTTTAAGCAGAGATTCAGCTGTGGCTCTGAAAACAGAATTAGAGGTAAGGCTTAATCATACAAGCTCTAGAAATATGGTAGATTAAATCTTTTTAAGGAGGGCAGCTGAGCACTTTATTTGCTGCGCAGAAATCTTCAGGGGGTCAGAGAACTGGATGTAAAGCTTTTAAATTCCTTCTTTTTCTTTGTTGTTTTTTTTTTTTTTTAAATTTTATTTTTTAAAGAGGTTCTTTCGCAACGCACGGTTGGACAGGCAAGACTTTAAAGTGACGGTTAAAAAAAGCCAGAGAGAGAGAGAGAGAGAAGGATGGGTGGAATGGAGACACTTGTCAAAAATAGACATTAATGATGTTGTGTTGAGTTGTCCGGCCACAGTTAATCCTTGAAGTGCGGGTCTGCTCTGGGAAGTGATATTTTGAGGGGGAGGGAGACCTTTCAGGCTTTCTGTGTTGTTTTTTCACTGCCTTTGAGGACAAATTTCCTCCATGTAGAAACGGTGTAGGTCTTCTCTACCCCCATCCCCTCTCCTGCCTGCTGCAACGTAGCAGCTGAAGATGGTCGTGGATGCTGGCAATGCTGGTTGCTGCGGGCCCCCCAACTTGGGGGTCCAGGGGTGATGTAGAAGCCGAGATTTGTGTTCGGTCTGGAATTGGGTTTTGTTTTTTTCCAGCTGGGCACTGCCTGCCCGCTCCCGAGCCTTGCTTGGGGGAGTTGGTCCCGTTCGGTTGCCTCTTAGACAGCCCGCTCGGGGACATTCGCTTGTGTTTATCTTGCATTTTTCTTAATTTCACGGAGCTGAGGAGATCGATGGGAAGGTAGGCCTGGGATTTGAGGCTGCCTATAGCATGGCTCCGTGACTGATGACCCCAGCTCTGCTGCTGCTCTCGGGGGTGGGAGCTTGCAGGGTTGCTGGTGCCGGCTGCAAGCCTGGGGCTCGGTGCTGCGGGACGGGTGATGTCCCCAGGAGGGATGCTGTGTCCTTCACGCGCGTGATCTTGTCTGGAGACCGAGGGGTACCCGTGGGGGATTGTGATGCTGTGACAACCCTGGGCGACGAGTGGTAAGTTGGTCTTGAAGCCTCTCCATGGCTGAATTCAGCCTGGGAGTCCTGCCTGGAACAAGGAGAGCCGGTGGGACCGTGGCCTCCCGTGTCAGCGGAGCGGTGCTGGAGTCTCGGTGCTGGCTATGTTGGAGGTGCTCGTCGCCATGGAAACCCTCTGTGTCAATGAGCTTATTTGGAGGGAGGTGGCATTTGTGTGTTGACAGGAGGCTGGTGTGGACATGCCACGTGTTAGCAGGTATTGCTGCGCCTTTCCGACCTGGTGCAAGTGCTTTTGGTCGCCAGGCATTACCTGTGCAGGATGGAAGGCTTGACTTGGGCGACTGTAGTGGTAGGGCTTGCAACAGCCGCACCCTGAAGATGGGGAGAAGGTCACTTTTGGTGGTGCTCTGCCGTTCTCCAGGCAGCAACGAGGCAGTTTGTTCCCACTCTTTCTGGTCTGAAGGCTGCGTCACGCTGTTAAAACGGTTGGCGTAGCCCCAGCTCTCCCTGGGGACACCCCTCTCCGTCCCTCCAGCAGCGTGGCAGTCTCCGCCGCCCACCCCATCCCGAGACCCCCCACTCTTCCTTTTAATGACCCACTTCCATCGAGCAAATGAGGCAGAGCCTCCGATCCCTCCCCTCGATCTGCCAGTGAATTAGCACTCCATTAACTTAACGAGGGTTCTCCCAGCTGCCCTGGACGTGGACATAGTGTGCGGTGCTGCCAAGCCAGGGGGAGGCGGGAGCCAGGCTTGGCTGGACCAAGGGGCTGCAGCAGAGCCCTTGTAGCTGGAGAGGGAGGGCTTCACCCAGGGGGGTTTTGGGGGTGTTGAGGCCTCTTGGGTTCGTGACGGTGATGGCCATGAAGGTGAGGGACGAGGGGAATGACCGGCACTGCCCAGAGCGCTGGGTGTCGGTTGTGATGTTGTGTGGGCTGCGATGCGGCGCGGGCTTGTGATGCTCCGGCATCCTTCCCAACCCAGTCTGTGTCATTGCCCCATGGCCAAGGGGGACCCAGTGGGGCGCAGTGGTCCTCGCAGGAGGTTCCCCTCCCCTCGCCGGGTGGCCGGGCAGCGCGGCAGCCGTGCCTCAGGCAGCGCCAGCTCCCTGCCAAGGCTTTGTTTGTTGACGGAGTTAAATTTGCAATTTCATGGTTTGGTTACAATGAGTTTAGTTTATAAAATTCATGAGCTGTTAGGAGGTGTTGGGAGGAGGGATGCCGAGTGAGAAAAACATGCCTGTGAGTCAGCAGGCGGCGGGGATGCTGCCGGCACGTGTCGGTGTGGGTCCACACGCCCCGAGGGGGCTGCCTGGTTTGGGGACGGTTTGGGGCTCAGAGATGGGGGAGTACGTCAGAGCCCTGTGCAGGGGGGCAGAGGGACGCGTCCCCACCGGAGGATCGATGCTCGCTTCCCCTGGTGACACTAACCATGTCTTGACCTGCTCACCAGGCTGGAAGGTCTTCAGAGCCCTGTGCTCTTCTTGGGTGGCCTTCAGAGAGCCATCAGATAGACAGAAATGCTTTCAGGGACAGAGCCCAGATGCTGCGGTGATGGGTGCTTAGAAACAGGAGGGCTCAGCCTGCAGAGGGAGCCTGGTACTGGCTCAGAATTTGTGATTCTTTGGGGCTTTGATTGGGAATCCACAAAAAGAGCTCAGTTCCCTGGAGCTTGGGAGGGCTGCGACAGAGAGATACAGCTCCTCCAAGGCAGAGCCGGTTTATCCCCTTGCATTTGACTTTTCTGTGGGATTTCTTTGGAGCCTGTCGTTGGGGGCTGACTCAGGAACAGTGCAGACCCCCGTTCCCACCCTCCTCGCTGGCTGGCCACCGAGTCTTCCATCCCCCCCTGCCAGCGAAGACAATGCTCCTCCAGCAACCTGCACCGGGACTGCTGATGCGCTGCAGCGGCAGTCGAAAGGCAAAGTGTCGGGAACAATCTAAACAAATATTAGCCAATTAATATTACATGCCGGGGAGCTCAGGAAGGGGAGGCCTCGCCAGAGGATGCAAAGCCATGCAGTGGCAACGTCCTGCGTGGCAGTGGCCATGAGCCCCATGTGGCGCGAGCAGGAGCCAGCAGCCCACGTGCGGTGGTGAGTGCGTGCACCGTGCACGGCTGGGGCTGAGGTTCCCGCGACGTCAGGAAGAGCCTGATGTATTTCCAGCTTCCTTACCAGTCAGAAAACACCACCGGACTCCACCGGTAATGCGAAGCTGTTGATTTTCAGTATTCCTCAAAGGAAACTCGTTATTAGTCAGTGCGTGGTCTGTCACACTGTGTGGTTGTTCATAAATGCAGGCCATAAATAGACACCAAAACTCCCTTTTCCTCCAGTGTTTATAGGCTTGTGGACTCCCTGGGGTGTGCGATCTCAAAGGCTCGGCAGCATCCGTGCCGCTTTTCTTTTTTTATAGATGTGGTAAACGAAGCCCAGAAGTTGTTGGTGGAAACTGAACTGTAGAGGAAGGCAGGCAGCTAGATCTCGCCAGGATCTCCAAGGCGTTCCAAACCTGTAAAGGAGAGGTGGTCCAGGCAGACAGCCAGGGCGTCAATCTCGTTGCGTTGACCTCTCCGGCAGCATTTTCCATGGAGAAATCCTGTAGTTGCTCTCTGTGTTCATTTACCATTGCCTTTGGGCAGTAATGAGTACCCCCGTGAGCTTGGTGAACCTCTCCATCTGCAGCTGTTCACCATGTGAATGTCTCCCTGTGAAGCCACTGGGCTTTCTGGAGATCCTCATGGCTTAATTGTAGGGTTTCTCTTTCTCAGTAAACCTGTATAAACGATGCCTGTTGATATACAAGATGCATTACTCAGGTGGGGTTCAGGGTCCTTTGACTTGTGCATGGGGTCAACATGGCTGGAACCTATCTCGATGGAGCTGGAGGTGTCTCACTCTCACACCTTGCTATTGGGGCACGTATTTTCCATCCAAAGTGTTTTAATCACCCAATTTGTGTTAAGGAGCATCAGATTTTGGTTTCCAGCTGTGCCAGCGCAGAAGATGCTACCTTGTTAATGAATCCCGGACTTGAAACGTCTTGTGTGCGCAGGGGAGGACATGAAAGCCCAGGGAGGGGAGAAGACTTCAAGGTGCCTTGGGAAATTGGGGGCAAGGGCAGGACCGAGCCAAGAGACGAGACCACCTGCAGATCACGCTGCATTGTGCTCAATCCAGTATCCAAATTTTAGTCTTTTAAGAGGATTATCAGGTGTCTGTTTGAATTACTCTGACACGAACAGTCAGTCAGAAAATGTACATTCATTTGAAAGGTCAAGTACATCTGATTTCTGCATTCGGTATGCCGGGGCTTATCCTTTCAACTCTCCCTTTCTTAATGAGATTCTTGTTTCAAAGTGTCGCGCTGCGCGCACAGGATTTGATGAAGTCAAGTGCGGTGGAGATAGTTTTTTGTTAACATGTTTACCCTTTCATCTGCCTGTCCTTCCAGAGCGCCACGGTAGACAATAAGGATGCAGCGGGATGGCCAGCCGAGGCGGTTTTTTGCCAGCGAAATGAGCCTTTTTCAGGAGGAGAGATGGAGATGCGATAGCGGGGTTCTGCATCACCAGGAGTTTTGATTCGTGCATGGGAAGGCATGCAAACGGAGAGGCTTTGAGAAGACCCTTGGCCACCGCGGGTGGCTTGGGCAGGCGGCAGGGTGTTAGCGGCTCCCACAGAAACTGTGGTGGAAATAAAGCCGAGTTTGGCCTGGCATGGCAGAATTGTGTCTCTTGATTAAATTAATGTGTATTGATATTTTTCCTGTTGTTTTGGCTTCACAGGCTGTTTAAATTCAGGCTTTTCACAACAAAATACAAAGAAGGTTGCTCGGAGATTGATTTTTTTTTTTTCCCCCCCCCCCCTTAATCCTGTCTCTGACGAGCAGTATTTTAAATTTTCTTTTTTTTCTTTTTCCCCACTACTTCCAGGTTGACAGCCGGAGAAGGCTGCAAATGTTAAAACTGTTGCACAAATAATTATGTTAAAATGCCGAGCATACATTATCGAGGAAGGCGCTCCTTGATTGTAAAGTACGAATCAATTTTCTGCGTCACAAAATTACCGATGTTGGAGTTTGCCTGGGTGATTTATTCCTTTGCGTGACGATTTTGCGACTGCCAGCCTACTTTCCCCGGAGAGTTTTTTTGAGAGGTGAAGCTTTGGTCTCGGCTTTGTTGTCGGCGCTGTCTCCTCCCCGCTCGCGCGACGATCCCCTCCGATTCGTAAAAATAGCGCCTTTTATGCAAACTGCGTCCCCAAAACGCTCCGCCAAGTTAAATAATGTAGTCACAAAACCAAATATTGAATAATGACTGAGGAAAGGATTAAGGGAGACAGTCAGGGAACAAAAGAGAGATTCTCAAGTGTTTTGAACACAGAATTGAGAAGGCAGAGATGCACAGGAGGCTTTTTCTCCCTGCAGCCAGAGAGGACAAAGACTAGAGGGGTCCCCCCAGGACCATGCTCCCCCCAGCCGATTCAGGCTGCAAGATGCCTAGATATCTGCTTAAATCCAACCTTTTCGACAAGCCCGGCTAGTTTGAGGGGTTTCTGTTGGAAGTACACATTTTTAAAAGGAGGTCTGGGGAAAATATCCCGGTTTGCTTCTAGGCTCAGTTTTTGGAAAGAGAAGGTTGGTTTTCTCTTGTTCCTTGCAGCCCAGACAGCGCCGTCAACCCTAATGCTTTACTTGACTCCAGTTTTGTGGGAAGATGTAGCGAAAAAATGCAGGGGGGTGGTGGGGTGTGGGAATCGCCGGCATATAATTTCTGATGCGCTTCGTGAGTTTTTGCTAGTCCACCTCTTAAGTTGTTGAGTTGCAGTAAGCATGTGGTGGGTAGTTGTTGGGTACTCATATGGTGAGAGAGAAATCGGCTGAAGGAACGAGCATCTGATGGTGTGCAAAAACTTACGTAAACGCCTTTTGTATAGCTTGAAGAAAATCTAGAGCTCCTCTAAATCTCGGAGTCAGAAATTGGGCTGGGAAGCCATAAATCAGGAGATGTCTTTTCTGCAATAAATCCAAAATACTGGCCAGGGAAGAAGCATCCACGTTCAGCTGGGGCAGAAGGGGTTACTGGACCTTCTGCTGGTTTCTTTTTTTCTTTCCTGGTCGGTCCAGAACAGGTTGAAATGTAGCTTAGGATAAATTGCAAGGTGATGATTTACATGGCAGGTGACACTGGAAAGCACATTATTCTAGGAAGAAGCATGAGATGGGATGTATTTACTGCCTGTCTGGGCAAATTATCCACTCTCAGATGTCTGGCATGTGCTTGTGTAGAAAATGCGTGTGTCCAAAATAGCTGATAAAGTGGATGCAGAGAATAACAGTTAATAAATGCAGACCCCCCCGTGGCTATTGCTGCATCGCTCTGAACGCTCTTTAACTCCCTCTGCGGAGGAACCGATGCCGGAGATGATCTGAAGTGAGGGAGCTGGTTTGGAGTGAGCAAACACGCAGACAAATTTCATTTCTGCTGTAGAGGTGAGAGGAGCATGGCTTTTGCTGGGAAAAGGAGAAGGATCTGTGTTCGCGGGGATACGGGTGCTCGTAGTCGTATTGGAGCCGCAGAGGCCAACTCCTTGTCTCGCCTCTCTTACTTTGCGGGGTTATAATGTCCCGTCCCACCGGGGAAACTTCTCATTTGAGATCAAGCAAATTATCCTGGGCTGGCTGCTACTATTTCTCGGTCTTGTCAGGCTGGCTGTGATTTACTCTTCGTATTTATCCCTTTTCGCCTTATATTTCTTACTGATGAGTGAAAAAAACCAACCTGCAAAATAGCTAAGCGAAGGTGGTAAACTCTCAAGCTCGTGTCGTACCGGGGGACCGCAGCTCGCAGGCGGTGATGGTTTGGGAATTGAAATGCAGTTTTTGAGGCTTGACCTGCACCGCGCTAGTCATTCGTGACCCTTCACGTAGAGACTGCTTTAGGCTCTATCTATTTTGGATGGATCACCTCTGTTTCCAGAACGCATTTTTTTTTTTTCCCCTTCTTCCCCCCCCCTCCCCGGGTCCCCCAGGGCGGGTTGCAGGATGATTGCTTTTTATTTGTGTGTGTGTGCCCACGGAGAGCTCGGGATCTCATCTGGCTTTTAAGTATATACTTCTGTTATCTAGCAGGTATTGTAGGTGGATGTGTAAATTAGTAGACGTCTGTTTACATAGAAATGAATGTATAGTATAAAAACAATTTACTTGTAAAAGACTCATCCTGCCTCCGGAATATGTTTGAATCTTAACACAAGACAAAGTAATTTAATCCCCCCAAACCCATACGTTGTTTGCCTCTCATTTTTTCCAGCAAATTTTACCTTCATCAAAAGATAAATCAATTTGTAGCAGCTATTGGCAGCTATTTAAGCTGGCGAATTGAACAGCTTAATTAGGGAAAGTATATTAAAGGCTCTGAGAGATGCTAACCCGTTCACTGCCTCCTCTTGGGTACACGTCTGCATGGTCCCCCACCCTGCAGCAGTGTCTGGGGCTCCGTCGATCACCTCCAATTTCCTTGTCTTTGCTGCTGTTATTATCTGGTACGGCACGGCGACGGCGGCCGTGATGACAGCAGGGCTAACCCGCCCCGTAAAACCCGGCAATGCCTTTCTTGGTCCGGCTGGTTGAGGCACTCAAAACTTTATTCTCTTCCAAAAACTTGTTGTGATTTTTTTTTTTTTTTTAAATTTAAATCAAAGCAATAATAAAATTTTCATTATTGGAAGGGGCTCTTCCTAAAGCACCCAGCATCTGTGAGCATCCCTGTCCCTGACTCCCTGGCAGCGGCTGCCTGGAGCATGAGGTGTAGCCATGGGCTCATGGTTTGCACCGCACCTGAATAAATGGAATAGAAATGATGGGGAGCAGCATTTCCCGAACACCCCTTCCCATTCAGCTCCGTTCATCCGTGGTGTGTGCACCTTGAAGTAGAAGGAGGAGGGGTGGAAAAAGGCACCCGCTGAAAGTGCAGACCGCGTGAGTCAGGCTGAATCTGCTGTTGTGTCTGCTTCTTCCCCATTAACAAATACCGCAATGAGTGTGTGGGGAGGTGGGTATCCCCTCATTCCTAAGTGACAGCTTGTTTCGGGGCTAAGTTCATTAGTAATGCTGCTCTGATGAACGCTCCCATCCTTCCAGTCTCGCTCGGTCAATGCCAAGCGCTCCTGCCTGGCATCCCGGTCTCTTCTTGTGATCCTGGCCGGTGGCGAGGCTGCTCTTGGTCTTTCCACTGCTAAGATAAAGATGCCTCTCTGCTGGACTGATGATGGTGGGAGAAGACTGCTGGGGCCTCAGTCCCAGCTTGAGAAAACCTGTGGCTTTTTTCAAAGGGGTTTCAGCATGCTCCTGTTGGGGAGAGCGACCATCGCAGAATCCTAGAATGGTTTGGGTTGGAAGGGACCTTAAAGATCATCTAGTTCCAGCCCCCCCCCGCCATGGGCAGGGACACCTTCCAGTTGACCAGGCTGCTCAAAGCCTCATCCAACCTGGCCTTGAACACCTCCAGGGATGGGGCAGCCACAGCTTCTCTGGGCAACCTGGGCCAGTGTCTCACCACCCTCAGAGTCAAGAATTTCTTCCTAATATCTCATCTAAATCTCCCCTCTTCCAGTTTGAAGCCATCACCCCTCGTCCTATCACTACATACCCTTGTCAAAAGTCCCTCCCCAGCTTTCTTGTAGGCTCCTTTCAGATACTGGCAGGCTGCTAGAAGGTCTCCCCGGAGCCTTCTCTTCTCCAGGCTGAACACCCCCAACTCTCTCAGCCTGTCCTCACAGCAGAGGTGCTCTAACCCTCCCATCATCTTCATGGCCTCCTCTGGNGCATCCACGTCACCAACAAAGATGTTAAATATTAACGGTCCCAGTGCTGACCCCTGAGGAACACCACTTGTCACTGCACACCACTTGGATATCGACCCATTGACCACAACCCTTTGAGTGCGACCATCCAGCCAGTTCCTTATCCACCAAGTGGTCCATGCATCAAATTCATGTCTCTCCAATTTGGAGACCAGGATGTCATGCAGGACAGTGTCAAATGCCTTGCACAAGTCCAGGTAGACGACGTTTGTTGCTCTCCCCTTATCCACCAATGCTGTAACCTCGTTGTAGAAGACCACCAAATTTGTCAGGCACGATTTGCCCTGAGTGAAGCCAAGGTTATTAGATGAGGTTCTCTCAAAGCTGAGCTTTGCAGCAGGGCTTGCCAAACCTGACCTCTCTCTAGGGCTCTTCCCTGGGGTGGGTGTGTGGATCCAGAATACCTAGAGATGAGCAGGCTCCAGGCTGGCTTCAACAAGTAAGATCTTTTTTGTGCAAAGGCTGAGAATTCACAGAGCTGAACTCCCTGAGGCTTTTAGCGTGTGGGATGGTGATGGGTTACAACAAAAAAACAATGTACGGTTAATTTAAGCCTCAACTTGAGGTGCTCAGATAGAATAGAGTTGATATCAGGATAGTCTTGCTTAAAAAGGAGAGTATTGTCAGTGCAGACCAAAGCGTTCTCCATCTGTTCCTGTAGCTGTTAAGAGCCAATATTAGATATCTCCACTGCAGTCTGGGAATCCTTAAGTGAGCGCTCATGGCAAAAGCTTCACGTGGGAAGTTTCTTCTCTCCTTTGCCGTGCCGGAGGTTAGCTCTCGCCCAAACCAACCAGGTTGTGCAAAACTAAGTGTTCCTCGCGATGTTTAGTACACGTTTAACGTCCTCCACTTCTCCCTGGAAGGACAGGGCTAAAGGAGAAGGTGAAACATCAGCTGGAGAATCTCCTTGTCATCAACTTGAAAATCTCCCAAGGACCCAAGAAGTGCTTTACTTGCTCTTGGAGCTTGTAACAAATGACAGACCTTGAGGTTTGTCTTCTCCCACCTCGTATTTTTTTGCTCCACAGCAACAGAGACGACAGAGTTTTACTGCTGAGCAAAATGATGAAACTTAGAAAATGAGAAGAGGTCCTGTGACAGGCTAACACCTCACATTGCTTCGAACTTCATATTAAAATACATATATACAATTTTATTTTTTCATTGCAGATGGCTTATTCCATGGTAGCATGTGCGTATCCGTGCCCATGCATCACGTGTGTGTCTGTGCACGTGTGTGTGTGTGTTCATGCACAGTTATTCTTGCCTCAGCACAACGATTTCCTAACGATCTCTTACCCATCCAAGACAGATTGCTTTTCATGGTTCAGTGGTCGCAGCTCAGGCATCCATTTTAATCAATAAAACAGTCAAAAGAGAGAATAGATTTACTTGTTTCTGGTTTTTTACATTTAATTGAAAATTTTCGAGTGATTACAAACATAGATATTGTATAGATTGCGGAGTTTAGAAGACAGTAAGTGCCAAAAGAAAAATCTCCCCGTAGCCTAGCCTCTTCTCCCATCGCGATGCACAATAGATGTCGGTGGTTTGCGCTGGGCCGTGTCCTTTCTTCTCCTTTCTCATGCCTTGTAAAAAACGGGATGGATTTCATGGGGTTTCACCTAGACGTCGCAGGGAGGGTCCACGGTGAATGCTGTTAAATCCTCTTAACCTGTGACGGGGGAGGCTCTCCCTTCACACAGAATATATAACACACAAGGACCAAGCAAAACCTGGTGATGCCGGTGAGCTGGCTGGTCATTAAACGTGTGAGAACGGGTCGTGAAAACTCTCCAGATCACACAAAAAAGGTTTAATTTTAATGAAGGCTGATTGAAAAGCAGTTTCAGGGAGCTTTCGGTCATCAATAGGGGAAAATACCTATATTTTCCATTGTGTTTTCAGCAATCCTGCCAGCCTGCGCCTCTGAGATGTCAAACCCAAACCCCTTCTTCAGAGGGCAGCCATGGGGATAAATAGTTGGTGAATAAAAGGAGCTTGGGCAAAAAAGTGCCACTTATTTGACAAGTGCCAAAGATATTTGCAAGTACCTGAAGTGCCATGCTGCTGTGATATTTATTCCTCTCTAGTGGGTAGGTTAACCCTTCCTCACCGCCCTGGAATATTGCGTTTAATGATTTAATCTACTCACTGTTGTCAATGAGCCTGGAGAGACGTGTGTGTCTAAAGATGCACTTGTTTGCTGGGGTACCACGTATATAATAAATTTCTTGACATCTGAATAAATATGTGCATGGAGCAATGTCTGTCTGGTTTGTCTGTCTGGTCTTGGGGAATGGACCTTCTGGACCCCCATAGTTTCCTAGCTTGCAGCTCGGAGCGATGCCCGAGAAACTTTGCCTTTCTTCTGGGCGGTCTTTGGGAAAACTAACAAACCATCTTGTCTCTCTGGTTGTAAATTTAATAAACCTGGAAGCAGCACAGCAGCTGAACATATAAAAGTCATAGGCTGTTAACTCGGATGCGGGAAAACTTTAAAAATAGTCACTGAGACCCCTGCTCTCTCTGCGAAATGAGATCTGATTTCTCTTTAAGTTGTTTTTAATAGCTGGAATTACCGAAGATTGGTGTTTACCAGTTAATAGGTTTGCGAGGGAGCTGCCTGTTTGGTGCCCATGGTGATATCATTTACGCTGGTATTCATGCGATAACCTCTTGAGCGCGCAGGTCTCCTCACAAATTAAAGTTGAACCTCATGTGCCGGGTGCGCGCTGTCTCCCCGATGGAGAATTTCCTCGATACTTTTATTGTCATCTCTGATTTACTCAGCTTCGTTGCCTGCTGGAAGCATATTTGTTCCAGTGTGGGCCAAGACGTGACTCTGGAGGAGCGGCTGTCATCCTCGATCTAGTCAAGGACAGCCGTGCCCCGGCATTGCTGGCATCCTGCAATAAGCATAGCTTCGTCCCCGTCAGTCCAAAACCAGGGTGCAGATCTTAGGAAGGGCATGCCAACATGACGTCCCCCCCAAAAGCGTGTGGTAGGAAGGTTTGGGGAGTCCTTTGGAGAAGAAGAATGGGTCTTGGGGTGGTTTTGTTCACATAATATGGACATTTTTGTCTTGCTTGTCCGCGGTGTGAGGGTGCGAGCCAGAGACCCCTGGTGCGGCGAGGGGTGATGTGCAAACACCTCCTGGGCAGCTTGCAGGAAAAAACAGGTTGCTGCCATCAAAAAAGTTTATAGATCACAGAATCACAGAATCACAGGGGTTGGAAGGGACCTCTGGAGATCATCCAGTCCAACCCCCCTGCCACAGCAGGGTCACCCAGAGCAGGTTGCACAGGATGGCGTCCAGGCGGGTTCGGAATGTCTCCAGAGAAGGAGACTCCACCACCTCTCTGGGCAGCCTCTTCCAGTGCTCGGCCACCCTCAAAGTCAAGAAGTTCCTCCTCATGTTCAGATGGAACTTCCTAGGTTCCAGTTTGTGCCCGTTACCTCTTGTCCTGTCACTGGGCACCACTGCAAAAAGACTGGTCCCATCCTCCTGCCACCCTCCCTTTAAGCATTTGTAAGCATTGATGAGATCCCCCCTCAGGCTTCTCTTCTCCAGACTCGAAAGACCCAAGTCCCTCAGCCTTTCCTCAGAAGAAAGATGTTCCGGTCCCCTGATCATCTTCATAGCCCTTTGCTGTCCCCTCTCCAGAACCTCCCTGTCCTTCTTGGATTCATGGGTTCATGGCAGTTCCTCTCTTGGCAGCATTTTGACTCTTCATCCCCATAGCATTTTACAGATTTTGGGTGAGTTCCCCCCCTACATATGCCTCCCCAGAAGTAAATGAACATTTTGAGGAAGAACAGATCCTTTTTGCGATTCTCTTTTGCAACACAAAATCAAATTCTCCTTGAGGACAAAGCTTCAAATGGAAAACCCTGACCAGCCCAAATTAAGGGGGACTTAATTTACTACGGTAAAACACTTGGAGAGCTGCAGATGAAAACTGCAATTTAAGTGCCTAATATTATAATTATATACTGATGCGTTTTATTAATGGGATTGAATGCTCATAGTAATGAGCTTTTTTGAAGATCTGTATAATAGAGTTTTCTGACGGTAAGGAGCCCAGCGTACTGTTCCCTCTAAAAAGCACCTCAAAACTCGTGGAGTAGCTGGGGACAGGGTTAATTTGTTGACTTGAGTAGTAATTAGTCTCCCATCTCCTGGAGGAGCCCTTCTTGGAGGGGAGGAGGAGCCCAAACCTCCTGCTTGAGGATGATCTGAAATCTTACTGTGGTGGGACAAGTGACTCTCAAGCAAATGAAGTGTTTTGGGAACCCTGGAGATGAAAGGTATCGTGTTGACAAATTAGCACTCAGCAGATTGCTCGTATTAAAGATCTGGGGGTTTGAACAGTGTGTACATTCGGTCCTTTCTGATACGGGGGAAGAAATAATTTTCCTGTCCTGTAACACCACTTTGAACGCACTTCTGGTAATGAAGGGGAACAAAAAAAATTAAAACCTCAAGTGTTTTCATGGCCAGGGCATCCCCTCCCACCAAAGTTAGCCTGGGTTGGTTCAAATGGTGCATGTTTATAGCTTCCCTCTGCTTGCATATTCCAGCTGAAAATCCCCCGAATGACGCTAACCTAGATTTCGAAATGAAGACAGACTTTAAGACAGATTTACATTTTTGAAGACAAAGTTGAAAGGGGATATTTTAATGATTTAATTTTTTTCTTATAGTCAATTTATCGCAAGTGACTTTCCTGTGAATGAATTTTGACTTGGATAAATCACCATATAGTATTAATTATATTAGTAGACACATTAATTGTATAACTGTTAGTGCATAAGAATTCAAGACTTTTTAAGACTGAATAGGGAGAGCATTGAAAATAAAGTAACAAATTGTAGAGCTGTTAGAGTGTGGACTGGCTATTTCTTATTACGTATCTTTTGACAGGAAAAAAGTAATTTTTCAAAAGACACCACAATGTTCTTTACAAATCTTGCTTTTCTCTAAATGCTTCCCTTTTATGCAAGAGAGTAATTAGCTTTTGTTAAGTTTTGTATGGGCAGTTTTCATTTTGCACTTTCTTTGGAAACCGTGGGTGCTTTTCTAAAATAGCTGGAAGTTTTGTTTCTTCCCTTGGCATCTTTAGTCCTAAATTTTCGCGAAGAGAAAAATTCACATTTGGCTTCCCCTCGCTAGTTAGGTGCCCTTGATGCATTTATTTAGGAAACGCAAAGCCAGGCTAGTGTTCGCCCTTCTGCCTTTGCTAATTAACCCAGTATGTACAGTCGTATTTTATTTGGCAGGTTGACTTGAGAGCCCAGCTGCTGGGAGGTGAGCATGAGAGGAGAAACAGAAGCTTTGTGTTGAGTTAATACGTGGATTTTCTAGCTTGTTGATGTTCCCTGGAGCATCTGCTCCTTGGCACTTGCCTGTGCATCTCAACCTGGATCTTTCCAGGAATGATGGAAAAAGGTCTAAGGAAGAAGTGGGAAAACGGGGATGCAAATGGGAAAACGGGGATGGGGAGCGGGCAGACTTTCACCGCAGTATTGCGTGGATGCTGGTAGTTGCTCCCGTGGATGGTGTCTGCATCAAAGAGCAAAACCTTTGGAACGTCTTCAGGGCATAACCTCCTTCTCTCCTCCTGAGGCCAAGAAACCATGTCTGGCTTTCAGCATCGTCCTCAGTCACTGGCGGCAAACTGGGTTTCGGATGGGTGGGACAGCAGGAGATGGGAAGATCCCTGTTCCGTGCGCTCACCGTCCTCACCTGCATCCCTTCTGCTCTTCTCATTCATGGCCGCTGTCAGTAATGAGATGGGAAGACTGGGCAAGGAGACAGCTCCAGTGCCACCCTGTCCACCCCCACATTACCCTGACTTATTACATTGTAATAAATTGAACCATTCCACTTCATTATTTCATATTTGAGGAGATTTATAGATTGTCCTGGTGGCTGAAGAGGCAGTGATTAAAGGAGCAGTGTGCTAATGAATGAGCCTCAGCACAAAGCCTTTTTAATTAATGCACAGCCCAGGGGCTGTAAACGGCTTGCTGATAACAAGCCTGGCCCATTCAGGACATGAACTGACAACTTTGCACAAAATGAAGGCTTATGTGGAGACACGGGTACGGTATTGAAATGGCAATTAAGGCTAATAAAATGATTCGTCTGCCTATCCGTCGTGGCAGCGCTGGCCCTCCTTCGGCATGCCCGGCCCTTTCTCTGCCTCGGAAGTAATGGCAGGTGGAGGTTTCATTTGGCTCTTCCAACCTTTCTTCGGTGATTTAATTTATGGGCTGGCTGCTGCATCTGTTCCTTCATGTGGCTCTTTCAGTCATGTTAGCGAGGGATTTTCACTCCAGGCTTTTCTGAACTGGCCTCAAATTTTCCTGAGTCAGATGATTTTGCCTAGCGTTTTCCACTGTTTTTTTTTTAATTATTATTATTTTTATTTTTTTAAAACTTTTCTCATGGAGCATCTTGCCGAGAGAGAAGGTGGCGAACTTGTCGGCAGTTGTCCATCCATTCGTCTGTCCATCCATCCTCCATCCATCCATCCTCCATCCATCCCTCAATCCCTCCACCCATCCATCCATGCTTGACGGTGGTCTTGTCAGAGCGCTCGGCTAAGCAGAGGGTGGGCTTGCACGGCTCTGGGATGGGAAGAAGCCTGGATGGGATGAAATGTCAGCACGCTGCAGGATGGCCTCAAACCTGCCTGTGCTTTTTAGTGGGTTTCGTGTCCCCTTTCTGCTTCGCGGTGTCGATGCGTGGTGTTAAGCAGGCTCCGTGCTTTGAAAAAGTGCATTATGGGACAAGTCAATGCTTAAATAAACAGTTGTGATAAACTAGAAGTTCCCGTAGAGCCGAATGTTGTCCTTAGGAAGTTATGGGCCAGATGAACAGCAGAGGTAGGTCATTGCTGCTCCGCCGAATCCTGAGGAGTTACCCTGATCTCTGCCAAATCCCCCATGGTGATGCTTTGGTGTGTTTAAATGCCGTGCCCTGGGTCAACCTTGGAGTACAACTCGTGAGCTGAACCAAACCAGACAGCTCCAGTGCTGTATGGGGCATCTCTGGAATATTGAATACTCTGTTCCTCTGAGCATTCCCAATGACCTGGGAGAGATGAGGAACCCAAAGCCCGGCACCATCCCATCTTATCAGGGTTCAACTTCTCCATTGCACCTCACCGAATCCCTGACAGGTGGAAGCACTGTTTTTCAGTAAGGTAAGTGGGGAAAGGAGGTGGCAAACTTTAGAAACAAAATAAAAAAAAGGCAAAAATATAAATGATGCTGCCTGTGGCCTGCAGGTTTAATGATATTTACCCATTTGATTGATGAAGATGATGAACGAGGTTTCATGGCCTGTTGAGGGTGAAAAGTCTAAGTACCAGGATGGAGAGTGAATCAATCACTGCTCCGACTCCCCTGCCAGATGGGTTCATCAGTTAACTGCGGTTCCCAACAGGGTCGTATATTACCCCTGGCTGAGGGACGGCACGTCAGCTATGGCTGCTGCCTCTTCTCCGGAGAGATCGATAACCCATGGCGAGTGGAAGCAACACAGCCTAAATGAAACCCCTAAAACTCCACTCCAACTTTATTTTTGCGTTAGATTTTGTTTGCTAATATATGTGTTCCCATAACACGTCTAGGAAGGGTTGGACTAGACCGTTGGGCCATGCAGTGCTGTGTTCTTCAGGGTCAGGTAGGAGACATTAACTGGAGAACATGGTGGAAAGTGCTGGTGGTTTGTTGGACAATAGTCTTCTGAGTGTTTGCAGTGACCCTGTTCTTTTTCGGGTGTTTTTCTAATGGCCTTTGTTTAGTAATTGAGCACTTGCTCATCATTTCCACGCTGAAGCCCATAAGGTGGCTGTGAGGAATGGATCTGTCCCTGCTTTGGGCAGAGGGATCTGGGGCTGAGGGTGAGAGTTGTCTCCCCTGAGCTCAGACACTGCAATGCCAGCACTCCTACAACAGTCAGAGGACTCATTCCTTTGGCATCGCGAGACATATCCTCTTTGTGCCATCAAAATGTCGTATCTTCTTTGGGTGTATCTTTATTATTTTGAGTGATATTTACCTTTTGCTTGGCAGATGTCAGTGAATTATTTGAGGATGTGTTGGTAAACAGGGTTTGAAAAACAGTTGTGCGGAACCATGTAACAAACTCAGGACTTGGGATGTTCATCAAAAGTTTTGGGGTTTTATATTTCCTGAGTTCTACCAACCTTGTAAGCAAAGCCAGTGTGATTTATGGCTTTGTGTTATGTTCCTGTGAAACTTGCAGGATTTTGATATAAAATTCTCCTGGCTTTAACTGTCAGGTTTCACCCGAGTCCTGCTTTGGAGACCATTATTCTTTATGTTGTCATTTCTGAAGAGCCTTTTACAGCAGGAGCTCAGCATTATATAGCACTTAGCAACGAGCAGGTTACACTCCAGAGTAAAGAACATTCTGCTATGTTCAAACCTTTTACGGTGATCATTGCAGCTGTTGATGTCCAGGACAGATGTGCAGAGTCTTTCGCAACATATTTATGTAGGGAAACGCCATTCTGCTCAAGTAGTTTTTGGTTTGTGATGGAGAGCTCAGAGGTGCTGGAGGATTTTCACCCCATCTGAGTTCAGTTATCTGAAAAAGTCCCAAGTTGTATCCGTGGACAAGGGGAGGCTCCTGCCTTCAGTGCCATGAGAGCTACCCTTGGGAGAAGTCTGTCCCTCTGTTGACTTGGTCTGTTGACCTCCCCAGTCAGGACCCGCTGGAGATACGGCCTTAATTACTTGGCCTTAATATTATGGGCTTAATGTCTTGGTCAGGCAGAGATGCTGTCACATGCAAAGGTCCTTGCCAGGCATGAAGAACGTGGTGGGAATTAAGAGGAGGATGTTGCGGTGATGCAGGAAATTAGGAGCTGAGGTCCTTGCAACATGCGTGTCCAGACCCCGAGTTTTAAGAAAGGGAGGTGTCGTGGGCCGGGCTTGGTTGCCGTCACAGCACATGCGGAACCAGCACACTAAATTTTCAGCTGTGGGTGGTGTGAAAGTGGTACGAGAGGTGGCTTTCAGGCGGGGCTGATGGACGGGGATGTCTCAGCACTGCAGACTCCTTCGGTGACCTTGGGGATGTTTTCAAATCTCGCTTTTCCTCTTGCATCTGTGCAGTCTGCTTAGACTGTGCTTTCTAGGACAGGGAGCATCTCTTACAACGTGTTCTTAATCAAGATTTGTTGCTCATTTGAAGTTTCTGGGCGCTGCTTTTGATACCAATAACAATAATGATAGTGAGAGACCAAAAACAAAGGAATGATTCCCAGGAAAAATAGAGCAGCGGTACTCTCCTGTGTCGGTAATTCAGGGGTAAGGAATATAGATGAGTTTTAGCAAGGAATAATAAGAACTAGAGAGCTTCAGAGTGCAGTCCTAGTGTGGTCTAATAGCAGTTATATGATGAAACAAGCTTTCCACACCTCGCTGCGCTCTTTTTCTTGGGAGGGATGGGAGGAAGGGAAATGCAAACACTTCCTAGGAAGGTCTGCGTGAATTCATAGGGATGGTGCCTACAGTAGAGCTCAGCCTAGACTTGGCGTGGGTTGTGAGACGGGCCCTGAATCACAGGCAGGGGTAGAGGGGTTGGCGAGGGCACCACCCCCCCCAGTAAATTCATGCCAAGCCTAACTCGCAAATATCCTGTGAATTAGAGCTTTTTCAGGTTGGAATTGCTGGCTAAACTCCACAAGTTATATTCAGCCCAATGCAGTCATTAGAGAGGGGCTTAAACTCATTATCTCCTTTTCATTAGCATTAACCATTACCTCTGGATAGCCGTGTTATTGATATAAATGTCTTTGAAACCTTCCGAGCTCTTGGCTGCAGCGGATTTCATAGGCTGGTTGGGGAAAGTGTTTCTTTTCATCACTTTTGAATTTGTCACTATTTCAGTGGAATCAAAGGGGACTTCTTGTGTTGCAAGGCAGGGAGGATAGAAATACCAGATGTACTTTGTCTCTCTCATTCATTAATTCATATACATTTATCATAAGGCTTCCTATTTGTCTCCTTTTTAAGACAAATAATCTCAGCCCTTCCAATCCCTTGTCATATGGAGACAAGAATGATTTAAGGATCTGGAAAAGTTCCATATGACAAGGGATACAGAGACTGGTATATTTAGTCTGGTCATCTCATTTCCTGAAGGATAGAACAGAAGATGGAGATGACCGGACTGAATAAGCCAGTTTCTCTGCAGATGTCCCACAGGATAACACAGGGACGAGTGCATGGATACGCATCTGCCCACCTAATTTTTTCTGCTGCTAACACATTTCTTGGCTGTGTTAAATTTGACTTGAGCGTAGAATAAGATAAATTTGATGGGGGCTGTCTGTATGCCATCTTGGGTCCTGAACCCAGAAGTGGGTGCTGAATATGTTTGGGTCATTTACTCCATAGCTGTGATTTATAACTTGACTGAGGTTATAGCTGTGGCATTTGTTTAAGATCTGATCTAGATCTCCTGTAATTGCAAGACGTCTTCTAGAGGATTTGGAAGAGCTAGGCTGCCTTATTCCTTTCCTCCTATTTTGAAGGTTATGCATCCCCGTTTTCCCCCAGAATACAAGTCTTTCTCGTGATACTCGGGAGGATCAGAGGAGGAGTCAGTGTCGTCACTCCGGGAGGAGCAGCATCTCTGCTTTAGGGGGCTAATCCTATTCTAAATCCCAACTCTTGGATATCTCTAATAATAATTCCTGGCACCTGAACGGTGGTTTACATGCGTCCGTAAAGCAACAGGGTAAACACCAAGCTAATCCTCCCTGTTCCCTGGGAGCAGCGAGGTGAACAACTAGTTAATGTGTGTGCACCATTTGGAGTACCGAGGGGTGGTGGTGGGGCTGCCATTGCTTCCCAGAGCACGGCAAGGACGCTGGGACCATGCCGGCAGCCTGGATGCCAGGAGGAGTGTCCGGCGAGGAGGCATGGCTCACCCGAGGGATGTCTCTTGCAGCACCCTCGCCATACGCCTTGTTTACAGGCTTGCTGTGAGCTCAGATGGAACAAAACTGTGTTGAGAAATCTCTCCCTGCCGCCAAGCCTAATTTGTCCTGTCAATCCGGTGCTCGCCTTCCCGTGCTCATATTTAGCGCCATTGATTTATTGGATTGCAGGAATATTAAGAACCTCAAACTATTTGTCCTGATTACAACTTCTTGGTGGCTTCATCACTCCATGTGTCTTGCCGTGCTCTGAGGGAGACTAGTCCCTTCGCAGCTATCGAGCATCCGTTTGCTGCTCTCCTCCTCTCTGCCTTCTCCCCGTCCCCTCTTGCTTTCCCGAACGTGCCTTTCTCGCAGCGACAGGTATTTTTGGGGCAAGAGGGGAGGTGCGGTGAGAAGAAACAACTTTCTCAAGCCGAGACGAACTCACCTGTAGCAGAGCCAGGGAAGTGACATTGTTTGTGTCCTTGCCCTGATGCTCCCGATGCGTTGGAGTTCCCCTCGTTTCTCCTGTGCTGCTTCCCATCCCATCGCTCCCTTTGGCCATCGCCAATCTTCCTCCAGATAGCGCTGGCTCTTTCCTACCTTCCACGTTCTCTTTGCAAATCCCAATGTCTTTTGCCTTAGAGCGGCCTGCACGACGTTTTCCCTTCTCATCCCTTTTCTGGCCCCTGGATGCTTCCAAAAAGAAACGGGGTCATCCCGAGTAGGGATGGGAATGCGTTCAGCTCCCTTGGAGAGATGGAGATGCCACCTCCAAAGAGGTGCTGCAGTAGCCCTGGTTTTGAAGCTGGCCTGAATCAGAAGAAAAATAGCCTCTGGCAGCGAGGGAGGGGGAGAGCAGGGAATTTGGGGTGAGAAAAGTGCTGAAAGGAACAGTCTGTGCGCCACGCTGTGCTGGGGAGGGCTGCACG
>VYXH01009634.1:6678-62037 GCA_013397275.1 Burhinus bistriatus
AGCACCTCCCTTATGCGGAAAGGCTGAGAGAGCTGGGACTCTTTAGCCTGGAGAAGAGAAGGCTGAGGGGAGACCTTATTCTTGCTTAGAAGTATCTAAAGGGTGGGTTGGAGGAGGATGGAGTCAGACTTTTCAGTGGTTCCCAGGGACAGGACGAGGGGCAACGGGCACAAGTTGGAACATAGGAAGTTCCATTCAAACACAAGAAAAAACTTCTTTATGGTGAGGGTGACAGAGCACTGGCACAGGCTGCCCAGGGAGGTTGTGGAGTCCCCTTCCCTGGAGATTTTCAAGACCCGCCTGGATGCAGTCCTGAGTAATGTGCTCTAGGCATTCCTGCGTCAGCAAGGGAGTTGGACTAGATGATCTCTAGAGGTCCCTTCCAACTCTAAAAATTCCGTGATTCTGTGAATTCCTGAGCTGAGTGTCTATATTTGTGCCAAAATGAATAATTACCCTTGATCTACTCAAGTGGGTATTTAGTGGTTAGTGTCATTTGTCTTGATGCGTCTAACATTAGTTCACAACATTTTAGTCTTTTAGATTGTGAATAATAGCACGCCATAGCTAGAGCAGAATAGCATAGAGATTTCACATCAGGTTGCACTGTTACTACTGGTGGGTTGCAAGAATAGTTATACTATGAACAACAAAAACGATAAAGCCCTTATGTCCCCTTCGCTTTGTTAGAATAACTGTGGTTCTTCCCACATGTTGGCCCTTTGTGCCAGTCCCAGTGTTCCCCATACCTGTCTCTTCTGTACCTCTGCTTCTTCCCCAGTTCCCTTAGTTCTTTGGTATATAGCACCTTCTTATGCTCTGGCTTCTTTTGTTCTCTAGCTGCCTTTTCTAACCTACTGGCTGGCCAAGAGCCAGTACAGTCCACAGAGAGTCTGGAAGTACCTTTGTACTGCTTGTACATAGTAACTGATTGGGTTAGTGCCTGGCAGAAGGGATAACAGAGTTCCTCTTCCTGGTCCCTCAGAGAGGGCGTCAGTTAATTCTTCTTTACAAAGCCACCGGTTCTAGTGAAACTTTTCAGATGTCATGGAAATTTTACTTATTTGACAACGGGGGAGTCTGTATGATTGTACAAGTCTCACTTCCTTAGGAAACCAGATTAAAAATAATAAACCAAAAATCAGAAGAAAAGAATGCAGAGTACACACAAGAACAATTTTGAAAATATATGTTGAGTTTTTATAACTTTCAAATTTATTTTTTTCAAAGTTTATGCTCTTCAATTTATTTTTATTTATTTTTATTTATTTTTTCCAAATGCCAAAGAACTCATGGAGAGGCAGTTCTGGGTTTAGTTCAGTTCCAGGTTCAAGCATGGTCTCCCATGTTCCTTGGCCTTCAGGAGGCAGAATTGGAGATAATGGGAAACAGAGAGAGAGAGCAGGAATCACTTATTTACACAGAGGGAGGTGTTTAGACGTGATTGAAATGCTCCCAGTTTTCAGACTTAACAGACCCTTAAAGCAAACAGGAACTCTTAGAGTTGTTTCAGGCCTTCTGTTTGCACACTGACAAAGAAAAGACTGAATCCGTTTATCTTTGATTAAAATTGGGAAGCCTTGATTTTGAAACATATTTGAGCTAATAATGGCCAAAGAACTACTGAAAATATGGAACACTAATTATCACTCTACTGTTTATCAGGCACATGTTAAAGCACTCTACATACGCTTCTAAAACATATAATCCATAAAGTAGGTGAGTTTCAGTTCATTCATCAAATTCAGTTTTCTTCACTGACTTATTTTCTGCTAGATTAGTGAGAATGTTAGAAAACTAATGTTATAAATATAAAAAGGGCTTTTTTACCAACTGAATACTTCCATATTCTAATGTTTTCCTAGCAACCATATTAGAATTGGAAATTAGCAACTTCTGAAGTAGACTATTTCCTTTCCTTGCCATGGATTAAAAAAAAAAAATAAAAAGATATTTACTTATTAACATTTTATCTTTTTTAAAAAACAGAGTTAAGTGTCATTATAAGAACTTTCCCTAACTTCTGGCCAGGAAAATTTAAAACCTACTTCTATGTAAACCTTTTCTCTTGGGAGAGTTTTGTACATTTTGAAGCTTATTAATCTTAGATATCATGAGGGGAAAAGAAAAAGGGATACAAGAGTCCTTCTTGCCTTAGCTGTGTTTAGATTTCACCTGTTCACAAGCTAAGCTTCAAACTGAACAAAGAAGGAAATTGAGTACAAAAATTTCATTTTACTTCTTCCCACACAAACAGCTCTGAAGGGAAGGTTTCTGTCAACAAAGACTGTAAGTTAGTTCATTCCTGAACATTTGTTGATTATAGGAGATAGTCTATTATCAGCATTCATCCTTTGGATACAAAGAACCATCATATTCAAGAATATTTGGCTACATAGTCCCTTCTATTGCTTTGGGTATTTTTTTTGTTCTTAATTTTCTCCATGATTGACTTGGAGAAACATAATTGAAAATTTCTCTTAATTCATCCTAAGTCATTATTCTTTCCCTTTTCCAGCCTGATGAAAGAGAACACACTTTCTCTTTCTAAGTACATTTGTCTTAGTTTATAGCAGGGGTCCTGCTACAGTCCTGTGGGTTTTACGAGAGAAGAAAGAGATTACCAAGGAGGACTGTAGGCCATGTTAGCATATCACCATTTAGTTTATAAATAAAATTGGTTAATGAACACTTTGTTTCCTTCTTTTTTTATGTATAAGATAGAAGGATACTTTTCTCATTCTTCTGTATTTTACAGAGCACAAAGGAAATTTCTCAATAGCTTCAAAGGCTCCAGGAGTCTGGCAATACCTGAGGAGGAGAGAAAAGAACTGTGTAGGGCTTGGCTAGGTGGAAATGTGCTCTGGAACTGCACATTTGAGATGTGTGTGGCTTTCATTAACCCATAAGATGGGGATCCATCATTTACTAGGATTTTGAAATGTGAGCTGAAAGAGGCAGAACTAAGCACAAGGGACTGAGCATCCTCTCTCCCCTGAGATTTAGAAGAACAGAGCAGCATAGGGTTGTAAGGCTAACACTAAACTCTTACATAGCTCTTTGTTTTTGCATAACCTAATATGTTTTACAAATGAGGTTTGCAGAAGTATATCATTTTTATATGGCAGAAATGAGATGCTGAAGTAACGGACCCTGGAGCAGCATGCTAGTTTCCTGATTCCTAGCATTTTGATCCCAGCTTGTGGTTAAGGGCTTAGAAAATGCAGTTAAAGCAGAGAGAAGCTGATAAAATCACCCAGTTTTGCTGTAGATGAGCAGAATTTATGAACCTAACAGAGAAATCCCCATCTCCTCTATGGAACGCTAGAGGAAAAGCCCATGACAGGATCCTTGGGGTCGTGCTTACAGCTTACTTTTCTAAGGCTACCAAGTCTCACACACCAACTATTTTTCTCTCCACGTGCATTTACACTAGTTCCTTTGAGTGTACATGCCAGGGCCCTGCATGGGCTGATGGCTCTGGGGGCTGATGGCTCCATGGGACCTCCCTGGGAGGGCAGGGCAAGGCTTCACAGCCAGACCCTGTCCCACTGCCCCAGCTAAGGAGCAGGGAGGTGGGAAGGCAGCCAGGCTGCCACAGCCCTGGACATCAGGCACCTCCCTGGGGACAGGCCGAGGCCAGGCTGGGACTTTAGCCCATGGGTGTGCCTGGGTCTGGCTCAGCGAGGCCCATGGCAGACCCAGGCCTGACTGTGGCATGGTGGGGCTGGAGTTCAGGGGTGCTGCCAGTGTGGCCTCAGCTGAGAGCAGCCCCCATGGGCCAGGGGTTGGCCCTGGCCGAAGCCTCCCCATCACATGTCCAGAAGCCTCTCCCCAGGCCACAGAAGAACAGGGCCACCCTGGGCTGCACCAGAGCTGAGCAGGCCCTGCCCTGCAGCCAGCCCCAGCAGGGAATGCACTCAGGGCCCTGACAGCACATTGCCAAAAAATTCCTTACAGCAAGCTCACTTTGGACTCCATGGAACAATTTCATAACAAATCTGAGACAGGGTCAAAATGTCTCCAGGGTAGCAAATGCCCTGTAAACCATGTGGGACCAACAGCCAGGCAGGGCATGGAGCCCCTGTGCCCTGAGGACAGGGCCATCAGTGGGCCAGAGCCCACCAGGCCTGTGGCTGTCACCTGTAGAGAAAAACCTCATCGACCTTGGAAATACATTACAAAACTATGAATTAAACTTGTTAAAAATACGTCTCAGGCACTACTTTTATAGCTGTCCCACCCTAGGCCACATTGAAATTATAAAAGTATAGTGACAGTAAAGCCTGCATATGATTAACTCAAGATCTTCCTTACAGAAACATTTGGTTAAACATTTGCAAAATACCATGGTCCCTACAGTAGGGGACAGTATAAAATATGGCATTGATTTCTGTGAACTTTCACTGAACACAGTAAAATATAACAATATTACTTGTCTTACAGATTTCTGTTGTGCCTTGGGGAGGGCAGTTGTACACAAATGAAGTGGGGTGCTGTCTGCTTGATGGAAGACCAACATTTATACTTTAAGCAGCTTTAAAACATTGTACTCATGGGTTAGAAGTGTGTAGATATCCGATGAAACCTGTTTCTGCATCAGTACAGATTAATAGCCAGGGCTCAGGCACTGCCTGAAAGGGGGGAGCTCACACACAGGCTAGGCAATTATTCATGTTTCCTGTACAAGCTTCATCCTGATTTTTTTCCAGAATCCTACAAAACTTCTGTTGGTGTTATCATGGCAAGGGACAGGATTTATGCCCACATACACACAGGGGAAGTAACAGTCTGTTTTCTTCATACCCTACAGTCCTGCCAAGACACCTAAGGAGCCTGGTAAACAAAAATGCTAGTGGAAGAAAGACCAGCTCCTTGCTTTGACTCTGAGGTAGCCTACCATCTCCTTCTGTTTCCTGATAGCATGTTTCCAACAAAGATCTGCTGCCAGAGTTTTCTTCAGTTATGTGACTTCTGGTGTCCTTTGGCAGCTAGCTTCTGCAGTGCAGGTGGGATTTTAAAGTTAATAAAACCTGAAGATGAGATGTTTACTGGGGATTTGCTTTATGGTTGGTAAAGAACAGGTTCATGAGGCCGAAAAAAGAGTAAGGACCTCAACTCTAGTTAGAGCACAAAGTTGAGAACAGAGAGGCTTAGATTTTCATCTGTGCTTTCAGGATAGTTTTGAATTTTGTCCAAAGATTTTTAAAGCTGAGATCAGTGGTTTTGTAATTTTTACAAGCTTGTACAACTGGTAGTTCATGAGGGCCATTTTGCCTTTGGAAGGCAGGGACTATTATAGTGGTTAATTAGTCATTATGAAGACTGCAGTCCCTTGAGTAAACTGCATCAATAAACAAAAGGAAGCAGTCCGTTAGATGTGCTTGTGTTGCAGCATTTAGAAAATTCTGCTCCTTTTCCAAATAAAAAGTTAAATGTAGACATGCATTCTTTGCCATGCATGTAGACTAGCCACTTCTTGCTCTCAGAAATACTTTGGGACTTAGCTCAGATAAATATTTTTGTTCTTGTTTCTGCAGGCTGCTTAAGCATAAACCCCTGCTTTGGAAATACAATTAGTCAGCAGTAGGAGTTGGTGATGCTCTATGGGTGTAAGAACATGAGGGCAAAAGATTTTGAGTCTCTACCACAGATACAATGTGTGGTCTTGGATACTGTGTTTCAATTTTCTGTCCTTAACACTGGGAAGATGCTTATCTCCTCACAAAAATATCATTTAGCAAAAATTAATTTATTTTGAAATGTTTATGTGATGTTAGGCTTGCTTTCAGACATTATGACTTGATAATGATCCATCAAAAGTGTCTTTAAACCATTGCAGGGAAGAATCAATTTATTCTGTTTTTGTGGTGGGACAGCTGAGTAGCCAGCAGATAATGTAAGGTAACAAAGTAATCCAGGCAGAATACTTCAAAAGAGATGAAAATTTTTATAAAAAACATTAATTTTGAAATTTCAGTAATATAGGGAGGGTTTTCTATTATAAAGTTCCATTGATACAGCAGTGAAGATGCTAGTGCTTTTGGTAAGAATGTTACTGTGGTCATGAATGAAAGCTGTTGTGTGTATATTGGGTAAAGATTACAGGAAAAAGGAGGTGCAGAAACCCAATCTCCCAGCTGAACAGCAAAAGAAGAACATATCAAAAGAGAAATAAGGCTTCAAGCAAAGCCAAGCAGGCCATATGGTGCTGTAATTTAAAACAAAACTAAAAAGGGTAAAACATTGTTTCAACAGGTATTTATAAAGGCAGAAAGAATCCACTGGCAGGACAACCATGGAAATACTGCTAGAAGTTTTTGGCTGTAGGAGAGCAGAGGAGATCAGCAAAAGGAAGAGCTTAGGGTGGAGCTATTCCTGCTTTGGTCAGGTCTCTGCTCAATGTAAACAGCAGGCTAATTGCAACTGTCATTCCTGGTTTAAATGAGCCTCTCTAAGCTTTATCACAGAAAAGTGATAACGGTATTTATGAGACAGACACAGGAGGAATCAATAGCAGAACTGGCCGTAAAAACAACAGAAAATCGTTATTTCCAGAATTTTTTGTTCAATGCCATGTAAGTAACAACTATATCTGTATACCACTGCCCACTGTGGGTTGAGAATGTTTGGCTATTCCACAGAGGATTTATCTTACTTCATATAAGTAATATGTGCAAAGGCATACATATCCAGGTAACAATATTAGAAGGAGTTGCTGAAGATTTTAGATGACTGATTTAGTATCCATTTGAGATCATCAGATCAACCAATTAGTCTTGATCCTGCAATTTAAGTGTCAACTGTAGTTGAATCATTCAGTAATCATTAGAACAATCACCTGATATATTCTAAAAATATCACCACCTATTTCATTATAAATTTCAACTTTATAATGTCAATTGCATCCTAAATTGGAAGAAAATGAAGCAGCTTAGGTCTCAAGACTTAATCAATATCTAACCTTAGAGCTATCCGACCTTAGAACGATCAAACCTAAAGCTTCCTCCTTGAAGCTAAATTTCAAAATGAAGACTTTTAAAATGAATTCTCGTCAAAGCACCTGTTTACATGTCTGGCTTGAGCTGTGCAGATGGTAAGGGGCTGCAGTTGCGGTGTTTTAGGTACTGCACAGGTTGTGATGTATCAGCCTCAGATATTCCATACACCCAATCTGAACATTTGGGAAAGGTCTGAAAGTCTTAAATTGGCATTGTAACTCTGGCTGTGGGAAGTTCAAAATAAAAACACTGTAACTATTGGGGGGAGGGAGGGGAGAGAGAAGGAGCAACATCAACCATTTGGCATTTTTTACTATTAAAAATAAAGTTTAGATTTATTCTCTGTTTCAGCATCTCCAGATATCTAGCCTTCTGGGAAACAAGGCAAGTACTATGACCTTTCTACTTTGGAACTGTGTCAGAGAATTTATCTTCCAAAGCCTTCATTTTGATCAGAACCAGAGAGCAACCTCCTGGGAACAGTCTTCCCTTGGGGTATGCTGAGATGCCGCATTCAAAATTGCCAGCTGAGAGCTCAGCTGGTGGAGGCTCATGCGGTAGTATGCCAGGGAAGGAGCATTTGGAGGCACCTGCCATATGGATGCAGAAGGCTGAGGCCACAGAGATCTGTGTACGGGTGGAGGAGACCTATAGCTGACAAAGATGCTTTCTCTCACTGCATGAAAAATGCCAAAAGGGAAAATTGCTTCAGATAAGGGGATTTGGATGTGGAACAGAAGATCTGAGTGGGATTGTTTAGACAGAAAAGTTGAGACCAAATTCAGACTTCAGTAAAACATCCAAGGGTCAATGAAGCATCTGCTGTCTGTAGCTACTCTCCTCAGAGAGAGAAAGAATTTGCAGGCCAGAAGGGGAGGGATCCACATCCCTTGAGGCCTAATTCTGGGCACTTGGGTATGCATCGCACCCGTGTGCTTTGTTTGTGTCACACTATGGCCTCTTTCCCTAATCTTTGCTTCTCACAGGGGCTGTGAATGCACTTTGCTATCTGTGAGCTCAGTCTCACCTTCAGAGATTAAGTTAATTTTGTGCCAGGGTGTGAGCAGCTGAAAAGATGCTTTCATGAATCTTGTCAAGTTAATATGATCTAGAAGCCATCTCAAAGGCCTGCAAACTGGTGCCTTTCAGACTGTTTGAAATTTTTATATCACCAAACAGATCGCTGAAAAGGTCTTTTAGACAGGATATAATGGAAGGAACAATGTCCATGACTCTGTTTCCTGCTAGTTTAACACCGTTTCAGTCAGTAAGACCGAGGATCAAAATTCAGAATTTTTCATTTAAAAAAGGAAATCCAGATGCAGGCACAGATGTGTAGATGGACATGGACATATTCATTTAGCAGCTTTGCAAGTCTTTACTGTTCTAAGGCATAAGTATTCTAAACGAATTTATTCTGGTAAAGTTATTTGACATTTTGGGGGCTCTTTTTCATCACTTTGTCATTAAGATATGAAACTAACTGTCAGAAAATTCATTGGTTTATGGCAGCTAAAGTGTATAAAGTATAGAGAGTGCCATTACAAACAGCAGTGTAAATAACTATATTTTTCATAAAACAGTCCTTCTTTTCTTACAGCAGCAATAGGGATCCTGGGTAATTGTATTAGATTTTTTAAATTATTATTTTTTAATTAGAAAATTATGAAAGAACAATATCAATATTTGTTTAAACCAAAAGAGTAAGACATTGGAAGGATTTTTTAAATTTAAGATCTTAGACTTGGATAGTAACTTGTTAGACAACAGTTCCAAACACTTCATAATAGAAGCCATTTCTACCATGAAGACTGTATCCTTTTTGATGCCATACAGCTGATTCAGGGGACCTATGAACACTGCAGATCCATTATGCTTTCTTCATAATCCAAATACAGAAAAGCATTTCCAACTCTACCGTTGTGAAACTCTGTGAGAAGGATAATTTATACTAGAAATCACATACAAACTACTCCTACATCATAAAAATTAGGTAAAAACTCTGCAAAGAAACTTAAAAAAAAATTATCCATTATATCTGTTATACGATTGCTCGTATTCAGTATTTGCCTGTTACTGCAATGTTTACATTTAGATTCAACTGGTGTATTTAAAGAAGGTATTAGCATTGATATTTTTTAATTGCTTAGAAATATTTGCCACAGCAAATATGGTTATTTTGAATGTACTGTTGTGCTTGCTGCACAAAAGCAGCATCTCAGCATTGCTCTCACATTTCTTCAAAACTCTAATTAAAGTCATTTCCTACAGACTCCTTAGCATGCTGAGCTTTCCTTGTAGCAAATTAGGCACAGAGGTTTTTAGGGTGTATAAATGGGAAATCAATGGAAGTTCCTGACCTAATTGTCTTTTAAGATATGGACCTCTGAGTTTTCTGGTGGATCTGTGACAGGATGTTCATTCTCAGTTCTCTCTGTTGTGGATGCCAGTTTGAGAGGTAACACTTCCATTTACAAACTGCAACTACTACAGAATGGTGATCTTTAGCCCTTGTTTCATTCTTATCAGACTTTCCACCATTACCTTGTCTATCTCCCTCATTGTTTTTCTAACTTTTTCACTGTGCTATTGAAGCGTTTCCAACCTCAAAAAGTCATAACTATAAGTAACTTTCCTCCTTACCCCAACAGGCCAGAAATAAGCCTTATGAAAAACGTGTAAAGCAAAAATATTGAATGATTTTAAAAGTATCATCTAGTACTTAACATATTTTTTACCTTGAAATTTGTTATTTTTATTTAAAATATGTGTTTTGGGTAGAATACCTGATTCACCTGTTTAATGTTTGCTGTGACTGTCTTGAAACCTCTTCCAGGCTGCATGACCTGCAGGGAAAGTTGAGCTAAGCCAACCACCACTATTGCTCCTACAGACCAGGCAAGCGGCCATTTGGGAATTGAGATAATTCCAGGGTGTGTGGGGACCACTACAGTCATGGTGCACATATCTCTTCTGCTCTGCCTTGTACACACTTCCTAAGGACCAAGTGTCCTTGTCCTCTTTGTCAAGCATTCCCCATAGGTTTACCTAAACTGAGTTCCCTTTATTCCTTTTTCTACCCTTCCTGTCCACAAAATACAAAGGAAGTACTAACAAAGAAACAAAAACAAAATAAAGGAGGAAACAGAGAAAAAGATGTTGAAAGGTCATCTCATGGCAGTATTTTTCGGTTAAAAGACTCCTCTATCAAAAGTTAGTAGATTTTTGCGAAGAGAGATTTGATTGTTCTCCAGTGAGGCTTTGGGTTACTTAAAGTGCTCTTACTCTATGACTTCACATAGGTCCCAATAGATCCCAATTCATCAGGCTAATGAACGGAACTATGTAAAAATAGAGACCTTTAAATCTAGCAAAACCATTACATTATATAAAATTAATAAAGTCCTCAGGTTTATTTATCCTGGACAGTTTAACCAATTTTCTGTCAATTGACTTTTAGAGCTGATTCACCTTGAAAAGCTTAAGATGCTTCCCACCTATGGCTATGCACAGTACAAACTGGCATTTGGCCCTATGGAAAGAAACATGCAGCTCCTGAAATTTATTGCATTAAAAGCAAATGACAGCATGTAGGCTAATGACAAGTTGTTAATGATTAGGTCACCTCCAAAATAAATTTCTTGGACATGGAAATGGTTTCTGTGCTGTTCTCTTGACAAGAGGCATATAACAGAAAATGTGACATAAAAATATATTTGGAGGACTAATTTCAATAAAAATGATGGCTACAGACAAGGCTAATTGGTAGTTTGCCTTGGGCTTTAACTTCATTCACCTATTAATGAGAAATTATCTGGGTAGATGTTACAATTTATTGGATTATAACAGAAGTCAAAAACTGTCAGTACGGGGGGAAAATCCAACTGTTTTTCTAAAGCTAACTTGTTCCATCTTGGTCGTTACAGCTTTGGACATCTATGGAGAGGAAGCAGAGGGTAAAAGCCAATCCAGTTACCCACAGTTTATAAATGCTTCCTCAGCAGGTGCATCACTAATTGTAATAAAAAATAATTTTTATATATCAGCATTTTAATCTCAAATATTAACAGCCAGCAATAATTGCAAGAAAGACACAGAAGCTCTAAAAGCATTGCTGCTCTTGATGTTCTTACTTCCATGGGCTCATATTCAAGAAAAAGTTCGCATCCTCTGCTGATACTACAACACTGGGACAAAGCAGTAGGCACTAGGTTCAGGAACAGAGCTACACATTTTTTTCCACTGATATAATGAATGAGAAACCAAGCTCTTGCAGTTGGATTATGAAAAAATTGCAAAAGACTAAAAGAGCCTACTTTAACATTTCTTATCTATGGGAAATCCTGCTTAAATATGTGTGAAATACCTAGGAGATGTGGACACACTGGAATGCAAACAACCTGTATGTAAGACATAGCAGTCCCTGAGTAGAAAAAAAGATTAACCAGCTGCTATGGAAATATGTGGGCAGACAACGGCCTTACATCATGGAAAGATGAAGGCGTACTTGAAGGTTGCTCTGTCATCACAGCTGAAAGCAGTATGGTGGTAGGCATGACATTATCCCTGTCCTCAAACTCCAGACAAGTCTTTGTTACCTCTAGAGAAGGGACAGGAGGGCACCTTGGAATTAGTATAGTCTTGGGAAGAGTACTTGCGCTTTGAAGTCCTAACAATTGTTTCAACAAAGAAATTATTAAAAAAGAAAATATATCTTCATTTTGGCAAAAAATGCCAAGTATTTCCATTTAGAAATATGGCTACAGTGCCTTCAGAGTGCTGTGTTTTGTGACCTCCTTCTCACATTTTACACTGTGGGCAAAATCTTCCCAGCAGAATTGTTCTAAAAACAGTGAGAAATAACTGCACCTTACCATCCCATGTATTCAGATTTTGTGAGCCTAGACTTCAAATCCATTTGCATTTCATTCCTCTCCTTCAAACTGTAATATTTTTTGGAGGGTTGAAAGGAAAGATTTATTTTACAACATAGACATCATTCTTGGCAAATTTTAGTATGGTCAGAGACCAAACTATTCAAACTTAGTTCAGGCTCAGTCAAAATTATTTTGATTTCAGTTGCTCTGAACTGAAAAAGCAATTATTGGATTGGTCTTGTTATAGATAACTAATCTTTTAAGATCATAACATTACAATCTTGACATGATAAAATGACTCTATTGAGGAGTGCAGTAACAATCTTTGATTTCAAATCTCCTGCTTTTCAAGGAAAATGCCAATATATAATAATTCACTGAAAAATGTTTCTGTAAATTTGCTTTTTTTCTGTCATCGTGTGTCTTTTGTTGCTTCCTTACATGTTTGTCATGTGTTCTAAGCAAAGGATTGCAATGTCATGAACTTAAAATGTCAGTATCTCTTGCAAACCTATCACTTCTCTTTCAAGTATGCTGTTTCCATGGTGAATGGCAAACAAAGAGGCCCAAAGACAACACCTGAAAACACAAATACAATCAGATATGATTTTACTTAAAAAATATTTGTGTATGAATTGTAAGTGAATGATGGCAAAAGTAGGTCTTTATGTGCTAAGCTCAGGCTATGTTCTGTTACTGTATCTGTTCAGTGCAAATCTCTCAGCGCTCAGAAGGTATGTCTACAATAAAACATGGAAAGCAGAAATATCTGAGCTGACAGACCTGAGCTGATTTCTGAAATACCAGAAATAGCATGTCCATGCTTTTTTACATTGCAGATGTACCATGGCAGAGATGTTTGTTCCCTAAGGCAGAAGCTCTGGCACCTAGTTATAAGGGCAACCACTTAATTTAATCAAACCACACCAACAAGGTGAAATTAGCACATAGGCACGAGGGAATGTTGTCACTGAGTTTGCATTTCACTTCATCTTCTGAAGTTGACGGTGTTGATCACTACACCCAGAAAGGCACAGGAGGCAGGAAATGCTTTGGCAGATTGTGAAGTGGTTTCTGAGAGAGCTTTGGTGAGGGTGATTTTCATCAAGTATTGCCATTTTCTGCAATCATGTTATGTCATTCACACTGGTCTTCCCTTAGAGCTGTGTGTGTAACTATGTATAAACCATGAACATTTGTTTCTTCAGACACTACATATTCTTATTCCTGAACAGATCCCACCAGGTATGTTTTGGGGAGTCTTTTTATTTTCCATTTTCTTTTCCTACCTGTACCAATGTTTTCCTGCCTGCAGGTAGCTTTCAGTTGAACTACAGCTATGAATGCACTACTGTGACCTACTTCTTGGCCAAACGCTAATCAGATTTTCTCAGTGACCATGAAGACACTATGACATTGTTGCTGGAAAAGTTTACAGATGGTACAGATGGATAGAGTGGTAAATAATGCTGTGGATTATTTGGTCAAAAGTGTTTTATTATAGTCAAAATCATGCCACTAAAATGAAATCATGTAGACTACACTTGCAGAGAGAAGTGGCTGTGAAAAGGGCATTGTGGTCATGATGTACAAATGTATTTAGTGTAAGCAGTTTGCTTAGCACTGTGACTACGAGACCTGAGTCACCAGGATGCGTGAACAATTGAAATCTTAGAAGTGGTACTACTGACAAGAGCCTGCGAAGTGCCACCTCTGTGAAATACAGCATATCCAGAGCACTGTTAGTATCAGCAACTGCCAAAAAAGTTTGATGTGGGATCCCATTCTCTAGCAGCTGGAGATTTGCAGAAGATTCTGCTATTTTGGCTGCAGAAGAGTGCAGGTCATTATGCAGTAGCATTGAGTAAATGTTCAGTCTCTTTAACGCACATAACAGTGCAGTAGTTCAGAAATATACATGGTCCTATAGAGATTATCCTTTAGGTCATATCTTAAATGGAGGTTAAGGCTAACACAGTTAGAAGATAACAGCCATCCATAAAATGAGTTAGTGGCTTTATTTAACTTTAAAAACAAACTTTTTGCTATCTGACATATTGCCAGTTTGAACAGAGAGACTAAGGACTATTTGGTCATGATTGACTTTCAGAAGCTGTTGAAGCATCTTGTTTCACTAATTCAAAACTAAATTAATGACATAAAATTGAAAAGTGCAGCAGAGATTGAAATGAATTGAAAACTACTCTATTCCTAGAGTTTTGGCCTCATAAGTGATATCGATTACTTACAAAGTGTCTCATTATATGCATTAAATTTCCTACAGAATTTCATAGAAAATACTGAGTACAGTGTTTACAAGCAACAATAAGTTTATTGACTATTTTTACTTGGTGATGGATGAAATCAAATGCCTAACTGAAGTCTTTTAGTTGATAGTGATTAAATACAAAATATAAGAAAAGTATGTTCATGGAGAGCCAGGAACAAAGGCCAGCGACACCAGTAAAAAGTTTTCTCATCTGAGTGGGCTTTCAGTCAGGTTATGTATAGAGGTTTGTGTGTGTGTAGCCAAAACATGACACTTCATCTGGCAAACCTCCTATTAGCATTAGTGAGAGCTTGCTTGAAGAAAAACTGAGGTATTTGCCTCTTGGTATTTTGTCGTGGAGATATAAACGCTATTCAAGCAGAAACCATCTGGCTCACTTCAGTGATACAGTTGTCTGACCTCTGGTCTAGGAGGCAAAGAAATACAAATCCTTGATAAAGCATAATTATACTGTATAAAGCAATTTTATATTGGTTTGAGGAATTACCTCTTTTCTTCTCGGCAAATGCAGTTTGAACTGGCTGTTTCATCAGAGTACATGAAAAACAAAGCTTTATCTTTTAGAAAAGGAAGCAATTTTCATTGTTTTATTGTTGTTGTCCTTAAAGCATTTAACATCACTGCACACAGGGTTGTTCTGATCTAAAATATCTTAGAGGTTTTGCACCTGAAGCACTAGATGGGTTCTTTGGAGACCTGGATTTGCCAGAGGCTTTTTGTGACTATAGCAGACAAATGAGGGCCAAAGTCTGTTGAAGATGGGCAGAGAAAAATGTCCATTTTGGTGAACTAGGACATACAAAGACCTTCTAGCTTTTTTCTTTTACTGGAAGAATCTGATTGTCATGGTCTTACCTTCTAGTATTTTGGCACAGTTCTGTAAAATTCCTATACTATAGTTGATGAGAGAAAGCAGTACTATGACATATTGCTGTATTTCTGATTTATGTTTAACCTTGGAATAGCAACACAAGGAAAGATTTCTGTTCATTTGTGATCCAGAAGGCCTGGTGACCATGAGAGCACAAGCAAGTACTGCAGGGAAATAACTTTCTAACTCTTCATTAATGTTTTTCAATAAAGCTTGCAGTACAGACCTTAAAGTCGGTTCGCAGTGAAACCAGTGATAAACCATTTCAGTCACAACTCAAGAGATTCATGGGATAAGCAGACTGTCTTTGGTAGGTAGGCAGTAGAGGCATTAATCTCTGTTCTGGCTAGGCCAAATAGCTATCTCATGAAGGATGGAGTCCCTGACAGACAACGTGTTCCTAAGTGCTGAGAGACTTCAGAATTAAACAGTGCCAATTATTGGTAAAATTGCTGTAATAGATGGAAGGCAGATAGCTAAAACCTTAACAAGTAGATGGCAAAAGAAGAGAAACATAGAATAAAAATACTGTAAGACAACTAGATAAAGATATTTATTTCAGGTGCTGCCAAAGGGCACTTTATTGCCTATCCATTCTAAACCGTAGCTTCATTCAGTCAAAAGAATTACCTTAAAATGCATTCCACTGACTGAAAGGGAGTTTCAGCTCATTTGGAAGAAATGGCCTGAAGCTCTTTCACATAGCAGAGCGACAACCATTACCAACAGAGAAATTATAGAAATGTTATTTGCTCATGTTTTCTTCCATTATTTTTTCCCATTTTAATCAGCTACATTTCACAGTAGTACCAGGAGGTGTACAGTGACTTAGAACAGAAGTCTGCCTTTATTCTTACTTCACCTGAAAGTAGCAAGGCTCAAATCACAGAATATATGCTTAAAACTGGATTATAAGCAGCATGTTTTCCACAGTTAAAAGAAGCAGATATTAAGCACAGACCTTCGTGCAGTGTGTTTGCATCACATGGTGATGTAACTACTTTGTTTTATGCCAGTGCTTCATAGTGATTCAAACCTCAGCACAGGAGCTGGGAGATCAACATCCTCAAAGCAAGTGAAGTTTCTAAAGTTGCTGTAGCAGCCTGTTAGGTTACTGATGGTGAACACTTGTGGAGTTCACCCTCTCATTATCCAGTAATTTAAATGGAAAGACCAAAAAAAAAATCACAGAATCACAGACTGGTTGAGATTGGAAGGGACTTGTGGAAGTTATCTGGTCTAACCCCCCAGCTAAAGCAGGGTCACCTAGAACCAGTTACCCAGGACCATGCCCAGACAGCTTTTGAGTATCTCCAAGGATGGAGAATCCACAGCCTCTCTGGGCAAGCTGAGCCAGTGCTCAGTCACCCTCACAAGGAAAAATTGTTTCCTGGTGTTCATAGGTAACCTCCCGTGCTTCCATTTGCACCCATTGCCTCTGGTTCTGTCACTGGGCACCACTGAAAAGAGCCCAGCTCCATCTCTTTGCACCTTCCATTCAAGTATTTATACACATTAATAAGATTGTCCCTGAGTCTTCTCTTCTCTATGCTAAACAGTCCCAGCTCCCTCAGCCTTTCCTCATAGGAGAGATGCTCCAGTCCCATAATCATATTCAAAGACCTTTCTTGGACTCTCTCCAGTATATCTGTGTCTCTCGTACCGGGGAGGGCAGAACAGGAACCAGTACTCCAGGTGTGGCCTCATCAGTGCTGAACAGAAAGGAAGAATCACCTCCTTTGACCTGCTGGCAACACTTGTCCTAACACAGCCCAAGTCCTTCCTTGCTACAAGGGCACATTGCTGGCTTATGTTCAACTTGGTATTCACCAAGACCCCTAGGTCCTCTTCTGCAAAGCCACTTTCCAGACAGGCAGCCCCTAGCATATACTGGTGCATGGGGTTGTTTCTCCCCAGGTGCAGGACTTTGTATTTCCCTTTGCTGAACTTCATGACGTTCTAGTCCACTCATTTCTCCAGCTGTCAAGGTCCATCTGGATGGCAGCATGATCCTCTGGCGTATCAGCCACTCCTCCCAGATTTGTGTCATCCACAGACTTGCTAAGGGCACACTCTGCCCGTCATCAAGATGATTAATGAAGTAGTTAAACAGGATTGGACATAGTATTGCCCCCTGGGGTACAGCGCTAGTTATTGACATCCAGCTAGACTTTGTGTCACTGGTCACCATCCCCTGGGCTCAGCCATTCAGCCAGTTTTCAGTCCACCTCACCATCTGCTCATCCAGCTCATACTTCAACAGCTTCTCTAAGAGGATCTTATGGGAAACAGTGCCAAAGACCATACCGAAGTCCAGGTAAACAATATTCACTGCTCTCCCCTCATCTACCAGGCCAGTCATTTCATCATAGGAGGTTATCAGGATGGTGAATCTGTGCTGACCACTCCTCATGATTTTCTTGTTGATCATGTGCCTGGAAATGGTTTGCAGGATTAGCTGCTCCATCACCCTTCCAGGGATCAAAGTGAGGCTGACCGGCTTGTAGTTCCCTGGGTCCTCCTTCTTGCCCTTTTTGAAGACAGGAGTGGCATTTGCTTTCCTCTAGTCTTCAGGCACTTCTTCCAGTCCCCATGATCCATCAAAGATTATGAAGAGTGGCCTTGCAATGACATCTGCCAGCTCCCTCAGCACTCATGGGTGCATCCTGTCAGGGCCCACGGATTTACGGATCTCCTGTTTGCTTAAGTATTCCCTGACCTGATGATTCTAAAGCTTAACACCTAAGTGAGTCAGGTTTTCTACGACACTGCTTCATTTTTCATAATTGTGTGGTCTTGATGGGGGCAAGACTGGGAACAGAAAATAGAATAGAAACTGAATTGAACAGACTAGGAAATAGAATAGAGTTGGGCATGCCCAGCTTTATCTAGACTGTGTAAAAAGACTGTCTCCTTGTACTTGAAAGACAGTACCTATTTGTTGCTACTGGCCATGTCTATGCTTTGGGTAAGTCAATCCCCCTAAAAAGTGAGTTGAGAGACAAAACCTTTCTGTGTCCTCTCAATTTTGTATACATACTATCAAAATTCATGAATTTATTCTTACTTGTTTGAGACTTGAATTTTGTCATCAAGGTTTTTATGTAAGTGTAGAATATCTCTGTGCATCTTTCAGGTGAGATGTGAGTCTGGCTGTCTAATCAAAACAGGAAAAGTCTCCCGGTGCAGTCACCACAGAGCTGCACCAAAAAGCCTGGGCAAGCCAAGCCTTCCCATTGGTGACATGGTAGCCCTGCACACAGCCTACCACAAAGATGCACACAGCCGTTTGCCTCTGAAAATACCAGTCCTTGAGACAGGAATCCTGTGAAAGCCAAACTGCTTTCAAATGCAATAGAGCTGTTAGCTGATATTCTAAATGTTAGTGGGAACTAAAAACAATTTTGTAATTACCGTTTGTTTTGCTTCCTTTCATTTTGTTGCTATCAAATTAACTTTATAAATTTCTTCGGAGACTTCTCATAAATTTCCTCTGATGTGGAATAAAAATACATCTGATTTTCTCTCCCCGGGGATGAGATTTGCTATCAATATTTAAAACAACACCTGTTTTAGCACTTTTAATTTCTTCCATTAGCCAGGATTACTCTGAGCAGCATCCAGACATTCTGCTTTAAATCTACTATAACATCTCTAGTGCAGATCTGAAATGGATTTTTTCATGCATTTGCACAAAGATTAATTATCCTTGTTTTAATGCCATTACAAAGTAGCTTTATAATATTAAATTCCAGCAGAGCCATCTGAAATGATCAAAGATTTATTCAGTCTCTTGGTAACAATAATGGTGATGTGTTTGGTTTGAATATTGTCAGTAGCATAATTTATGTGTAAATAGCTTTTACGTTTTACAATACATTGAATACAGTGAACAGAAAGGGTCCAGAAAGAGCACAAAGAAAAGATCAAGTGATCATACTACTGCAAAATCTTATTACAGTTCTGAATAAGGTGTTTTAATTCTTCCCTTTTCAGAAAGCCCCATATTCTCTTTTATACATAATAGCTTTAAACATTTCAAACACTTTGTAGCATTTATTGGACAATGTGCTGGGAAAACTATGCCTTGGAGTCTGACACTGAAGCAATGAGAAAACAGAGACTGTTGAAGCAATGCAAAAACAGAGATAAAGAAACTGAGGGAGGAGCAGTGTAAGGAAATCTTGCACTCACTGGGGATGCTGCTGCATCCCCAGTAAGTGCAGACTGGGCCAGTGAGGAGCCCATCTGACAGCTGGTAAGGGTCAGCATGAAGAGAAAGCCTCCACCAAAATTTTGAGACCTCCTGGGAGAACTGCCAAAAGTCAGTGTCCCAGACCATCACCTCCCACTGATGTGGGAGGTGATGGTGCAAGTCTGTGCTCAAGGTCCATCCCCACACAGGTTGTTGAGGACATCTCTCCTTTTTTTAGTCTATTCGGTGCACTGGAACACACTAAAATTGCATATATTAGGAAGAAAGGTGAAAAAAAATCATGAAACAATTAATTTCATGAGAAAAATATTTCTTTCTGAATATTATTAAGATTTGGTGACAAGTTTAGTCCCTGCTATCATCAGAAAACCCACTGGTGTGGGCTTCATGGCTCCATGCTCTGGAGCTACGGGATATTTCTGAGAAGGATGGGGTAAAGGGAGCAAAAGAGGGACACAGTACCCTCCTGACACTTACCTTGTGGGAAGGAAAGAAAGATGAAACCTGACCAAGAAATATCCAAATTTTCCAGTTCTGGCAGTTAGCATGAAAATGGAGGAATGACTCAGTGGTTACTAATTCATTAATTTCTCAACCTGTTCTGTCCAGCAAAGACTTTTGTTAATGACTGCTTTAAAGAACTTATTTTCTCTTCATATATCCAAGTGATTTATGATAAGCTTTTCTTTAGCTGTGGAGTCTTAGGTAAAAGTTATGCAGACAAATTGTGAAGCATATATGAATTTCAGAAGATGTTAGTAGCAGAAAACACTTTCTAAATCATCAAGTGTTTGATTAATGCCTCCTACTGGACCTTTGTACATAAAGATACAGCAAACAGGTTGGAAGGGACCTTAAAGATCATCTAGTTCCAAACCCCCTGCCATGGGCAAGGACACCTCCCACTAGACCAGGTTGCTCCAAGCCTCATCCAACCTGGCCTTGAACACTTCCAGGGATGGGGCATCTGCACCTTCTCCGGGCAACCTGTTCCAGTTCCTCACCACCCCCAGAGTGAAAAATTTCTTCCTGCTATCTAATCTAAATCTACCCTCTTCCAGCTTGAAGCCATTACCCCTCGTCCTATCATTACATGCCCTTGTAAAAAGTCCCTCTCCAGCTTTCTTGTAGGCCCCCTTCAGATACTGGAAAGCTGCTATAAGGTCTCCCCAGAGCCTTCTCTTCTCCAGGCTTAACAACCCCAACTCTCTCAGCCTCTCTTCATAGGAGAGGAGTGCTCCAGTCCTCTGATCATCTTCGTGGCCCTCCTCTGGACCCGCTCCAACAGGTCCATGTCCTTCTTGTGCTGAGGACTCCAAAGCTGGACGCAGTACTCCAGGTGGGGTCTCCTGAGAGTGGAGTAGAGGGGCAGAATCACCTCCCTTGACCTGCTGGCTACGCTTCTTTTGATGCACCCCAGGATGTGGTTGGCTTTCTGGGCTGCAAGCGCACGTTGCCGGCTCATGTTAAATTGGCTGCTTCCTGCAGTTTTCTTCCAGATCATTGTACCAAAATATGCTTTAAATAAACAGTCTATTTTTCCTCATATCATTTTTTGTTTTCTTCACACACAACTTTTGTGGTTATTACAAAACAAACAGCATCAAGATATTTAAATCCAAAGTCACTAAATACAAGATCTTGGGCTTCCCTTGCAATAATTTTTTTGATGCTGGGTATAGTTATTTAAACATTAACGCCTCAAGAAAAAAATTACACATACAGGACTGTACATATATGGTATAGAGAGGATAAAATGATGTCACTGGAGGATGTCATATTGAGGATACTTATGAACAAGTTGTGAAGTGAGAGCAATAAAAAGGAATTTACAATAATAGACATCAACATATTTGCAACGATATATCCCAGTTATTGTCCACCACTGGCGTAAGGATGAAGATGTGGTAATGCAGACCTACACAGTAATTAGCATGCCAGAATAGTTTAGAGAAGATTCACACTGCACAAACTCTGCTATAAGTGTATGAGTGCTTTAAACACCCATTCAGCAAAATGATGGAGCTTGATGGGGTCCGTGGTAGTTACAGTCTGTGCATGTTTATGACATTTTTTAAGTAGGTTTAAGGTACAAATTTAAAGTGAAAATGAAAAAAAATTGGCATGGTATAAAAAAGAAAATGTGACTGTAAAGCTAGATTCTTGTAAAAAACACGCTAAGTTATGACATCTGAGCCAGATATTTAACAAGATTCTTCTAATTTACCTGGCGTTCATAAGTGAAATCCAGCTGCTTTTCTGCATGCCAAACTACCGTTCTTCCATTCCATGGCAGAGGAAAGACAGAAGGCAAAAGACCACTTCACTTCATTATTATAATTGACTGGCCATTCTCATTATCACTCCCTTTCATTTTTCTAAATAGAAACAATGAAAGAGTTACGTGATGGAGAAGTTTAGCAAGTATCAGATTAAAGATCAAATTTGCAAATATTTCTTGACATTTCTAAAGCAGGGAACAGCTCCCAAGACATCTGAATTAGATCAATAGAGTACTATTGAATTGAATCAACAGGCTAATACATGCTTATTAGCAAATTCTGAATGACTAACGGACTGGATGATTGTAGCTGTTAATGTACAGTGATTTCAGAACACAAAATATTTAACAAATTACATCTTAATCCACCTTGCTATAAGCAGTGATATGCTTCAGAAAAATTATAATTATTAGTATGGCTAGTCTGCAGTTAACCATTTACAGTCAACTTGTCTACAGGCTTTTCTGCAGGCTTTGGAATCAGAGAATAATTAGTATGCTAAGCTGCAATTTTATTTGCACCTTTGCCACCTCATAATATCAAGGTAGCCTTCACTAATCCGTAAAAAGTAAAATCACTGAAAAATTAGTAGTGTCTCAAATCCATCACAAAGAAAAGTCTGTCTAGTGACTCACCAAGAACATGAGGGAGAATATGCAACAGATTAACTGGTATATAAACCGAGAAATGACACCACCAACTATTATGAGTAATTTGATTTGACATTTTGAACCTTTGTAGTTTAGAATTTCCTTTGGAAAATGGTTCCCATGCGCAATATTTAGTTGTACTGAGCAGAACATGTACTACAACCATGAAATATGTTGTCATAGTTTAAAATGAAAGTTAATTTTAAAAAGAATTTACTGTAGACAGGTATGTACAGCACACGACTGCGCACTGGAGAATCTAATGTCGTTTGTGCTTTTAAATCTGATCTGATGTTTGTTCACCAAAGGGAGGTCAAAACTCAGAGCACTAACATCTACACTAAGCTTGTATTACTCTTTCATGTCCAGGGAAGGAGGAATGCCTTAACTCATGCACAATTTACTTTTAAAATGTTGAATTTTGCCGCCTCACACAAAGTACAACTTCAGTGTATTTTTTTTACCATGTATTTCAAGGTAGGTTCTGAAATATTTAGTATCATCACAGTCAGTCTCTCCCAAATTGTTAAGAAATCTGTTTAAAAAGAGACATCTTTAAGTCCAGAAAAGAAGATTAGGCTGCTTTATTCTGCTTATTAATGCAGATAAAAGAATAATGCTGGCATATCCATACTGACAAGGATCCTATCATTGAATTCAGTCATTCACTGGGACTTCTCTGCGCTCAATACCTCTGCAAAAGTCCCTCTTAGGCAACAACAAAAGGTGTAGACACCAGGCTTTGGAAGGCAATTTTAAAATGCAAACCTATGGCTATAACACTATGAGGCCCCTAAAGGAAACATGTTTATTATTTTCCAAACTGTTAGTTCGCTACCTGTTAGAGTAATGGAAATGGCAGCTTTAAAACCTGGCAGCTTTTGACATTTGAAGGCTAGGAGGCAGTGCTGTGCCCTCTGCGGAGCTGGGGAAGTCTCTCTGCAGGGGTATGTAACGTTCCGGTTATTGATGCAGCAGGGCCAGAGCAGCTCAGCCGGCCACGATCCAGCAACAAACTGTGCTTGTAAAAATGTCAGGGAGAAACCCATGCTGGGAAGGGAAGCTACAGCAACTTTACCCTCCCACATATAGCTACATGTGGTATGTGCTTTTGTCACCCTACAAGAAGAGGCTGCCCAGACACTTCCCTTCACGCCCAGTCAATGCAGAAGGTCCATATGTGTCTCTAGGCAACCATTTCCATTACCTCACAAATCCCTTGTGCAGGATGTTGTAAACTATCCAAGAACATCTTAGAATTAGGTGGGATGTATAGTTCGTGAAGACTCTACAACTGAGTGGATAGGTAAACCTCTCAAACATTTGTGCTGCGTATGATGGTGTATATATTGAGGGAAACACTGTTGTTCCTTAACTCAAAATAACTAAATGTAACTAGAATATGTAATTAACCTTATCTGTAAGCTACAGAGTTGCTAAATGCATCTGTTTTTTCCCTTTGTCTCCTTGGTAAATAATTCAAAGAGGAATTAGTTTTTATATACAACAAAACTGTTCAAGTGTTAAAAGTATCAGGCAGGACTTGAGGCTTCTGAGCTCTGAAGAGGTAAGAGATTGTGATGGAAGATGAAGACCAAAGTAAGGTTCAAGACAAGCCTTACCTGATCATTCAGTAGATTTTCATCCACTGAGGGGGCTGCTCTGTGACAGGGAGTGAATAATTTTCTTCTATCTTTAGTGTTCTGTGGCATGTTTAGGGAGATTTGTGGAATTTACAGATTTCCTTTTGATCACATACAATTTCCCAAAATGGTGCTGAATTAAATTTAACATAGATTAGGTATTATTGTGGAAGTTTCTTATGACTGATTTCTGACTAACTGACTTGACCCCATGTGAACCCCACTTTATTAATAGAACACTCACTTGCATTGGAAGCAGCAAAAATGAACAAGGTTCTTTGTGTATGTGTGTAGAATGAGGGGGGGAATCCTGTGGGATTTGGAAGCGGATGCCCTATTAAAATGTCTCCTGCTGATATCTCATCATTATGTGACATGCATGACATCACTAGAAAGCTCCCATATGCAATATTGAGTTTTAATGGCCATTCAGGGAAAGTCATACATGGGTCATGCATGGCAGCAGGAGTGGATCTTTTACTATTAGTATTGTTATGCCAATGACTTAATAAATTTTTTATTACCTGTACTGTGAAGCCTAATGTTTTTGGAGAACACCTTGGCTCATGGCATTGAAAAGCAAGCACCTTTGTAACATGGTCACAAATTTAAGGTAGGCACTGTGCTAATTACAGATACTATAATATAATTCTCCTCTTGTTTTCTGGATTATGAGAATTTATCAGATTTCTGTATATGGCGTGTCAATGGATATTACTTCTTCAGATGACCCTTGTTGTGATATACTTATCTTGCTTTTTTGAGCAAAACCTTCCTCCAGGTAAGGCAAAATTATGCTCACTGCATGTTTCACTAGATGTATAAAATGAAACCTTTCAAAGATTTTTTTTCCACTTTCACACAATTCAAGTCATCAAGCAACAAATTACAATGAAGACAGGAAAAGAGTTTCCGACACTTAAGAAGGTATCTGAACAGTACAACTTAAAAAGACATGCCTCAGTTTCTTGGAGATACTAGTAGGACAACAGCAGTATTCCTTCAGTTTAAATCAAACTATGTATTATAAAAACTCTATATAAAATAACAAACCATATGCTGCTCTTATACTGACATAAACTGTAGGTGGTTTGTTGGTTTTTTTTAGAAAATCAACAAACACCAACATATCTTTGAGGTCAAGGGTTTTTTGTTAAGTTCATGAGTAACTAAAATTTGGAATTATGCTGGAGAGTCTTACACCTTATGGAAAAAAATAGCTGTTAAAAAGGAGTTCTAAATAAAAGGAAGTGAATATTTGATAGCTAAAATATGCCCTTGCTCTCTTTTCATCTTTTAATCATTTAATTTCAAACTTACTCTTAGGGTAAGTCATGCATTCAAGGAAGTTAGATAAAATTCAGACACAACTCATAAATCTTCAAGAGAGAAAAATAAGGTTATACCAAAATGTGAAACTTGGAACCTCTCATTTTTTTCAGCCAAGTTAGATATCACATTCAAAAGTATTGTTACTCTGGGTCAAACCTATCTACTTACTTCAATAACATATATGATAATTGCCTTCCGGCAACTGTTTCGAATATATCCAGTAGTATTTTGACAAATCAAATATGATCCGCTCTTTGGAAAGAACAGTGTCACTGAAGTATAACAGCAAAGACACTTTTGAAATTAATCTGCCAGTTGATGCTGAAGCCATAAAATGTATGCATGACTGAATGACAAAGAGTTCACAGTGAAGATAAAAAAGAAAGGCTACTCAGTCTAACCTCTTCTTCATTAGCTTTTTGTATTGACAAAATAACAGGAAGAATATTTTTGTAGTTGACCGCAAGATTTCCTAGTCTGCCAACTACAACTTTGCTTATCCAGCATTAAAAGGCATTCTTCTCAGAAGGTAGACTTTGATGCTGAAAATTGGCTAATGCGGTTTCCATGTTTCTGTTCTATATAATGATACCATTAATGCCTTCGTTTTGTCTTTTCACAGTTATGCCCTGATAGAGATAAAAGAAAGTTATTTTCATTACTGTTTTAGTGCAGCTAAGGGAAAAAGAATGTCAGTTTCTGCTCTGCTTAATGCAAATGAAATGCTCATTCTGAGCATAATGTCAACTATGGATCAAGCATTTGCTGGCAGCACTAAAAAAGAGCAACCAGTGTAGGAAAACCATCAGATTTAATCCGTCAGATTTAAGGGAAGTAATGAATATTCAGACGGGACTTGGTGAGCAGACAATACATAATCCTCCATCCAAGTGTGCCTAAGAGAAACAGATTCAATACCCAGGTGGTGAGAAAAAAATCACCCCTTTACAGTAGAGGCAACAGAGATCAGTAAAACTGCCATTTGTGGAGAATTTCAAGAAGAGGGTTTTTAGGAACAAGAAGAATTGGACAGCGGTGGTGTCTGAAGCAACAAGAAAGAGACCAAAACTAGAGACACTGAAGACAACTGGATGCAGCAGCTGCAGGAGGCATTATCTATGTGTAGAATCTGATGGAAGTAATTTCTAGTGAAGTGACATCTACCAGCAGGTGGAGATACAGCTGGAGATTGTGGTAGAGCTCAGATAGGGCTTTTAGAGTGACAGAAGAGAGGAGAGGGTGCATGGACAACCCCGAAGCTGCTGACCGCCAAAATGGGTTTTCTGGACATTAATGTGAAAGGTGATCTATAGAAATGTGTAACATCTGCAAAAAGATGTTACTATAATTAATTGGCATTCAGCAAATGAAATACCATATCATATTGCTGCACTGCAGAAATAGTATTTGAGGAAATACTTGCAGTTTTTACTTTATTAACGACATGACTTCTGTACAAAGTCTAACCCAATTGGTTGTTTAACTAGACAACGTAGTGCCACTAAAACATTTTTAAAGGCAGAAAGATTGAAACTGAGCTGTCTTTAGAGAATTCGAATCTTTTTATTAAAGGTCAAGTCTTTTTGCCTTTATCCATTTTAGATGGTGCTTTTGGAGCAAACAAGTCCAGCCATTACCGGAAATGCTTACAGAGTGAGATCCTCCTAAAGGTAAATAAATGTACAGTTCAATTCAAATTAGCATATAAGGAAAACTTGAGAATAAAACTCTCACCATTCAGAAGGACATTAATTCAGTCTACATTATTTTAACATGTTAAAAAAAGGTCTTTACCTTTTGTCTTGAACAAAAGGTAACATCTGCTTATAACATTTGCACTCTGGAACCATTCAATCAAAAAAAAGCTGTTTTTTGACCTTTGCATTGTGTTTAGTAATATGACCAAAGTAATAAAATAGAGGGTAATTTCTGCCTTCTGCTTCCTGATTGTAAAGCATGAATAACAGATCAGAATTGAAAAGGTGATTTTGTGTTGCAAGGTAAATGATGAGAACAGTTACAGGAAAAAGCTCATTTGTTTATTGTTACATCCTTCAAAGAAGCCAAGATATTACTATTAATAAAGAGATAGCTACATAATTACAATTAAAAAATGCTCATTTTTTTATTCAAAGGAGTAATAAAAATTTTTATTTGGAGTTAATAATTTTGATATTCCTTGAACATTATTTAAAAATAACATTGTTTGCTAAAAAACAAACATTGCCATTGACATGATAATTGATTATTCTTTCAATCTAAAAGATGCATTATTTCACAAACTCCTTGTATAAATCCAACAATGAAAGAAAAGGTGACTGAGGAACTTACTTGAAGGGTGCTCTGCAACTTTAATTCTCATTAGTAATTATAATAAAATTAAAGGCATTGATAACAACTTCTTTAGAACTTATTCTTAGAAACATTTCCATATAGAAAGGAAGATGAAAGTAATAAAAACTTGGAACGTGGCCAAATTTGATGCCCAGTGAAGACAGTAAAACTGGAGCAGCCATACTTCCCTGACATAGCCTCCTAGCATCCTAAAGTAGGATTCTAAAGTAGAAAATATATCATTCAATTTAATAGTCCTAGATAGATTGTTCTTCCATTAATATGTCTTGGTTTTAATTCAGCCAATGTCTGGAATTCACAAAGGGATCCACAGCTTGTATCTTATGTGAAAAAGACTATGTTTTGAGCCTTTTCATTTGAGGCGAATTAGCTCATGTGTTATGATGGACAAAAAACAACTGATCCCTAGTCATGTTCATCACACTAAATGTGGGTTGTAGACCTGTATCATGTGTCCTTTCAAGAGTCTTTTAACAGGCCTGAGGACTTCTGGTCTCTAATCTTCCCTTGTGCACAGCAAATACTGTAATACGGACATGACAGTTGGTGATGGTCTGAGATTGAGCATGTATAAATTCAGATTAGTCAGCACTATTCACAATCAACCATCCCTCATAGTTGCTGAGAATAAGTAGGAAAATTAGAATTAGTTGAGGAGCTGTTCCACTCCCAGGGCCTAATTTTCAACCCCCAAAGCTTCACAAGAAGTGACCAATAACAGGAAAAGTGGCAGAGAAAAGAACTGCAGTGTTGATTGCTAAACAGAGAAATGGCTAGACAGAGGCACAGCGGGACAGAACTTCCTTCCTCCACCTGTTCTTATCTTAGGTACTAATAAAAATGGGGGTTTGCAGGACTCATTTGCCTATCTGGGAGATCGAAGGACTGGTTACCTATCATAGAACACCAGTAGTCAAGATTCATCAATTTTACATCACACTCCAAAATATAGCTTGGGATCTTCAAGTACTACCAAACTTGGTATCTAACTTACTTCTGTGCTGCAGTATATTCCCTGTGTGATTCCAGACACTCATTTTCACCTGTAAGCCTCTTGAGGCAAGATTCGAAATAAACCTTAAGGCAGTTGCCATCTACACTCAAGAAATATCCACATTTTTTTCCCAGAGTTTGCCAATAAAAATTAGAGTAGGGCACATTAGGTGGATCTCCTCTCAGCTACTGAGAATGTGCTGCTCGTTTTCAGATAGGTAATTACTATGCCATGTAGCTCTCACCAGTGCAGTTATTGTATCTTTCTCATCTGTCATTAGGAAGGCCAAAATGTAGTGTCTCCGAATATCCTCCCTTACACAGTGAAGGCAAAGCGTTCTCAGAAGCGTGTTCATTTCTCCAAGAGAGTTCATCAAAGTCTACGTTTATAAGACTGAAGGAAACAAAACTTGCACCCCTTTAATTAAGACTTAAGGCTTTTACTGACTGACCTCTGAGATATGATTGCACCAGGCTGATGGGAGCATCCTGGGGAAAGACTTCCAGTGCGCCAGTCCAATAAGCTTGCTCTGTGTCTCCAATGTTACCTTAAATATTGCTGCTGCTGCCACTTAATCTAAAGGTCAGCTAATACCCAAGGTATTCCAAATGTAAAATTGCTGTTTACTGTCTTCAATATAAATTTAACAGGATACAGTACAACAGACGTGACAGTTGTTTGGCAGTGGCCTGAAAATAAGTCTAGAAATGGCCAGATTATTTTTTGGTAGGGATCTGAGCACTGCAGTTTCCCATTCAACGCTCAGTATTTTTATTTGGAAGAATACTGTGAAATATCTGTACCTGCCATCTGAAGGTCATGTCTTTCCACTGCTAGTAACTTGTAGTATTTCTGGCATCTTCCTATCAGGAGACTTTATTATTACAAAGTAACTGGAATAAAGTTTCCAGGGAGGAGGCAGAAATATGTTTATTTTCCCATTTCCTTTACAATAAATTAGCAATGTCTGGTCATTAAAGAGGAAAATAAATAAACAAATAAATATGAAAAACGAAAAACAAGCTGTCATAATCTAGCCTCAATGATTACTGAAAAAATAAGGAAACTCTCAGACCAAGAGAACAAAGGAAGGAATGCGTAAGTTGTTTTGTGAAGTATGCAAGAGCTTTTGTAAACTGGATGAAGCATGTGGATTCAAGGAGACATTTAAGCAGGAAGACACATGGTGCAGAAGGTAGCCTTTTACTGATAAGTAATTATGGTTTTGGCTGCTTGACAGGCTGTGTGTTGGGAAGAAGTCCGCTAGGAACATTCAAAGCTGGAAGTGACAATATAATAGAGATATGTATAAAGAAAAGTATTAGCCTCATCTATTTTTCAAATATGTAATATATTTATTATGGACACATTTCTGAATTATTTGCAGTATCAGTATCTTGGTGTCAGATACGTGATTATAGAAAAATCTAGGTTCTTGTAATTTCATCTGACAAAGCTGCTTTGTTCTCCCATGTTGTGGTGACACAACTGGCACATGCCACTGGGGCAACGCTGTAGCTTACATCTGCTGGAAGATGGAGAGATGCAGATTTAGCTGATCCCAGCATAGGCTGCAAATGATCTGGATGCTGTTTTTTCAGGAGACATTTCACCTCCTTATGACAAAATGGAGAAAATTATAGTATTTGTTCTATCTTACCTATTTTGATTGTAAATTCTTCATATCAAGGGACTACCATTCAGTGTTAGCATCCTGAGTACGCCTACGCCAAAAAACTGGGCCATCAGTTCCATAATGGTTTTGAGGTACAACTGCAGGACATAAGTTAACAGGTAAAGGGCTGTTTTGTTTATCCTTATCTCTAACATATCAGTGGTATGCTTTCTCCTAAAAGAATTAATACTTATCTGGCAATTAAGTCAACTAAAGGCCTGTAATGTTGCACATGTGGGTTGTTTCATTCCTCAGCTAAGCTGAACCCTGGCAAGCTCACATCCCAGAACAGCAGCCTGCACAGCTTCTTGTATTTTTCCTGCTTGCTGAGCAGAGAAATTGAGAGAGAAAAGGTTTTAGTCTTGTTTTGAATTCAAAGAAAGGGAATTGGTGGAAAGGCAGGAAAACTGATTACCTACAAAAGCCACAAGAGCATTCATCAAAGTGAGGCATCATTCTTACTCTGTTCTTAATGCTCTAATGCTTCATTTATGGATATAATTCTTATTTCCCAGGACTGTCCTCTCTCTACCCATCAGAATTCAGTCTTGTGTCCAAAGAAATTACTTTTCTCTAGAAAAAATTGCCTCTATATAGTATAGCAAGCACTTTTGAGACTTTTTTTGCATTCTAATAATACCACTTGGCACTATTTGGAACTTCATAGCATCAGCATTTTGGGGAAGATTCATCGATGAACACTGCATATATACATTCAGTCAAACCCATTACTGGCCAAGCCATAAATGCACTTCAAGTTTGTGCGAAGTTGTAATGTTTGTAGAGAAACTGGGCTTTGAAGTGACTTGGCCACTTTAGAGAAAAATCGCTGAGTGAGGACCGCGGGTGCTGGTTGAGGTGGTACAGAGGAGGAGTTTTGAGCCTTTCCAGGTGGGAAAACATGGCTTGGCTGCCTGCCAGATTTATGTTAGCCTCTTTTCCCTGAGAGAATATTGGGTTTTTAATCTCTGCCACCTGAGAGAATCTGGTTCTTTCCAAAGATAAGCCATTCACTCCTTAAAAATATTGTAGAAGCCTCACGACCAACTTTCTTAGGGGAATGCTTCCAACGCTGCCCTTAGTGTGGAAGAGGAACCATCCATAACTTCCCCACAGTGCACTGTTAGCAAGCTCTGATATAAGACATCAAGGGCTGGCATGCCCAGTGTGCAGTATGTGCACATTATGGCCGTGAATATATGGCACTGATGTCAACATTCCTGTTTTGGTTCTGCTGGTTCTTTCCTACAAACGCCACAAGACTTCAGACTGGATTGGGATGCTGTTCTTTGGGATTCCTACCTAAGGACTTTGGGTGAATCTGACAGATCTTTCAGCCATGCAAACCAGAAGAGTAAAAGGGTTGGTAATATTTCACTTAGCCTTTTAAAATTAATGACAATTTTTGGTATTGTCCTTTTGATATTTTCAGAGATTCAGAGTAGGCTTGCATAAATCTTGTCTCATACAAGTGCTGTATAATTGAAGGTGTTTTTACAGGCACATGAAAAAACAGGGAAATGGGGTGAGGTTTGAATGGTCTTGGGCACAGTAACACTAAGCTGAGAAGAAAGTGGCTAACGGGGCTCAGGAAGAGAAGAACAAAACTCTTTTATAACAGAAAAGGGAAAAACTGAGCAGAACAATGTAGTTGACCCAATAAAGCAAGAAGGGTAAAATGGGAAGGACTGAACAGAGGAACTCAGCTGAGCTTTTCCCTATGGATGGAAATGGACAGGCTTACTGAAAATTTTGCACAAAACTAGCACTTTGGGAGAAAGGAGATTGACTAAGGAGAACTAAGTTTACATTTCTTTCCCAGCTCTCCAGCTAAACTGTGCCTCAGTATTCATTGAATAACAACTTCAGGAGGACAAATCAGCTAAATCTCACACAGGTTTGTGAAGACTCCTTGATACTGATAAAGCCCATGCCTGGAATTAGCTTCTCAGTGGGACCCTGCTTGCTTTGCCTAGTTTCACACTCATGGGGACTACCTCTGTGTTGCAGTCTTACACTTACTGATGTTTTATGGTAATACCATATAAAGGCTCCTGCTCTAATTTCCAAGACCTCCCATCTAGAAGTTGACCTCTTGTTCAGGTACCAGCTGTGAAGTTTCCCAGCGATTGCTGTCACACTCCATTCAAAAAATACATTTTCTGAGCATTTTTGTGCACTTATTGTTGCTGTCTATGCTGTCCCCTTTTAGACTAATGCACTCTCCACTCTTTTAGACTAATGCACTCTCCACTCTGTTTTCATGTCTGCATGAGAACACTGGTTGCTCTCATTCATCCTTTCTTAGTGTCTTGCATTTCTTTTTTCCCTTCCCACCAAAACTGTGGCTGTTGCAAATCTTTGGACTAGCTGGCAAACATGAACACAAGAAGGAACTCTGCTACTCTAAAACTGACTTCTATTCCAGTGAATGTCTAGGAAAAGTAGTATTTTGTACTTTCTGAAGCAGGAGTTGCAGCAACATAGAGCTCCTGACTGAACCGATTCTTCCCCTAGGACATAATTTAAAATGGAGTGGGTGAATTGAATTCTTGTCTGTTTATGTATTTCTACTTGTTTCACTTACAGGCTGAGTATAGTAAAGATATGATTCTGGGACACCCTCTTTATTTTATTACCTTTTGATCTGAAGAGACAAAATGGCTCATCGGTCATCTCATAGTCAGTGAGTGTAGGTAACCAAATACTTTTAATGTTATTGTTGTTAATAAGGGTTTGCCTTTAAAGAGTCTCTGTGTGACTACCAAACAGATCTAAAGAACTATGGCAAACAAAATAAAAACAGACTTCTATAAATGAAAGCAAACAAGGGTCATCTCATATGAATCCCTTCTCTTTCCTAATCTGTTCAATAGGCATTAGTTATATAGATTGAGATATGGACAAGGAAGATGCCATGAGATTGCTGTCTGCATCACCTAAAGCCTTCTGAATCAGACCATGTTAATGGGATCCTTTCACCTAGTCTACCAGGAAACATGCCAAAAAGTAAGGTCTGACTAATTATGGCTCTTTTCATCTAAGCACGTAAAATCAGCACAGTGTGATAAGAATAGTGTGTAGCTTATTGTCAGAAGCGATGGCTTTTCTGTGTGATGTTAGTACTCATTTAAAATAAAAATAAAAACAAAAGACAAAACAGAAACAAAAAAGGAAGAGAACAATTGCAAAACAAGTGGTGAATACAAATACCTTCTCAGTCACCTCAGCAATAACAATATGTTTTAACGTGTTCCCAGCTCTGAAAACTGAGTGTTTTTCAAGTGGGGTTTGTTATACCCAATACCTGGGTGGAAAGACTGAACTGTGTTTTGACCTGTCCTTAGTCACTTTACAGGGATAATGTGCCATAGTAGCAGTGGCTATAGCCTGATGGCTTTCTTTAGTGTTTTTCTACAGAAACGTAATGTGATACTTGTTGATGGTTTCCTCCCCTGAAGCTTAGGCACACCTTGAGCCAGCCAATATCTTTGCTGAAGAAAATGAAAGTTCCGATTGTAGGTACCAAAGAGGGACAATACAGAGGATTGATCCCACATGAGTCAGGACTTCATCGTTTGTGCTTCTGGTTCAACACATAAACTACACAACTATATTAATTGGAAAAGACCTAGTAACAATCAAACAGCAACTGCTGAAAAAAATTAATTTATTTAGAGAGTTTGGATATTACTGTTCTACTGTTTTCTGTTGTGAGACATAAGAATAAAATTCTTCATCATGAGAGCAATTAAACATTGGAAGATGTTGCCCAGAGAAGTGGTGAAATCTCCCTTACTAGAAATGTAAAATACTTGGATTGACAGGGCCCTAGATAACCTAATCTAAGGGCTCCAGGTGTACCTAAAAGGAGCTCCTGGAGCAGTGGGCAGAAAGGGTGGATGGAGGTCCCCAGCAAGGCTGGTCAAGGCCATTAAGGCCTATTGGTGCCCTCAGGGCCCTGACAGATTCTGTGATGTGTGACATTTCTAATAAAAATCAGTATTTTCAACTGTGCATAACATATCATTAAAGATGCTGGTCTTAAACTGGTTATTGCTTTTGGTTTAAGCCTGAAAATTTGACAAAAGTTATACAGACATGCATGAACAATACTTACAGTTTTGGTGGTGTTTGAGATTTATTGAGTTATGACTATATCCCTCTAGCCAATCCCCGTGCAGTAATGCCCGTGAATCCTTTGCACATGGAAGGGGAAGACCACCTAGGTTCTGCCTTGATTCAGCCCTCATAACTTTATGCATCTAGTGGAGATACTTAAGTTATAACCCTATCCACCTCTATAGTTGATGGAGAGAAAGATGCATGTCTAAAGGGTATTTCAGCCCACCCAAGCTCTGGATGTCCCTAGGTAAGTTTGGAACACATCCAAACTATGTGTTCCACACGGAGTTGTTCATCTTTCTGTATGATCCTTAGCTGTTATTTTGTGTCTGACATCTTAGCGTTCAAAGAGAGAAATTCAGGCAGTTAGCAAAACTATCGCTGATGTATCAATCAATATATTTGATAAATAAGTCAGGATGGAGACCAGCCATGTCCTCTAGGCATTCTTTCTGCTACCCAACTGATTCCTGAAGTAGAAGGCCACAGACTAAGCCAGTTATGTTCTGATTATGTCACCAGTTGCGGCTAAGCAATTGCAACTAGCAAGCAATCCCTTCTTGGTGTTCCTTAACATTTTCCCCTTTACATAACCTTAAGGGAACATTTGGTTACTAATTTACATTTATCTGCTTCCATAGTCATTTAACAACTTCTAAAGCATACTTGTGATACTCAGGAGGGTCAAGGAAAGCTCACAGCAAAAGCAGCCCGGAATGCACCAGGAACAATCTTCAGATAGAATAAGGCTGACCATTCTTACATTAATGCAGTCGTTTGTATAAAGTAGTTAAGCACAAGCTGTATTGACTCAGTGCCTGTCTGAAGGTCAATCTATGGTCAGGCGAAGGGCCTCAAATTTGAGGCCTGTCGGGTTAAGTGCAAGCTGCTTTAGAAGTTAAAGCCTAGCTTTTGTCCCCTGTGTAACATACATTGTGAACGTGACTTATGATACCCCATGATAAAAGAAACCTGGGGTGTCACCATTGCTCAGTTAGACAGACTAAGTCTTGGCCTGTGTAAGCAGATGTCAAGGGCTGATGGCAAGGGCTGATGTCTGGGCCTGCTTGTCCAATGACAACCTGGAGCCTAAAGAAGATCATTGGTATGTATGTGCTTGCAAAAAGCATCTTTGATACTTGAATTGTATCTCCAGATATCTAAAAGTTTAAAAATTCAGCTTGGGATGGTATTCTGAAACTTATTATTCACAGTCAGTGTTCAGATTTTTAGGAAAAGAAAATTATTTGAATCAGTCAATAAGCTCAGATAATATGCAATTCAAATTCTTTCTCAAGTCACTTAACTTTCTTTTCCATGTTTTGAAAACCCTCAAGCAAGCTTTTCATATTCAGTGTGTGGGTGTGTGCATCGTGTGGGCTGAAACTGTGCCGATTTTTCTTTGGAGTCAGCTGTTGCCTAGAAGCAATAGAGGAGAAAGCATTGGTGGGTAAGCTTCAAGCTGCTTAGCTGGAGAAGATAACCCACACCTTTTAACTTAGGACCAAGAAGGTTCCAGTACTCAGGTAGGTAGAAACAGTTGAGAGAAAACAGGTCCATAAAATCATAATGGACTGCAGGTGCTATTCTCGTTTATTCGTTCCAGGAAATAATATGAAGTTTCCATGGACACATTTAAAAAGCCCCAAACTTAGGAAACACTTGCAAATTTTAAGCTGTGCCACAGGGACCACCATAAAGCAGAAAAAAACCCTTAGCTTTCAGTGCAGGGCAGATAGGTTTTCTACCCAGCTGCTGTTACAGCCTGAGATTGTCCCTGCATTCCGTTCTGCACTGGCTAGTCAACGCATAGTACTTCTAACTAAGGCTTTGTCACTCAGTTGCCAACAGCTCTCCAGCCAGCTTCTGCCCAGCCTCCCAGATCTCACACGCACACAGCAAGGCAAGCTGTGCTCTGCTGCACTTTACAGCTCTCCACAGAAGCCTACCCTACCACAAAAAGTCCTGAGGCTACCACATAGATCTGCAACGAAATTTAGACAAGCTGAAAGCAGAGAGTAAGCTATTTCAATTAGTATTAAATAACAAAGTCATTAATGGTTTGTATTTGAACTGTATTCATATATTATCACATTATGGAATAAAGAACAAACAGAGCATTCCCAAACAGTGCTGGAGCAAAATTTAGAATCTTTGGAATAAAATACTTCCAGGCAACAAAACACGAGAAATATTTGGAGTGAGTTCCAAATATCTAAGGCTTATTTCTTTTCCATTTATCCTGAAATTTAAATTCAGATTTAAAAGTTTTATCATCACCCAGTTAGTTTGTGTGACTCATAAAAACAGAATTTCTAAGGCCACCAGTGGTTAAAAAGTGGGAAAAAATATGCTGTTCCTTTTTACTATCTTAAAATTTCTTTTCTATTTCAAATCTCTTTTCAGCCCTATCTTTACTTGAAAAATACTGTTCCTGTGAGTCAGCACACTGCTGGTAGACCAAGAGAACATGACTGACACAGCAAAAAAAAAATTCCAAAAATAGAGCGTAACATGCAATTAAAAAACAATCAGTTATATCTTCTGAGAAAAGCAAACATCGCAATAGTACGTAAACCACAGCTCTCCTACACAGTGGAGCTAATTCATTAATACAGTTTGATTCATCTAACTATATTAAAAAGGACTTGGTTCATACCATTAACTCTATTTTTAAGACAACAACTGTTTCAGAAGGAACTAATTAGATGCAAGACAATTAGACCATGGAGTGTGCGGTGCTCCAATGGGCCCAGAGTCAGCTATCATCTTTTCAAGCTTGAAAAACAAGAAAGGACCCTGAAACAGTACTTCAGATCCTGTCCTTAAATGTAAGGGGTTGTGGACAAGGGGAAACTCCCTGAATGCAAGTGTGACCCTGGGGCTCCAGTTCTACTTCTGATCTCTAATTAGCTGTGCAAGGAAGAAGCCTTTGAGAACTGAAGACTTTCCATATATTCTATGCTCTTTGTTCAACAGCTGAGGAGATTTTAGCACCAACCATCATCCAATCTAATGAGGAAGAGCTGAGTTCCCTGAATCTACCGCATCGTGAAACTCTGGGCAAATGTTTACTATTCTCATGATACCACATGCTTTATAAATAGGTAATAGTTACACAATGCATTATCTCTGAAATTGCAGGATATTTCTATGAAGCCTCCTGGTGTGTTTCTGACTAGCTTTGCTGTTTCACCAAGAAGCCCCTAAATCCAACTTCTTTTGATCTTACTTGCTTCTAGCTTTTCTACCATATTTCCCTACTTTTTGATAAGCTAATTCAGTGACATTAACCTATACTGAAAAGGGCTTTGGAAGAAGCAATAAGAGAAGACAAGAACAACAACTGGGAAGATGAGTTATGCATGTCTGGCAGATATTCAGACATACTTTTCTTACATATGCTATTTTGCATTTTGAAATTCGTTTGCACTACTGTGTCTAGAGTAAACCAGGTTATTCCAGTTGCTATGGATCTAATAGAAGTGTCTTACTTGTATGTGTCTGTCCTATGTCCTTGCACACAGCCTTACCACCACAATCCTTGCTTTATCCCCTTCCCACTTTCTCTACACCCGTCACCGCACCTCACATTCCTCTTGTTGCTTCACTACTGAACTGAGCAAGTGGTGGTGCCCACTGTTGCCTGTCCCAAGTGGTGCATTGCTACCTGACCAGGCAGTGCACAGCACGGTGATGGGCCCACCCCAGGGTAAGTACAGCATAAACCTGGTGAGCTCACGTGGCTATCATAGTGTAAGCACTACCAATTCTCACAAAACCTTTAGGAACCTGATTATCTTTAATCCTGCTGCCACAAATACTTGAAATTTGCCATCAGGTTCAAAAGATTCTGCAAAAAAAAGGTGTGGGAGCTAGTGGACACACAAATCAATCAAAGAACAGTCAGATTAACCAAGGGGAAACAATGATGCAAATTCAAGTAAGTCAGTAGACAAGGAACGCTTTCCTTCATTTCCATCATCAAAATTAGAATTATTCAGTTAAGATCTAAAACAACTTAAGGTTATCAGAAGAAATTGTCTCACCTGATTTAAAAATGCTGTATCTTTAGTCTTGATTATAGGTGCATGACCCAGTTCACTAAGTAACATCAACTTTTAATTACGTTTAGTGCAAAGTCAGTCATTGTTACCATTAACATCTTCCTGTTCAAACACGCTGTCTGTAACCAGCCACTAATAAGAATTAATGAGAAAAATCTGCCTTGATTTAGTTTCAATGAACCTGCAGGAGTTCTGTCTCTTGGGAGAGTTTCATTTATTCACCACCTGTATCCTAAATGTGTTCTCTTAATTTTGGAAGACCCAGCAAATCTGCCAGTCTCTTTGCTCTGTTGTTGCTGTTCCTTGAATCAAACTTCTCATTCCTCAGGGGCTTTCCTCTTAAAACCTCCTTCTGTATGCAGCATATTTCTAAAAGGCAAACCCAGCCTCTTAAATCCCATAGACTCTGGAGGTCACACATGCTGTATGCATCCCCTGGAGTAAATAATCTTCTGTGTCTGTTGGAACTTGCCAAATGGGTTCAACTGCTTCTAGCAGCTGGTCCAGCCAGACTATGTAGCGACAGCAAGGAGATGCAGAGCCAAGGTCACTGCCGAAGAATATCAGTAAGACAAGCATTTTTGAAAGACTACAGAGAACGAGGTATTTCCAACAGAAAAAAAGCAAGGTTACTTCGAAAGATCATTTTACTTTAGTAACCTTTCCAATTATTCAGGGAGTTACTTCCTCAGGTTCATTCATTGTTATTACCATTTTAGATCTTTTTTTGTTTTTATAGCTGTCTTATTTCATACTAAACGTAACACTTTAGGGGCCAAGGTTGGAATGATACGACAATTACAGAGTTCTGTCCTGGTGAGAACATCCCTTCCTTGTCTGTGGGAATGATTTCTGCTGAAATTCAGCTATGTAGACTTCATTGTCCTAATCTGGTCCTGAAAACAGTACGAGCACATTTATTTTGAAGTGCCGAAGTAACTGCAAAGATGTCTGGATTGTTTATAGAATCATAGAATTGTTTAGGTTAGAAGGGTCCTTTAAGATCATGGAGTCCAACCATTAACCTAACACTGCCAACACCAAGCACCGCATCTACCTGTCTTTTAAATACCTCCAGGGATGACTCAACCACTTCCCTGGGAGCCTGTTCCAATGCTTGATAACCCTTTCTGTGAAGAAGTTTTTCCTAATATCGAATTTAACCTCCCCTGCCACAACTTGAGGCAGTTTCCTCTTGTCCTATTGCTTGTTACTTGGGAGAAGAGACAGACCCCCACCTCGCTACAACCTCCTTTCAGGTAGTTGTAGAGAGTTCCTTCTCTCCTTTTCTCTGTCACAAAATTTCTCAACGAGATGATGAAATACCGAAATTGGAAATAGCAAAGGACTGGTTGGGCTTCTACCTCTACTAGGAAAAACTTCGCTCAGTGTCACAACCTCCTGCCTCTTCAACACAACAGAATACACCACACTCATGTTCAGAGGAGAAGAATACAGGAAAGAATGTATTTTTCCCTGATGTACTTGATAGCTCTTGTAAATGCTAATGGTATTTAGGTGCACATTCAGAAACAGCTGCATTGCATGAACTGGAAAAGAGATGGTCAACGGGGTATTTAATAAAAATATCATTCATCTTAAATGCACTGTTTACAACATGTCAATTATGTTTTTATTTTCTTAGACCAGAAGAGTTTAAATAACAAAGGCAGAATGAAGGCAGAAAATGAGGACAATAAAGTAGCAATCAATGCATTGGAAAAGCCATAGGCAAGTATTATCAAGTAACAAAGTGATGTTACTAAAGAAGTAACTTTGTGCTATGATAGAGACCTTTCAGTTAAAACTAATAAGAGCAGGAAGGCATTTTCCCAGAACTCTTGGACAGAATTTTATTTTGGATCTAATGTTTTTAGTGGCAAGAAAAGACCCCAACATAAGTGAAACATGAAATTCTCTGAAACTGTGAAGGGAAAGATCTGCTTCTGCCCTTCACCTGACTTTCCTCTTTTTCAGTGAGGGGAAGGAAGACAACAGAAAGCGAAGCAAAGAGGAATGGACTGTTGCTACGTACCCCATGCTGCATTGCAAACCAAAAAAAAAAAAAANCCCATCTGGCATAAAAAAAAAAAAAAAAAAAAAAAAAAAAAGTTGTAAAGCAAACACACTGATTTTCCAGATAGATTTGTGCCAAATTTGTGTTAATAAATGGAATCCTTATTTTTAATTTTTCGTTGCCAGGTACTAAAATGCCACAGCAAGTGAATTAAATTGCAGATTTGGTCCTTCCAGAAGAAAGTTGAGACAACTGTTAGCGGGGGAAGAAGCTTGAATTTTTATAATTCATTTTAGTTTATATGTGATGGACTTCTCTTTCCATTACAGTAAGTTTTAAGGCTTTCATTTCAGCTATATGTTTATTTTTAAATCATCTAAATCTTATTGCAAATATGCACTTCTTTGAAGTCAGTATTCATTTCAAATATGTGTATCTTCCAATACATACATGTAAATATGTAAATATAGTAAAATATAGAATGTATACAGTAAAGTGAACTAACACAGTGTGTTATCAAATGGATGCAAATCCCTCCTGAGCAATGCCCCTGAAAAGAACACCATTATAGATTATACAATATCCAGATGATCATTTTATTGACAGCTTTGCACCCTTGATCTCTATTCTCGAAATTGTAAATCTGATCCCATCGGACCCAGGGTTGGTAGGAAGCTGTGACATTTACCTTCATGCATTCTCTTCTTCCAGTTCACCAGTCCTCTTCACCTGCTAACCCTTTGCACTGCAGCTTAAATTTAATTAACCATGAAGTCTTTTCTAGCATAACAGTGACTCTTGCATCTGACAGGTTATAGAGCCTTGAACGTAAGTCCACATTCCCTTTCTATGGATCTAGTATATGATTAGCATATGCTGATCTTCATCAGTATGCTAAAAAGGGTTCCACGCTGCCTTCTAATGCTAATATTCCTACATTATAATATGGTACTGTCTGTTTGCCTCTGGCTTTTAATTTCTTTCATAAAATTATAATGTGTCGTGTTTTAATATGGTGGTTGTATAATTGTCTCAGGATGTGACTAACAATTTCTCAACTATGATTTTTTTCATAGCAAAATGTACGTTTACTGAAACCTAAACCATTCATGACAATCCTGCAGCCTAACAAAATGGAGAAGATGTCAGAATACAATGTATTGACCCTTTTTCAAAGGAAAATTTTCATTTTCCACTTGAGAATGACTTGTTTATGCAGCACAGTTGATTTATACTAAACAACTACCATTTAAAACCCATTAAAATTGAAACAAGATGTTTTGATATGTTCAAAACAACCATTTGGCTTAAATCTAGTTTTATTCAACTGAAAAACATTCACTTCAAGAATATCTTTGAGATTTTTATTTTCTTGTGTCAGCTGACGATGGGTCATAAACCTCAAACATTTCTGAATGGAAAACCCTCTTTCTTATCAGCCACCATGTTTCCTTATACTTCAAGTCTCCTTCAGTGTGTTTAATGTCAGCCCTTACTGAAATTTCATCGTTGTACAAAGGCTGGTGTTGTCCTTAGTGTGATTGTCATGTCTGGCCATTGTCATCCTGTGCTTGGATTACTGAAGGCTCCTGAATTTTTATTGTTTGACTTGATGCCCCACTACCACCCCCCCACTTCATTTGATCTCAGCAGGGACCACAGTGACCTAGGGTCTTCCAGACGCTTTGATTTTTTTCTGAATTTAGCTGTAACATCACTGGAAGATACAACTGTGACTTCTTTTTTTCTAAGTAACACTTATGTGTGTGTGAACCACAGAGTTAAAAAGCTGGTTTTTGCCCCTGGGCTGGAAGATGGATCTGTAGTTTGTGCTCTTCACTGGTGGGCATCATGGAGCTGGACCGCAGATACCTGTAGCCCAGACACTGTCTGGGAAGGTTTCAGATTGGGAAGGAGGTGAGAGTAGTAACAAGAGGACTGGTGGCAGTAGTTGCAACACTGAGCAATAGGCTCATAGGTCTGTCAGGGTGAAGTGCCCTGATTTCAGTCTACCTCAGCGAACACCTAAAGATCACTGACTGACCTCACCCTTCCCCCTTTCCCCAAAATCCACTGTGCCCACTAGCTTATTTTTCCCTCCAGAGTCTGACTCTTTCTCCTGGTAGCCAGACCCTCACTGTGACCATTCTTGTTGAACATGTAGGATTGACCCTGAAAAATATAGAGGTAGCAATTTTGACATTTTGTTAATATTTTAAGGTGGACTGATTCAAAAGAAACTAATCTGCTAGAGAATCAGAGCCATTCACAACACCCACATTTTCCAATGTGAGATACCTGAGCCTTCCCAAAGCTAATAACTGTACTATTAGCTGCTGCATGTGTATTCAATTTAACATTTTCAATATGAACTGCTTAAAGCATGACTCCTCTTTCTCTGCAATAAAAAGCTGTGTGCAAAATCTGCAGAAACTTTGAAGTCTGAAATTGCTTGCTGTCTCCTCAGGGCACATGTGTGAATGCTAGGTGATTTGAAGAATAAAGGACAAAATGCCATTAGGATACAGCTGACTCTGATTCCATAGTCAAAATCCATTGTTTTACAATGGTTTTTATATTTCTGAATCAGTATTGCTGCCAGTAAGGAATTGCCATTTCAGCACTTAGTATCATTTAAAGCTGCTAAAGGACTTTTCATTGATGCTGTGGCTTCATTATACCATTTTTAGGAAGCAGTTCCATTTCTGATTGGGTTTTTTTTCCTTGATTGGGCAGGACTATTTCTGCTGCAGCTAGAAACTCTGGTATTTTTGCTGATGTTTGGAGCTAGATTTCTAATGCTTTATAACACAATTTTCACAGAAATCCTGAGCCCAAAGCTCATTCTACCTACAAAGTCACCATCTGAAATTGCAAGTTAGTGAACAAGTTTATCTATTTCCAAACTCCTTGCAAACCTCTCAACTTTCTATGGGACTGGTGTGAGAGAAGCTCATCCGGTTACACAAAGGAGAACAGTATGAAGGACTGCCCTGCAGATGGAAAACCAGGAGTTCCCTTTCCATGAGGAGTCTCACCAGGAGACAAGTCACCTTGGAGATGTGTCATGCTATAGGCAGTTGTCTTCTCAAGCATGACTGGATGATAATTATTTGTGCGACTAAGCATCATCACCACCCTGGTTGTCAAGGCAATGCCTTCATCAGCAAGAAGAGAGGTATTAATGTAACCCCAATGTTAGGCACAAAAGGTTGTTGCCTTAGCGTCCGTGCTCACCCTGTATAGTCTATAGCTAGAAACCCCTTCGCATATCCAACACTCTCACGAAATCCCCAAACCTCAGTTGCTGACATTCCCTGGGGCTTGGGACCAAGTCCCAGTGCAGAGTCACAACCCTGGCAGGCCATACAGATGTGGCCTCAACATCCCCCTCCCTTTGTAAATAATTGAAAGTCTCACCATTACTTACAGAGGCTTTTATGATTCTCTGAAACTTTCTTTTTTTCCCTTGCAGTTAAAATATTTGCAAAGTTGTCTCCTCCTCCATAAAACATATCCTAACAATTTCAAGGGAGAGTGCTAAAGACAAAAGGCCTCAAGAAAGACAAGCAAACAAAGAAGTGTGCCTACTTTGTCAAAGTACAGAAAAATGTGACAGGAACAAAATATGGCTTCAGTGTGAGTCTAAGGAACTGGTGTATTTATGGTGGAATCACTATAAAACTGAAAATGCTGGGCTCGAGGGTGGTGAGTAGTGTTGGATGGAGATTAATAAAATGGAACATCATTGCTCTAAGGCTTAGAAGGTGAATAATACATCAGCAAATTCAATATAAAATTCATCTCACACATGAAACAAGGAAAAGCAGGAGCCACTGCATAATATTGACAGTTAATCACAAACTTCTGCTAAGTTGTTATATGAATTGGTCAGAAAAGGTGATAAATAGCCATGGGAACTCTCTTCCCACTTCACAGGAGGGCTTTGGGTCTGTTTTTCCTAAAGCACTATCCGTCAGTGGTGTTGGTGAGGTGAACTAAACACTAAACATTAGCAGAAAGGGCTGTGGCGTGGATAAGTTGACCACGCAGCAAGCTGCCTGGGCCGCAACCAGCCTTCGGAGCTGCAGAGCCATGGAGTCCATGAGGGACAGACAGGAAGGGCAGAACACCCCCACAGCCATCTGATGGTTCAGCTCCTGCTCTGGTGCACTTTGGAGTTGCACAGCCAGTGTAAGACCGTTCCTGCTTTTTTTGAAGCCACTCGTCCCTGGACCCTTGCTGCCTCCTCAGTCAATATCCACTCGTCTCTCACTGTGGCCACCTTCCTGAACCGGACCTTCACATGATGCTGTTTAAATAGAAGGAAAACATACAGGTGGGATTTCAGAGAGCCAGGCAGGGGGACAAGCAAATAGCTACACACAGTGGAGAAGAAAGCAACCTGCAGCAGGGGAAAAATGCCTGGAGGAGGCAGGAGGTGACTAGGGGGACCTCTTATGTTCTGCACTTCCAAGGCACAAGGCAACTAGATGACTAAAATGCATGCTAAGCCTAGCCCAGAGGGCTCCTGCTGGGCTGGTGCTGTACAAACTAAAACCAACAAATAGTTCTGCTCCCGAAACACTGCTACTTGAAAAAAAAAAAAACCCACAAAAAAACTCCAAAGCTTCAAAGCAAAGGTGATTTTTTAAATATTTGAGTCAGGAAGACAGGGCATTAATTGTGGTCGTGATTTAATGGCAATTTTTTGGCATGGCATTTGACTAGACTTTAAAGAGATATTCATGACACCTATTTGTCCTTCAAGCCCCATTAACAATATGGATGCCCCTCTTTATAGCAAACACATTAACAAAGGACTAAGCAGCTGTTACCCTTCCTGCTTTGAATTTCCCTTATTTTCTTATAAAAAATTACAAACTATTGACTAGAGGATAACAACGCAATAACAGAGTGCTGAGGGCCATAGCTTTTTCTGTTCCTGACTTCACTTTCACAAAGCAGTCCTGCAGGCACCATTCAGTCTTAGAACAAGTATCTGTTATATAAAGAGTGCTTTTTTGTGTATGACTTACCATTTCGGACACCAACAGTACACAGCCTGACTTGCTGCTTGCTGCATTACCTGTTTTGTTGCTAGGAAACTTTTGAATAGGAGCCAATTTGCCATTCAGCTCTTTGCTTCATGTGCAGTTACATGGAAGAGGACCTAAGCCAATCATTATTTTAAACAATGCCCTCCAATTTTTTTAACATGGCATTGCTAGAAGCAGGGGATAGGTGCTATGCAATAGCATTTGTTATGTGTATGATGATCTCCCAAAGTTCAAGAAGAGAGGCAGAATTCATATCCGGTTTGGATTCTTGCACAGAGAGCTCATTCATCTGGAAAGTGAAAATGCATCTGTATTGTGCTTAGCCTCTCCATTTGGGCAGCACTGTACATTTTATATTTTCATTATTTGTACTACAGTAAGAGGCACGGCCCCAGCCAGAATCACTGTTCCATTGTGTGACCGAGCCCTTGCTTTGAAGAGCTTATAGTCTGACACTGTCATTCTTGACTTTTATCAAGAAATTGTGGCCTTTCACACTTTTTACAGACCTACTGAACAGAGCCGGGCTGGTGAATAAACCATTGCAATAAACCATTGCTAACAGGGAGACTGCCGCACTCTGGGGACTACAGCTCTCTGGCTACTAACCCCCAGCTGCAGTATAATTTCCCAGTGGTAGTGCTTCCCAGCCTGGGTCTCCTCAGCTAGTAGGGCAATGGGCATGCTGAAGAGGCAGACGCCCAAGGTTCATGAGAGGGTGACAATCATAAAGACCTCTGTTCCTGATTGTGGTCACTGAGAAAGACAATAGTTTTGTGTTTTGGAGGATCGACACAAATTCATAATTGTAGTTAGAATTATCTGTACCTTTTTGTACCTAAAATATTATCCATGATTTTGTTTTACTCCTTGGGAAAGGGACAGTTCCTGTGAAGCTAATTTTAAGACCATTTGAATACATGTCTCGTGCTGTGAAACAACCAGCTGGGACCTGGTAACACATGGTTTTATTCTGAGTGCAGCGCTCCGGGAAAGTGGAGGAAGAGGAGTAAATAAAAACAGGTTAATTTCGTCCACAAATTTGTGCAGGTTCTGAAGATTTTACTCTTCTGACATTTGCATGAGCCTGATAAATTCAGTGAGGAGGGATGGTGAGACCTGTTGGTGCGATGATTTGGGTATGGCTTCTTAATGTGCCACCATGCCCTCCTTTCTAGAACAGGTCTTTGAACAGGTCACTAGACATGGTGACTACTGAAGCTGAGTGAGTTTTAGAGAAATAAATGAGAACATAGAGAAACTGTGGACAATCTCGGCTGTGAACTACTTGTCTAGGAGCAGATTTAGATTAAAGGAAGATGTTTTCCATCCCTATCTACCCTTTGCTGTATCAGTTTGTCCTTAACCATGCAGTTTAGAAAATCCAAGTTTTTCAGTATCTATCCTGAAGTGCTCACCTGTCCACAGAGACTTTTTAAAATGTTGAGGTTGACTGCAGATGCTGGTTATTGATGAATTTATTGAATTCTTTTCTTTTTCTCTCTCTCTTTTTTCTTTCACAGCATCATGACCATAATATCAATGTGCATCATACATAAATTTTGAAATAACATCTATAAGAAAATGGATTTTTATGTTCACTGACTCACTGTTTATATCTAAAATTCTCCTGGAACAGATGTTGCTGGTATTTTGCATGGTTTACACCTGTGTTTAAATATTCATGCTACACTGCACTTCACATTTGTCAAGATTTGTACGTGTCTTCCTCTCAGGGAGTATAATATTCTATTATCTTAATATATAATAAGGTATTACCATTGTAGCAAACATCTCTATAGCAACATAACTTTGCTTCATGCTTTGTAAACCAGTAGTGTTTACCACAAAAGCCTTTCAGACTAAGTAAGATAATGCAAAGAAAAGAGGGAATAAAACACAAGCACTAACACCACAAGCAAATGTTGAATCCAGTATTCCAGAGCTACTACTAAGGCAAGAGGATGAACATTAACTGGAGGATGTTGGTTTCATTCCATATCAGCTTTTCAAAACCATTTTTTATTCTGCATTGAATAAAATAGAAATAGAATTTTATGGGAAAATATATTTTGGGATTAAAAACTAAGAATTTGCAGATGTTATCTGCAAATGGAATCTGCAGATGCCTGATATTAAAGACCAGCTTGTGAAAGCATGCATGTATTCCAAGTGTTTTGCATTCACAAACCATTCCAGCTAGGTCCACTGAAGGCAGGGCAGCGAAAGTGGGGGTGTCCATATAGAATCACAGAAGTATTGATTGGAAAGGATCTTATCTAGGTCAAACTTTCTCTGGAAGCAGGACTATTGCCAACACAGGTTAAGATCAGATGTAGTTTAATCCAGACAACTCTGGACACCTTCCAAAGGTGGAGAGCTCACAACATCCCCAATCAACCTGTTCCTGCCCTGTACTAGCTACCTAGAGAAAACATTTTCCTGGTGCCTAACCTGAACCTCCCAAGCTCAATATGTGACTGTTGTCCCCTGCTATGGCATCTGGCACTACTTAGTGGAATTTTTCTCCAGTATGTTTGTAACTACCCTTCCAGTAGTTTTAGATGACTGTTAGCTCACATCTTTGTCAGAACAAAGAAGCCCAGCTCCTCCAGCCTCTCCTTGCAGGCCACGTGCTATCAGCCTGTGACCATCTCAGTACCTATCTGCTGAAGGTTTCTGCTGCTTCACCACTTCCTTCTTGAACTGAATGCTCAAAACCAGTCACAGATGTGGCCTCACCATGCTGAGTAGAGTGGGATAATCACTTCTCTCAATCTGCTGGTAATGATCTTCCTATGTAGCCCATACCAGTACACAAGTACTCCCTAAAGGGTTTTATATCTCCATTATCTCTGCAGCAAATTAGCACCACCAAGGAAAACATTTAACAGTGTAGGCAGTTTCAAAGAGCTTGATTTTAATGGTTCAAAAAGTCCTTCGCAGCTTTACATTCCTCTGTGCTTGGTTTCCTTTCTCTTCAATTTTCTCCTGAGTGGCAAATTACATTTGCAATGTTACGTTTTAATAAATCATTTTTTACAAAGTAATAAATTTAGGTTCCTTTATGTTAGAGAAAAAGTCAAAACCATGGAGATCATAGATGTTTGAGGTGATTCATTGGTTCTAAAGAGACTGTTCCACCAGCTTCAATTGTTCACCTTTTAGCTTTAATACCAGTTGATTAGTGTCATGTGGATGTCAGTAACAACAATGAAGATGATTTGAAGATTCCTTTTCTGAAAGAAACAAAATTTAGCCCGTATCTACAGGGAAAATTTTAATTCTGGCTTTACAAATCTAAAATAAAATTCCCTGAGGCAAATAGCAGATAGGACGTTTGGAGGACTCAGAGGGCTGGGGCAGTACCTCCCTCTAAGTTCGACTCCTCTGAGACATGAATGGCAACTCCACAGCCTCATGGCTTGTCATCTGGATCACAAATGCTTCCAGTCCTGACCTCTCAGAGCACTTTGTCGGGATGCTTTGTCAGGATACCCAGGATCTGAGTTCAGTGAAACATCTGGGCTCACAGCTCTAACTCTAGACGGAAGGGATGGGGAGGAGGTGAGTGTGAGACTGTTAGATGCTTCCTTCAAAGCAACACTTAATTTTGCAAGAAACATCAAACCCAAAATGTTCAGTGTGCCAACACAGATGCATTGGGATGAAAGGTTATAGGAGATCCTAGGTGATAGTTCAAAGCAGAGCATCAGTCTTCTTTGAGCATTAAAACTGAAAAGAGAGGAAAAGGCAGTAAGACTCCCATCTATTCTTTAGCTGTAGTTAAGGAAGTTTCATTACATAAGTCATTGCCTTAAATCACTGTCATCATAGTGATTAATTTATTCTTTCACATATAAAACATGTTATTAAATATATCACCCTTATTTGTTAATTGCTTATCAGAAGGTAAAATTGATGATTCCTGCATTGAATCCTTCAGTTTAACAAGCCCTGTAATTTTCTCAGTAACAGGTGTAATTAGCGTAGCTTGGTTTTGTCTTGTCCTACAAGAAGACCAAATGAATCACACTGGACATCAAAACTCCTCAAGAATGGTCTACATATACTTTGCTGGAAATACAAGCAAAGTAGGGCTTTTATGATCTTTAGGTTACCTCAGCGTGTGAGAAACCTCGGATCAGTATGGTCTGGAATATTAAATATGCTATGCAGAGGAGACTTTTCCAGACATTATGCTAACTGAATAAAGCATATTCAACTTCCATTACATTCCTAACAAAAAATAAGAAACCTCAACTTCCAGTGCAAAAAGGCTTAGCACATTAATTTTAGTTAAATATGTCAGGAAAGTGACAACGGAGAGTGTGGAGGAAAAGTTGACGTTTCACAAGGCCAACTTCCAGGGTTAGTTGAGCGCACAGGTGAGGCACACTCACTGCATGGGGTCTCTTCTAGATGGGATTGCTCTTCCCTGGAAAGAAAGACAGCATGTCCCTGCTTCTGCAGTGATTCTTGTTAAGTATGCTTAAGGTTTATTAAATATTCATATTTGAATATAATTGTGAAAACTGTTGTCATCTCAGATACTTCAGTGGCCCTCATATTTAGTGGGGAGATCTGCAGGTGAAAATGGGGTGAGCTCCAACCACTCATATGAAAGGCTTCAAATTATTTAAGCAATCAACTGAAAGTATCACGTGAGAGCAGCCTTCACAACATAACCTCCAAAAGGTTGTTTGCTTAATTAGGACCTACGTGGATGCTACAAACTGAAGGCTGCAATTAACTTGTCTAGCTTCTCTCAACCTGCATAATTTATTTCTTTCATATTAAAATGTCTTAGGCATTTCAGCTAGTGGCAGATAAAAGTACCCTGCTTTTCCCCCGCCCCTTCCAGAGGGGTAAGGGCTTGCAATTCTCATTGAAATCAAGTGCTCAACTCCTCAGGAAATCAAGCTGGTGACACATCTTTGATTCTTACAGAACTTGTCTGGGACTCCTGTCGAGAAAGAAACAATTTCTGTGGCAAGAGTAGAGAAACCTCACATCAATACAAGTGGCAATTATCCAATAAAAACAATATATGTTAGTGGTATTTATGTTATAAATAACATTCAGGGGGGAAAAACCCCAACCCACGAATATTTCAAAGAATGACTATGCATCATTAAACAGAATGAATGTGTTAGTATTGCTACCATGCAACACCAAGGGTTCATTTAACTGCGTGGTGTATGTCTGCTGTGAAATTTCTTGAGACATAGGTCCAAATGTGAAGATGGCTTGAGAAAAAGTTAACATTATGTGGGAAAATAATGGAAGGTCAGAGAGGAGGTTTGTAAACACGCTCACTTGACTTGCGGCTGGGGTGTCAAAAAACACATATCATACTAATTTTCATTTAGCCTTGTGTGTTGGACAAGTAGAACACCTGTGTTTAGATAACATAGGCCTGTGATAGACTGAGAGGCACCCTATCAAACATGTTTGAGATTCCTGCCCTGCTGTGGGAAAGATCAAAACACAGTGCTAAACTATGCCTGCGTAAATCCCTGATATAGAGGTGAAAACAGCAGGTTCAGTGATCCTCTAGCGTGGACCAAGCTCTGCAGTGCCTGCATTCCTGCTTGTGTGCCTCTTCCCAGGTGTTGCTTCAGGGATCCCACAGCTGGCGAGGTAACAAAAATAAATTTACTCTTTGTGTTTCACCTGTGGTTTTGTGGTTGTTCCTGCATACTGCCTGTGCTGGCTCAGACACATGTTAATTATGAATAGAATTTAGTCTCTTAGGCTTCTAGGCAAGTGCAAGTCATCAACTCATGGTGAGACTCAAGGCAGGCTAGAGCAAAACACCAACTTTAGAAGAATTTAAATGCAGCAGCACAACCTAGAGTCTGACAAAGTCCTCATGCTGCTGCACTGAGAGGACTCAAAAAATAAACAAAATTTAGTAAAGGTTAAAAATTCAAGAGCAAAATATCAATTTTAATTTCAAAACATGGAGCTTCCTTTTGAATATTTACTTCATAGCAGAGGAATATTTTGTCATTTAATATCACGTATGGCAATTCATTATTATATCTATGGTTTGGGTTTTTTATATCTGGCATTCATTGCAGCTTCTGCAAACTGGGCTCAATAGTTTCCTCTGCAAACACAAAGTTTGAAGGAAAGAAATAATTTGGGAGTCATGAGTGTTTAAAGAGGTATGACACGGTAGCTAGTCTGAAATGGTTTTCCAAGTGATACATCCCAGAGATAAAAAACCCACAAGTAAACCAGAATGGAGTTTGAATTCCACTGTGATGGTGGGATCTTGCAGTTCACTGCACCAGATCTCAGATGGGAGGTGCGTGCATGTGGAGAAGGCAGCTCTTCATCCTGAGGGACAGATCACCATCCTGTGGCCAAAATGCTGAACCGGAGGAGCGCAGGAGAAACAAAGATGTGCCGTAGAGCAGTTCCACCCCCAGCTCATTCACCTCAAAGGCTTCTGGGGAATAAGACTATTTTCTGGAAAGAAAGAATCAAGACAGAGAGTAGGCAAACAATGCTGCAACTTCCTCCCTCCCCCAAGATAATGTTTATGAGCCCTTTTGCAATGAAAGCACCTTTTTGAAGCCCATGATCACAGATGATAAGAAAACACAGCCATTGGTGGCAGAAGATCAGACACCTATAGCTAAATTCCTGAAGTCTGTGGATTTGACTGCTTAGGACAAAACTGGTGGACTTCTTGAGATGTCTCCCAAAGCATCCTGAGCTAAAGCTGGTTGTCAGGGGCCATGTGGATTCCAATGACAAAGACAGGGAGGGGTGTGAGGTTCTTGAGGCAAAATGTGAGCTGTTAGGTAGGGGCAGGGATCAACGCTTCCATGACAGCATGGCTGAAATGCTTCTGCATCCAAGGACAAGCTCAGACAGGAGAATGATGAAGCACAGACCAAGGCACAGTTGAGAAAGAAATCTCTGGCAAAATAGTTTAGATTTACTAGGAACTGGAAATGATTGTGAATGTATGGAGTGTATGCATCTAAAACAAACTGAATCAGTTATGACTTACGCCAGGACTGAATGATCCCAGCCTGCTAGCTGGATTACCTTGAATTCCTCCTAGTGCAGTCATTTTTAGCTTGGCTCACAAAGTTTAAATTACTGGGCTAGTCCTCTTGGCTGCTTTTTAATTGAGCCAACCTTTACTCTGAAGCATTTTCAAGTGTTAGTGGCTCTATTTTTAGTTTATTTTGACTCAGACAGAACACCTCTTGTATAGGCAAGTTGAAGTTCTGACAAAAATTGATCTTCTCAGCCTCAGGAAGGCAGTTAAATGTTAAAAGTGTCCTAAAACTACATGTGAGTTACACCCCAGTCACTTTGCAGGTAAATTTCTTGAGTGAGCCAGATTTGAGCATTGTAACAATAACAGGAGTCTTGCTAGTGGCCACATTGTATTCCCCCAAAATCCTGAGAGATCTGTTGTTTATAAGACAAAAAAATGCACTTTAGCCATGCATTTTAAATATATGAAGTGGTTTAAATATGTGTTTCCTACCTGTAAGTTAGTCCAACCTAAAATTAAAAAGATTTAGCTATAAACAAGTTTTGAGTCACTGTAATGGTGCCAGTAAGCAATGAATTTTGAACAAACCTTGTAGTCAGTAATTTTCAAAGCGCTTTGTTCCTCACAGCATTACTTTAAAATCCTGGGAATACTGCTGCCAGCAGAGTGCGCACTCTTTCCATTCAAGCGCATGAAGATGGTCCCAACCAAAGCTCCAGCAACATGTATTTGCCTTTATAAAATAGAGCAATACCATTCAAGCAGAAATGTAAGAGAACTATTAATAAAACATGAAAATTAAAAATCCCCTGCTATTATTTTGCAACTGTGCTGTTTTATGTAAAACTCTCATTTAATTCAACAACATAGAAGTTTATGGAAAAGATGCTATCCTTAATGTAGTATGGGATATACCAGACTGCAAATTTTACAGCAGATTAATTCAGCTCTAAAAGGTATTGTGAGATGTTATTGGTATAAAGAAAAACTAGAGTGCACACAACACACTGAAAAAATCAGGACACGTATGCCAGCTGCACTGGCTTTTTATCAGCACTGTGCTGATTTTTCTAAATATGTTGCTAACATTTATATAAGAATAGCAATAGACTATTGTATGTTATGCTTCTGGAAACAGAGTAAATGAAAAATTCCCAAGCTGGGTGACCAATTTGGAGTGGATACTGAAATACCTTGATGCTGCTGGACTCAAAGTCTTCCACTTCCATTATTCAGTACTTCAGGCTCCTTATCAAAACATGGATTTGGGAATTCCAGTCTGAAAAGGTTGACTTGCCTTTTTTTTTTTTTTGGTTTAAAATACTTGCGCTCCTGCTTTGAAGTACTTTGGTTCAGGGGACCTGGGCCACCACGCACTGACAGTTATGGTGGATTGATAGCTTGATTTCATAAATGTGCCCTAACAATCTGATATGGCCCTGCTACACTACAGAATATATAAAGCCATAAAATTATAATGCCTGCTTAATAGAGCCTTTGGTCTTCCAGAGCCTCAGTTCAGATATAAACAAGCATCTGAAAGTAGTTTTAAAGTAGTCGGAGCTTGTTCATTTCATGCCATAACCATTACAGGAATCTCCTTTTTGCACCCTGCTGCTGCCAGGACAATCTATTCCCAACATCTGGTTCTGGTTGCATGTCTGGTGTGTTGATGGCCCATAGCAATTCGTCAAGGGCAGAGAAGACAGATTTTTATCACTGAACAATTTAAATGTGTTTTTTGCTTTCCAAAGGTCACCACTGAGACTAGGACAGTTGTTTTCACTGTGCACTGTACCTCTTTGTTTCACCTCTTATTTGTTAAGGATGGGCTTATGGTGGAGACAGTGAGGACATCAGCAGGCAGAGCTGCTGCCGGACCTTCAGTAGGCTGCTTCTGAGCAGTAAGGGCTGGATCCACGGCCACCATGGCTACTAAAGGAAGCGATTCTCTGGCCTCAGTGGCACTTCATGAGTGTGGGTCCCAACCTATGAATATTCTGGATTTTTCAAGTCAAAACTGACGGGACTTGCTGAATAATTTCTTTGTGAGGTGTGGGGAAGGAATGTCTTTAAATCTGTTTAGCACAAATACTGCTATGCTGCAATGTGGGATTTGTCACTATTGCCTATAGGTAAAGCTGCAATAAACTGTAATAAACACTGCACACTTTGATCTAATCGAAAGCTATGGGATGTGCAAACGTCTTCCAGATATGTCAACAACATTTCCACACACTTCTTCAAAACCTGCAGATCATGGAAGTCATTACTACAAACAGCTCCTGTACCCACCAACCACTGCAGTCAGCCGGTGGCTTTGCACTTATTGTGTCTGTTGTGGTAAAGGACCCTGGCGTTCTCTTTTCTTTCAACTCTTAATACTTTAAAGACTAAAAGTCTCCCTGTAAAGGTAGTGGGGTATGACAGGAAGAACTTAGTAGCTTGATTTTTGTGGATTTTTTTAGCTGAACTTTATCTTCGGTGATTTGGTTTTTTATTATAATTCTCCTCATTAATATCTTCACACCACTCCAAAATCAAGCTTTCAGTTATCTTCAAGAAGGGTAAGAAGGAGGATCCAGGAAACTACAGGCTGGTTAGTCTCACCTCTGTCCCAGGGAAGGTAATGGAGCGACTCATTCTAGATGTCATCTCCAAACACATTGAAGAACAGGAAGTTATTGGAAGTGGTCAACACGGATTTACCAAGGGTAAATCATGCTTGACCAACCTGATAGCCTTCTATGATGTTATAACCGGTTGGCTGGACAAGGGGAGAGCAGTAGATGTCATCTACCTTGACTTTAGCAAGGCTTTTGACACTGTCTCCCATAACATCCTCATTAGGAAGCTGAGGAAGTGTGGGCTAGATGA
>VYXH01009634.1:65982-101260 GCA_013397275.1 Burhinus bistriatus
TTTTACAAGGGCATGTAGTGATAGGACAAGGAGTAATGGCTTCAAACTGGAAGAAGGTAGATTTAGATTAGATATCAGGAAGAAATTTTTCAGTCTGAGAGTGGTGAGGCAATGGAACAAGTTACCCAAAGTTGTGGATGCCCCATCACTGGAAGGGTTCAAAGCCAGTCTGGATGGGGCTTTGAGCAACCTGGTCTAGTGGGATGTGTCCCTGTCCATGGCAGGGGGGTTGGAACTAGATAATCTTTAAGGTCCTGTCCAACCTAAACTATTCTATGATTCTATAAGAAGCAGATGTCTGTCTGTTACACAGAAAAGAGAAGGGAAATTTTTTAAAAGTGGAAAGCTGAATAAAAATTAAAAATATTAAGGAAATGCAAATACTAACCTAAGACAAAAAGTACAAGCAGAGCTAGCAAAGCATGCAAGTCAATCTGTCTGCTCTGCTCAGGGTTAATAAGGCCTCCATCAAAGGGCTGTCTGGGGCACTGTACCTCAAGGAAGATGTGGACCAACTGGACGAAATTCATAGGAGCATAGTGAAAGATTAAGGGGAAAAATGGGTCTCTAAGTCCATAGTGACAGGACATAGAGCAAGAAAGACTGAGTTTAAAAATAAATAAATAAATACAGTGCTAAGTCTAGTGAAACCCTGGAAGAGATTGCTTGAAGAGGTAGGGAAATCTTATTTCTACGTCTTCTTGTCTCATCGCTCATGCGTTTTTCTGAAACAGTTGTCAAGAATGACATAGAGACAGCTGCAGAACCAGGTGACCCCTTGAGACCCCTCCCAGCCTGATCTTTCCATGCTTTTAAGTTCTCAGCCCCTAACTCTTCCCTTTAATGTACCTATTAGAAAGTAGCAAATGTCTTATTACTTTCATTACTTGTAATCACTATGCTTCTTCCCTCTTTCCCACTGTGCAAGTGTGGTCAGGTTTCCAAGAAAATCCTCTTTCAAAAAATTTCAAGTTGTATTTCACATGACTTCTTTTCTTCTGCGCTACAGACACCGTGTGGTGCTTGTGATAACTACAGTCTCTGATAGCACTTTGCTATTAGGAATGCCGTATGGCAGGATTAAAACTAGTGAAGCTGTGCAGGTACATCTTCTGTACATCTCTGCATGTCAGGAAGGGGAATCCTTCCAGCAGCCATGTAAGACTGGAAAGAGAATCAAAGGCAGGAATCCTTGTATTTGCCAGGAGAGCTAAATTCATACAATGCAAGATTACTCTGAGTTTCACAAGTTACCTGGTCAGTGAAAGGCCTGCAATGGTGGTTGCACCTTCAGAGATGCTCTGTCAGTCCTTTCTTTCACCAAATGGATTTTTCTCTGACATTTAAGCTCTAAAACCAGCAGAGTATCACCCACATAATTTCCTTAGATCGTGTTCTTCCTTAGCCAAAGCAGCTGACTTTACTGCTCCTACAGAATGAAGAAACCATAACAGTGTCAGGTATTTGGTCTCTTACAAACAACCCTATGTAGGATTTCTTAATGTTCAACAAATGATGGATTAGTTAGCTAGTTCACTAATGACTTCATTTTTCCTAACATACTAAATACGAATAGTGTGGTGTTACCACAAAAATACCAGTTTGCGTATCACACATTTCCACCCCTTTTTCATTCATTTGTATGATGTTTATATGGAGTAAAGACTGAACAAGATTTGAAGCTGTGTAATTTAAATTTATTAGTTTTCATTTATTTATTAAACAAACAATTATCATTACTGATTTATCCATAATAGGCTTAAAGTGCAGCACTATCCTTGTTTTGCAAAGAATTCTCGTTAGTCACAGAGGAAGGCTACATATTTTTACAATGAAAAAGTAACCTATATTTTTCATTACTGCAAATGTTTATAACTATATGTTTCTAGATTGCAGCTGGATGACATCTAGATCTTCATTACCTGAGTTAAAAACTGGAATAGCCCCAGTGATTTGTACTAAATTTTTCATGCCTGGAGATAAACAGGAAAATATTCCAGATTATGATTTCTGCCATAATAAATTCCTTATTTAACTCCGTATTATTTTCACTGGTCCATTACCTGTGGGATTGATGCTTTGTACTTTATTTTTGTTAATATTCCTCATACACAAAGGAAAACCATATGTTCTATTCTCAATTATTGTAATTTTACATGATGAAAAGGAGGAAAATTACTACGTTTATAAGAAAAAGCAGAAAACCATACATTAATAGAGGCCTTTCTCTGTGTGTAAAAATTTTTTCTTCTTGAAGAGAGACAAACAGACTGGTTGCCTTTGAAGGTACATTAAGCCACAAGCAGTCACAGCTACAAAACAATGCATTTGTTTTTAAAAAGCAATCTTAGAGTACATACATCCCAACAGCAGCTGTTCTAGTATGAAAGTTGTGTATCTTAATGCACAACAGTTTGGGCTTCAGTTCCATTAAAATTTGATGACACTCGGAGGAAAAGGTCTCTGCTAGTAAGAACCTACTAACCCAGTTGCTTCAAATCTGGCCTTTGTGAGTTTGCTGCCTTGGAAAGTATGGGGACAGCACTTCTGGAGAACAAATTTCTGTGCATTTATTATCCTGCTAATCAAAAGGCTTCATCTCATCCGTGGTGACCATCATTAGAGGCTAAAGAGGGCTGCTGCAGTAGCCTTCAGGGGCGCATCACAAGCACGCGCTCACAGCTCGAAAGGCAAGATTGCAGCAAAACTACATATAGGCAGAGGGAGCTGTATTCAACCTCCTCTTAGCAGAGCTTCCCACCTCTTCTCCACACACACACATCCCCCTCTTTCTTCCTCCTCCACAGGCTTCAGAGATTTTTCTTAAAAAGTGTTATAATGGTCTGACACGAATGGGGGGGTCTCTGAACTTCATAGTCAGCCGGTGCCCAGAGCTGCCTCTTGTGTCATGTTACTAAAGGATTAGAGATATTTGGTCTGGCAGAGCAAGGCCGCTAAAGGGCAAGCAGTGCTTTTGCAATAAACTCAGGCTAATTAGAGAGACTTGAGCAGCTAACCCAGCAAACCACTAGCTAGGTTTCCGCTTGCCAGAGCACCCGAATGTCTGCACTGTGCTTATCCTCATCCATAACCAATATTGTATGGTAGACGTATTTTTGTTAAACTATGATCTTATGCAACTGCTTTTTCCATGTCTCTCTCTCTACCCCCACTAAATTCTGAACTGGTAAGTAATATCAGCCAGATCTGATGGACAAGCAGCTATCTCAGAGAGACAGTTCCTGAAAACACCAGGAAAAGCATCTGAAGGGAGAAGACTTAATTACTGCCTTCATGGAGGCAGTTACACCAGGAGGGCCAGTCGGCATATCCTAGCTAATCCTGTATGCATCAAAGACTACTTTACTTCTTGCCTAATAAAGGACATGGAGACAGTTATTGTGGTGGTGGAAGTTGGAGGGCATGGGCAGAGTTTGTAAAGCGAGCAGAACATAGTCACATCTATTCATTATAAGGTGGCTGATGCACACCAGCACAGGACCAACAGTACTTGGCGTATCATTGCCAAGAACAGCAAAATCTAAAGCCATAAGTTAAGAAATAAAGTAACTTTAAAAAGAAAGTAACTTGAATCAAAATACTTTATCAGAGAAATAATTTTGAAGAACTGAACATCACTCTCCAAACAAATTCGTTGCTCATTCTAAGGAAGAATATTTTACGGAAATTCTTCTAATTTTTCCTACTTTTTTTTTCTACAGTGTCTTGAAAAAAAATTTCTAATTTTCCCAATATTTTTTCTGAAAGAACTCTCAAGTTTTTCTGCTGGCCCATACATCACTAATGTGATGTGCAGCATTTTTGTGCTGCAATTAAAGAACATTTGTGGCTTGTTAAATGCAGATAGTGGAGACACTGACATTGTTTACGGTAAAACTATATCACATCTTAATATGTTTACTGTTAAGTTTAATACAACATATTATCCTGCTGTAGAGATGATTATGGAACACAAACAGTTTGACATGGAATGAAAGCTATCTTTTGATCTCAATTAATTAGAGTAAGTTTCCCAGTTCAGGAGCATGTACTGGCATGGTGAAGGTTCAGAAAAGTTCAATTTCACAAAGCTAAAAAAAAAGAACTGTCTTTGAATACTCCTGCAAGATTTTAACCCTTTAGAAAAATATTGCTTAAAACTATTCCTGTATTGTTTGTTCCATCCCGTACAGGATAAATGTTATGCCTTGCTATCCTGGTCCATGGATTAGAGACTCTTCAGAGTAAATCACTGATTTCTTCCCGTCTTAGTCCTTCCCATCAGCTGGGGGTCAGTAAGACATGTCCAGGCTTTCATTCTACCAATGAATCAACAGATGAGCAGGGCCTACATCTAGTCTTGGAAGCTGAGGTGCAAGTATAGATGTATAAGATGAAAAGTACTGCACAGAATTCCTCTTAATTTGGACAAGTGTTCAGACTGATATGAAATAAAATGTTTTATTTAGGTTTTGACACTTTTAAAATACCTTTAAAATGAGGAAATTTTGATGTCCAGTTTGAAATACATTTTCTTTTGAAATACTGAATGATTTTTTTCTCTTTTTTCAGATAGTTTGCCAGTTCTTCCTTCCTCTTTTGGCAAGCTGAACCATTTGGTGAATCAAAACAGTGTCACAAACTGTTGTAATCATGCAAAGGCTTCTTGTTTCAGAGAAAAAATCACCCAGACAAAATGCTGTGAAGCAGAATCCCCATTAATCAGACATGGGGAATATGTTCCTCCTTCCCTTCCTCCATTGCCTCTAGATCTTCTTTTGATGATTTTTTTATCTGTAAACTCAGATATAGCCAACCCCTAGATTTCCTTAAGGCCCTCTGCCTCTTTTATTTTTCTTTTCAAGTGGGAGGAAATAGCCCTGGGATTCTGGCAAGTTAGCACAATTTACTAAAATCTTCTGTCCCATTTACCTTTTAAATTTTGGATATAATCAAAAGTGTCCAAACATGGAAAGAGACACTATTGCACTTCTGCCTGGGATCAACACATAGATGCTGACTATATTCTTAGAAAACCAGTTCTCCCCAAACCTGTAGCCCTTTGCAGAAGCCTCACCTTCTGAGGGGCTGTCCTGGTTTGAGCGACACAGGACTAATTTATCTTCTAATGCTTGGGAAAACTGTACTTTTAGAAGACTCTAGTGTCTGAATTTGTGAAAATATTTACTTTATAGCCAGCTATGGTGTGTGGGTTTCAAGGTCTCAGTGTTTTCAAGTTAGCCAGGTGCAGAGATGAGGAGAAGCGAGACCTGGGCACTTGACCCAAGCTGGCCAACAGGATTATTTCATACCACAAGCATCACATTCAATATAAATTAGAAAGTTTGCTGAGAAGCTCTCTCTCCCTTGATGGCGGTGATCCACAGAGCTTCTTGCCCTAGTGCTGGAACCCTGAGGCCTTCCCTTCCTCCCAATGCCGAGCGCTCACAGTGTCTGACATTTGCTGTCCACTGCTGGGAGCGCACAGCTTCCTACTGATATGGTTGGCTGAGTATAATCCTTGTATATTTTGTATTGGTATCGGGATCAATATTAGTTCTTTAGTGTTATTACTGTTAATTATCTAGTCTTATTCTGTTAAATCTGTTTATATTTCAATCCCTGGGTTTCCTTGTTTTCTTCCCAATTCCCCTTCCTGGGTGGGGAGGGGCCATCAGGTGATAGAATAATTGTCTAAACGACAATAAATTGTTGTGAGTTTCTCAAACCGTAACAGGGGCCAAATTTCTGCCTGCTAAAAGAGAGCGGGAGGGGAAAGGCAGTACCCTAGAGTGGAGGGGAAAGGCAGCAGCACATGCTTGTCCTCTGGCCAAGGGTTCCTGTTACAGATGTGTGGGTGGGGATGAGGTATATGGCAAGCACAGCCTTGACACCCTCAGCCCTGCCGCACAGCTCCGATTTCCACCCTCATTTTCCCCTTCGTGAGCCCGGCTGGAGCCCAGCTTGTAGCCGTGCTATGCTCCCTCCATCTCTCATCCAGCACATCAGAAATCCTGTCTCTCCTCCATCCCTCAGCTGACATGGGAGCATCCTAATTCTCTGCTTTATTACTCCCGAGTCTCTCAGTGACCTGTCTCTCTCCCACTGGCCTCCTGCTCAGCTCTCTGGCACAGCGTGTCCTCATCCTCCTGCCCAGATGTCTCAGCTGCTGCCATTCAAGCACCTAGCACAGAGAGGAGCACGGGCTGCTGCATAGGGAACAGCAGCCACTGCATGGTCTCAGAGGGTTGTGAAGTTACATTTATCGAAGATGGACATTTTGGACCTTCTGAAGTCAATTTCTTCTGTTCTGGCCACACTTAACATCTTTCCCACCTTGCTTTAAAAAAATATTAGCTGAAAAGTAGTTACAGATTCTCTGGGAGTATGTTGAAAAACACAGCTTTCATTTTCTTTAGGGTAGAACACCTAAAAAGACCACTCAAAAATACCTTTCCCATTTTATCAATCAGAACAGTTGACAACTGGTTGTGCTGACCTGCAGTATTCAAGCAGTATTTGATTTCTTTCTCTGAAATGCTTTCTAAGCCCCAAAGGGTTAAAAACAACCCCAAAACAAACAACACCCCCTCAAAAAAACAAACAAAACAAAAAAAAAACCACCCCAGAAGCAGAGATATTTAACCCAGGAGGAGACTGCAGAACATTGACGACTTTGTTACGCAGATAAAAGGCGTTGCTGCTGTGGCCGGTGCAGGCTGAGAACACTAGATGGTCCCTGTGATCCAGTTTTACACTTTAGAGCTCTCCCTAGTTGAAGAAGTAAGTACAATTACGGCATGTCCTTGCAGCCAAGGGGAAAAAAAACAATGTTGGCCGTCGGAAGTTACCACCCAGAACCACATCAAGAACTGCGAAAGTAACCATGATGGTTTTCTCAGCCTTTAAAACCAGGGAGCGACGTGGCACTCGGTCTCCCAAACTGAGCAGCGCAGTCCTTTGGAAAGTTCCTCAAAAACAACTGGCCAGAAGTTTTTCTCTGAATTTGGATACACCCTGTAATACAGAGTGGTTGTTATACTGAAAAAGACTAGATGAAAAAGAGAATATAAAAATAAAGTAGAGAGGTTTTGAAAATAATGGTACGTTGGGGTTTTTTCCAATCTCAGATGTGTAAGTTTGAGGCTGTGTTGCACAAAGTAAGGGTTTATTAAAGAAAGCAGCAGTTCCTCATCTTATTTTTGGAATTAAGACTCTGGAATTCATGAAACAATCAACTGAGCCTAATTTATTGTGCAAATATTCTTTGGGCCATGTTTTCAAGTCAGATTTGTTTGCGGAGGTCCCACTCAAGGTTTAGAACACTTTTTTTCTGATATCACCAGTTTTTCACCATATGAGAAGTTAGAAAATATTGTTATTTTTCAAAGATATAGTCCTTATAATAATCAGATACTTTTTCTATTCAATGCCATGCTTGATCTCAGTTGCATTGTGTGTTGCAGACACTTTAAATGTCTTTAAAGAGGTAACAGGAACAGGTATCCTAAGTCAACCCTTACTGAAGTTTTCTGGATATACCAAACTGAGTCCAGTCAAAGCTAAATGGGTCATCATCAAAATTAAAGGGAAAATGTCAGGCAGGAGGAGCCTGGAAAGAGGTGGAAAAGCCTGCTGCCTTGCTACTGGGGAAGCAAAAGAGCCAGAAGCTGTAAATCATACAAGGAGCCAGCTGATGTTATCAGTAAAAAAAAAAAAAAAAAAATGGCAAGGAAACAAAACCCCCCNNNNGGGGGCCGGTTGTTTTTATAAAAAAAAAAAAAAAAAAAAAAACTGGCTATGAAAGCAAGTCCCCCCTTAGCTTGCTTGGGAGTGAGGGGAGTCAGGGAATGAAGTGAAATACTTCTCTTTCCATGCGCTGTGAGCATCGAGACCTCAGAGCAGGGTGAATACTGCTGTCATTCCCTGCAGCCTGTCCCTCCCCTGCTTTCCTGCCTCCCCGTCTGCCTGCCTGCCTGCCTCCTGTGCGACACCACCCCCCCACACCATGGACACGCTGGTGCTCCTCCGCCTGAAAGGGAGGAGGACTGGGCACCAGCCATGAGAGCTGGCTCCAAAATTTTGGATTTCCTCAGGCGCAGGCTATGGCCAACGTGGATGCGTTTGGCGCAAGTGCCACAGACAGAGGAAAGCCTCCTCTGGAAAGAGCTGTGCCATTTTGCCACGGCATCCATGGCCTTGCTGTCAGCCAGCACAGTGATCCCAGCTGGGACACCTGCACTGCATACCTCATCCAAAGGTGGTGGGCACCTTGAACAGGATAGATATCAAAGACAGCTGAGATTTCCTAAGAAACAACAAGAAGGTCCCTCTGAACCTGGGAGAGGCGAAATTGCTTTGGTCTGTATTACGTCTCTGCCTCTGGAGAGCTGGAGACTATAGGCCATACGCTGCCACCCCTTGTACAACTGATCTTCACAAAAAGTACAGGCACAAAGAATAACCTGCATCTGGCAGATCTTCTTCAGATGACAATTTTGGTCGTACTACATACAGTATTTTTTATGTTGCAACACTGAAACTGTGACCTGTTTCTTCCTCTGCCCGTGTCGCTCTTCCCCTGATTATTCCCTTTCATACTACCCGAAACCCTCTTCAGCAGAAGACTTACCTTCTCTGTACACTGCTCATGCCTTCCATCAGCTCATTGTCCTCCTTTGCTAATGAGCTGTCTTTCACTCCTTCCTTCCCTGAATCATACCTCCGTCATCATACCCTGCTAAGGGTAATTCTTGGCCCTCCAGGTTTGTTGATTTGCCTTCCCCATCTCACGTCTGCCTTACCCTAATCCTGATTGCCCTGGTATTGAACATCTCTGATTTCTCATCATCACCCAGAAAGCAGCTAGAAGGCACAGGACCCTCCACGTACTGGTTGAGGATGGTTTGGTTGCTCTGTAGGTTGTCCCCACTGTGTGTTGGGTAGGAGCCTGGGAAGAAGACACTTATAAACTGCCTATCTCTGATCCAGTACAGGAATTTCAGGATTTAGGACATACAAATGCTACAGTGCAAATACACTTTCTCACACATGGTGCCTAGGAAAACGTAGATGTTTTTATGTCTATCTACAGACATTTTTTCTCTGCCAGGGAAATTGCTAGATTACCATTAAGAACAGAACCAGTGTTTGTAGGCTTATTTTTAGGGATTTCATTCACATACAGTAAAGGATGTGGAGTCTCAAAACAAGCATCTTCCAGAGGTGTTCAGCTCTTTGTCTCTCATGTACATACAAGCACACACCATACACACACAGACACACACACAAATGTACGCCAACACACTTTACACAAAATTTAGGCAGCCATATTTTGGGGTAAAGCCTTTCTATTTGACATGACCTCAAATTAGCCTGTATGTAGCTGTTAAATTCTGACACTGTTGTTTCTTCTGATTCAGGGAACTGCTGGACCCTTCTCATCAGGCTCTGTGAAACAGAGGGAACAAAAAAGAAAATACTGACTCAGTCATGGAGGGAGGGGCTCAGGCATCACAGGAAAGGGAACGGAATTCAAAGGCTTGGAGGATTTGATTGTAGGAAGAGAGGCGGAGGTGGAGTGGCAGAGTGAAAGTCAGAGCAGGAGGCCTGGGCTCCATCCTGGGAAGTGCCTGACACAAGAGGAGGGGGTGACGGACAGTCTAAGCTCAGGGGCAGCAGAAAGATGTTCAGCAGCCTTCAACACAAAGAAAAGTAAAACATTCTAGGGGTAATAAGGGGCTAACAAAAGCCATTGGGCTCTACAGGGAAGGAGATGGAAGCCTCTGAATCTCCATCCAGTAACTTCCCTTCTGGCATATTCTGGGGGAACTGATTTGATGATATCTGATCGTATCTGAGTCGATGTTCCCATTACCACTGGTTAAGCTCATTACCTGGATGCCATATGAGGTCTTAGCACTGTTTTACAGTCAGAGAGAGAGACGAAGACTCCTACAGAGACACTCTGGCTGACTTCCCAGGAGCAGCTCTGTAGCATAGCTAGTCTCCCCCAATACTGGCCTCCACATTTTTCCAGTATTTTCTCTTCCCTTCCACCGCCTACTCTTCTCAGTTTGGGTTCTGTTATCTCTATTATGTGCTCTCTCACTTTCTTGCTTTCCTTAAGCATTTCTTTAGTTATAGTCTATTTATCAGCTGCCCAGCGATTTTCATCCAGCCCTCCCTCCCCTTTCCTCATGGGAGCCTAAGGTGAGTAAGACCTCTTCAAGGACGGGAACAATTTGCTATGGGTGTCCTGCTTCCCCAGCGGAAAAGGCATCAGCCTCCTTGTACGTGAGTGATCCCTGAGGTAGCTTACCCCAGCTGAAAAGAGAAGTGACCTGGGATAAGGATGGAGGAAGAGCTGCAGGAGGATTTCGGAGCAGAAAGGTCACATAATTCCACCAACTGTGGCAGGAATCTTTTAAGAAAATTAGGTGGCCCTAAATCCCAAGTTCACTTCAGTTTGAGAAGCAAATTCGGCTTATATTAGACCAAGGTGGGTCCCTGATGAAGATATCCTGTTGGCTTTATCTTCCCCAAAAAACCAAAGCAGCCATAGCTAGAGGGCTGAGTGCTTCTGATTTTCACTGCTGCAGGGATATCCTACAGAGACAGAGAGAATTTGGTGTTTTGAAATGTCTTTCCTTCCCTCTACATGATGTTGCCCTTTCTCTCAATTTCTGAGAAAATTCTGATGTTATTCAGTAATCTATTTTTTTCCCAGAGCCTGATGATACTCCCAAAGTTGCACCAAAAGGCCCCTGCATCTGATAGCACATTATCAACTCTCCCTGTGATGCTTGCCAAACCATTACGCTGTTCTTCCTCTTTAGCACCTTCTTAAATATTCACCAAACATCCTGCAGACTATAACACCCATTCTGACAAATCTCAGCATGCTGGAGGGCTCCGTTATGCTTCTACACCACACCAACAAACTCTTGGCATAACCCTCTCATCACAGATTCATGCCCCACACTCATCCACAGTCCACTCCCACCCACTCTGCTTTTTCAAATACAGTTTCCAAGCACTCTGAGATTCCTATGCACATTACATGCATTGCTCACTTCAGCATGCAGCACATACATTTTTTGGTGATGAGACTAAGCCAAAAAAACAGACAGTAGCAATTAAAAACGCTTTTAGCGCAACATAACCTCCACATAAAAACTTTCACAAAGATTTGTGTGCGTTTATGGTTACAGGCCAGGGTGACTCCCAAGGCATCTCTCACCTTGGGTAAACTGAACTATATCAAGCTATGTATCAATTAATCAGCAGGGTTTATCAGCACTGGGATATGGTCTGAGTTTCCAAAATATATGGTTTGGGTCTAAGGGGATTAGGGGCTAAGGGAGAAATGTGAAAAGGTGCAAAGAAAATGTTCCTGCTACACAGTCAAACTGAAGATGTGGGAAATCACTACCGCTTCAGTGTGATAAATGTTTATGTGAAGCTTTATTCCTTAAATTCTCTCTCTTCCTCTCGTAAATGCAGAGCTGTGAGAAGAATCACCAGAGCTGAGACAGCTTTGTGAAAAGGGAGGAAAGCTCTGACACAGGACGTGCTTTTCTGTGTCCCTTGCCCTGGCTCTTCTCCACACAGTGTCCACGTAGTCAGTGGGCTGTACACCAAAAAAAAGAAAAGGGGCGGGGGGGGGAAGGGAAGGATGGACAGAAGGAGGAGCCCAACTAAACAGTTTCTGAGCTGCATATTTTTTCTTCACCCTGTTCTAAGGACAGTGAAAGAAAGTCAGGAAAAGCTGTGTGAAGCAGGACTAACTCCTCTCGGTAATCCCCACTTCACTCCAGGCATGGCTCTACCAGAAGGGTAGCCACCAGCACCAGCGTGGCCATGAGCTCTGCTGAGCAGTCCCACCCCCTGGGGACAAGATAGCCTGGAAGCAGGGCAGAAATATTGGTATGGGTTAGTTGGGAAAATAGCTCCAAATTCTGTCTGCAGAGCTCTGGTATCTATTCTTTTTTTTTCTTTCTTTTCTTTTTTAAATTTTCTTCTTTGTTTGCTGGACCACAGTTGGTGCCTTCTCCTCAACTTCTTTGTGCCCTGGAAGAATGTGCTGGCCATACAGCTCCTGCTTGTGGATTAGCTTCTCATCCACACATTTCTGTCTGGGATGAGTACCGTGAAGAGAATAATAATTTTTGTGTTAATAAAAGGGGAAAAAAGAATGACTGCATGTTGCTGTTGTGGCAAACCGCTTCCACAGACACACGACCAGGCCCCTTCTACTGCATGACACAAAAATGTTTGAAGAAATGGAGCACACACAGGTGTAGTTTAATGAAAAGCTGCAAACGGGAAAATCTGGAGGAATTCCTTTCTCCCCCTGCTTCCTCAGCCATGTACTCACTTGCAAGTGATTACAGGCTTGCAGCAGAGAGGTGTTTTCATTGGGAAAGGTCCCAGCAGGCTGATTGGGTGGGCCCTTACCCTGTGAATAAATGCCAAATCCAGCAGTCTAGTAAGGAGGAAATTTTTTAAAAATCTGTCCTGCTACAAGCTTAAAACAACAGAAACTGGAGTAGGCATCATGAAGGTAGAACTGACCGGGTTCAGGAGGGAAGGTGGTTGTAACCAAGATTTCTCTCCACTCCCCTCCTCATCTGAAAGCTCTTCTTTCCTATAAAAGTCAAAGATGCTTTGCAAGGGTCTGTTTCTTTTTGCATCTGGCAAAGTTTTTCCCGGTAGAAACTGTGCCATGGAGAGTCTGCTAGAGCTCAGAGGGAGGGCATGTGGCACGCGCTCCTTCTGCAATCTGCCTGCCACCATAGCTTGCCTCTGAGCAGCCCTCAGCTCTCTGCTGTGTGCCTCTTGCTAGGGAACGGTGAAAAGAAAATAGGAGTGGCTAAGGAAGCGGCAGCTGGGGAGTCTTCAAAGGAAAAGTCTGACCGCATATTCAAAATGTGGTAAATTGCAATAATTAGCAGCAAAATGATTCATAATTTAATGTTCTACTCTGATTCTAGACACTCTCGCAGCACAGGAAATGTTCCCGACCATCAATCGACCTGTTTCTGGTGCAGTCATTATTTCAGCCTTGAACAGTTTATTTAGACTGCATGGCCTTCCTGCTTCTTGCCCCACCAATTAATTTGGGATGGACAAGAAACCAGTTCACCAGTCTTCCTGTGAAGGTCCAGTGTTTGCTATTGAAGATGCATTTCTTTTCCTAACATCTTTAAATACAGTCACCTCTGGAAATGAGACTGTTCCATAGTCTATTCAGCAGGGACCAGCACAAAGCAGACGTGCACCCACATAATTATAGGTATGGACACACATGTATTTATAGGACTATGCAAATACCTAGGACATGCTCTCATAAAAATTGTATTTCTCAGTTGTTTGTTCTTAGCACTTCAGTCAAAGGTTATTCCAACTGACAGTACATACTTGTTGGAATATATGCCTAAATAACAAGAGAAATAATTGTCATACAAAATCTGCAAGTAAAATTCAAGGATGGCATGTACATCATACGTCCTTATAAACAGAGTCAAGGGTCTCAATGCCGGATTCTTGCTTGCCTGGAAGGAAAAATCAGAACACATTTGCTCGGTTCTTACCTTAGTTACACGCTATTGGACTAAGAAGTAGCCACTCCTTCAAAGAAGGCAGAAGTAGGAGCATGAAACAGAGCTATTATTCTCTTTTTCACCTTTTCTGGATTCCCACTAATTTTATTTTCTCTCTACCAGAGAAACTGGAGAAGAATACCTTGCTCTTGAAGTCTGCTTCAGTTACATTCAGCGGGTTTTTTCCCATCTCTTTTGCTTTCCACCTATTATTATTGTTCTTAAACCTCACATAAAACCTTGACTCTTTAAATTATATTTAAATTATTTGGATGTATATTCTCCAGATATGGAGAGAGAAAATTGAAAGACTGAGGGCCCTTTTTTAAAAATGTTGTTAAAAGGAGTGAGTCTGCCCTCCTTCTTACTATTTGTGACTAATAACCTGCTCGAAGGTAATTGAAAGGAAACCCCAGTCTCGCTGCAGAAGTTGCGCAACATGGGAATAGGTATAAATCCTTGGCTCAGACGTAGCGGGTTCCCCTGAGGTACGTACCATATTGCCTGCCGAGGAATTAAAAAGTAGGAACTCCTTAAAGCTTCTGGTAAACCAGCTACAAGAGACTGTTATGCTACAGGTGCCGCAAACACATGAATCGTCCCAACTTGTTGCATGAGTGAAGCAACGTGTATATGAAGACACAGTAAGTAAGTGAAAGAGGCCCCGTACTGAAACACAGAAGAAGAAAGGTTTGAAGAAGAGGAGCTCCTCACTGCTGCCATTTTTTTGGTGAGCCTAATTGCCATGCCTTGCGCTGCGGTCCAGTGAGATCTGAGCAGACTGGCCAGAGTCTATTTGGAATTCCCACTCTATCATTTAGAAGAGCTTTATTTGGCATGCCGAGGCTGCGACTTGAACTCCTCTGGTTGATCCTAAATAGCAGTTGTTACTGACAGCCACGTTGCCTCTCTTACCTCAGCTTGGATTTTTTAATTTCAGATAATTCCCTGTCATCTTCATCCCACAGATCATTGCCTTGCTTCAGCAAAGCACTTAGGAAAGATTTTCTATGTAGGTCTGTTTGCATTAGACAAAAGTCACATCTCTAAATTAGATGTTTGATTTTGTACTTGGCTTTGCTTTAGAGGTACTGCAGTAACTGCTGTACTAAACAGTCTATAGCCTACGCTAGGCTAGCACTGAAGGTAGCCAGTTCTGGAGCTGCTATAGGGAGCACCAACAGGCACAATGAATGTACAAAAAACAGGAGACGAACGGTCTTCCCAGACTAAAATTAAAGTGCTTTTAAAGCTGTGAAATATTGAGCTATTGCATAGGCTTTCAAACTCTGTTCCTTTGTGAAAGGCTAAACTTGCAGTATAGCAAAGTCAGTTGTTTTGGCAGCGTTTCACTTTCTACATTTCTGCCAATAGCTGAATTTAATTACCATTGCATTTATGGAAATACTTACCTAACTGGAGGATCTACATATGAATTTCGTCAGTTTCATATAAAATGAAGCAAATGCAGAGACGCTGGCCTATAGAGAAAATGCAGAGAAGTTTAAAACATAGAGATTTGCACAATTGCCTCTAGGATTCATTTCTTTCCCTCTTCAGTTCAAATGAATTTTAGTGTGCCTGAAAAATGCAAGATTACGGCTGGGGAAAATAAACTCCTCTGTCTATCTACAGTGAAGTCAGCGGTCCCTCCCATGCTGTAAGAGATGAAGTCACTCTGGGAGAAAAGGTGATGAAGTTTCCAAAAGCAACGAGGGGGAACTGCATCCCCACTCGCACAGTGTCTCTGGCAGTAGCTTTGTGCAAGGAGCACAAGGAGGAGGCATCCTGCTCACTCAGCTTTAATCCAAATACCAACTGCATCATCTCATTTCCCCTCCCTTCAGAAAGTGGAATGGCTGGTGCAGAGCTCCACAGTCACGGTCCTACCACCTAAGAGAGAGGCTCCTTGCAATTTGACCTGTTAAGGTCATATTTGACCTGTTAAGGTCATATTTTTGTAGACTCCTTTTTCTTCCCTGTTCATCTGGCATAGCTCCACACTATGAAAGCACACGCCTCAGTAGTACCATATTTTGGGGGGACAGCAGTCCTTCCCATTTTATAATACAATGAATTACAGTTATTCATGGAAGACCACAGCACAATGAAATGTATTGCAATACAGAATCCTCTTGTCTGAGATCTACAGGAAAATTGACATACAGGATATGTTTCTGTGATGACCTGAAAAGCCTGTAACAGCGTAATGCTCATAGACTTTACCATATCTGTGTCCGTAGTCTGTCCTATAGCCGAGTCTCTGCCTTTTTATTAGTCTCCAGATTTCTCCTGTGCTTGACACATACAGAGACGCCGTTACCTCCAGGCAAGGGAACAAGGCAAATAGAAGGAGTTTCATTTAATTTCATTTAATTTGCAGTGTTAGTGCTCTAAAGGACAGCTACCTGATGAAGAAAATCCTAATGAAGGTGCATTTCTCTGTGGAGTTAGGGTAGGACAGATCATACTTCCTTGTCATTTAAAATTGGAGTGGAACTAAGGCAGACTGACAGCACACTTAAAAATATGATTTTCATTGGTGGCTTAAGTTATATTTATCATGGACCAATTATTCTAGGTAGTGAGTCAATAGAAACAGTGAAGTCTTACCATTGATTTTAGTTGGATTTAAATCGCCCCTCTAAGCTAGGACTGCAATTCACACTGGAGTGCAACTCAGCCACTCTGCAGGAAGCCTGGCAAATTTTAGTCTCCTTGAAGCAGCAGAAACACAGGGTTTGGTGCAATGTAATCACTTTTTTCTGGGAGAACTCCCTTAAAGCATGTGACTGAACTAGTAGAAGAAAATCACTGAGCACTAATATCAATAGATGTGAAAGTGCTTTACAGCAGCAAAAGGTTAACGAAAGATTAAAGACAGGCTTTTGGCACCTTTAGGAAAAGTAGCAGCTGGAAATTAATCTACTGTATATCTGGGAGCCATTACACATAAAAACCATAGAAGTAGTAGGGAAAAGAAAAGGGTAATCATTCTTGCAGTGAGATGGAATAGCAAAATGTACAGGACTGGACAGTAAATGGTGATACTATAATGGGAGCATAGTAATGAAACATTTTGAACAAATGAGTTAGGCACTAAAATATGATCTCCAATGTAATTTGCTTGATAACTTAGGATATTTAAGATGATGCATATGTGACAAGCTGGCAAGCAAGTTCTCTTTCCTCAGCTTCCAGAGATAGAAATTAAAATGTTTCCCACCTTATAATAGTGAATAAATCTTTCTGTTGTCAGAAAAGCTACAGGTAACTGTATATATATATAAATTTCAATCTGGTGTGAAGCTTTTCAGAACTGTGATGTAGCTTCTCAGATCACTATTTCCACCTTAAACACAGTCTATTGATGACTATCACTGGCATTTTTTTATTACCCTGTTTCTCTCTAATGTTCGTTAACCAAAAATAAACTGCTTCCATTTAGATAAAAAATAAGTACCATAATAGCAGTGTTATTGTAACTAAGGATGCAGAGGACAATGTTTTGGGCACACAAGAAAAGCCATAATTCCAATCACATAGCACTTTATGTAATCATGTAGGGAAGATGAACATCCTGAGGGCAGACTTTAACCCTGTAAATGAGGTTGGCACATGAAAAAAATAGGTTTAAATGATTTGTTAATAAGTTTAAGCTGGAAATTATCAGCCTTATAACCATCAGATCAATTAAGTTCAACATTCTCCAGTTCAATAAAGCTATTTTGGAGCAACAGCTACAGCTCTCTCTTTTCTAAACGGACTGGAAGCGCAGGCATACCAGAAACATCCTCTGTCTTGCAGTAATGGCCACTGAAGAAATTGAGAGCAAGTACCATGGGACAGGTCACATTTAGAGTTAAGGTAAGTGAAGTGTTGCTGTAAAGCTGTCAGACCAAACTCACTTCGCACATCTGCTAAGCATGAATCATCCATAACAATTATCAATGAGCTTCATCAACCTTGATTTCTAAAAGTAAGATAAATGGTCCCCTTTAGTGGACAGGCACCTAAGATACTCCCTCTCAAAAGGTGCCTTTTCAGGTGTTAAATTCATGTATACATATCTGACTTCTTTGAAAAATTTCAAGTTAGGTGAGTTGAACTCTGCCCCACATGTTACGGTGGCTCCATCTTGGGCTGAAGAAAGTATTGAAAAAATAAGTATGTAGCCCAAATTTTAAATTTTGAGTGAATGGCATACTTATGAATCCAACATTCTCTTCCACTAGCTTTCAAATGTTTCATTAAATCCCACACTGAGGGTAGGCCATTGCTTATCCTGGCTTGCTAAGATGCCTTCTTCATCTTCTGTCCTGCTAAGGAGACATGAGCTGAGAGGACCTTTATTCAGCAGTGCATGTTCAGCATCAGAAAACTGGAGCACATTGCCTTCAACTTTGTGCAACCAGGAAAATAATCCCCAGGCTTAAATATGGAGGCTTGAGTGACACGTCAGCTTTCTCTGGAGACTTTACTAAAAACAATGCTCAAAATGTATTTTCAACATTGCTTTAAAAGAGAGAGAGAGAGAGAAAGGGAAAGAAAGAGTGTGAGTTTCAGGCGGAAAGGACTGAGACAGCTGCTGGAGTGGTTTCAGGCTGGCAGTACAGAAGCATAACTGAAAACAGAAGTCAGGATCTGGGGAAGGAAAAATGTAAAAGTGAAAAGAAAAGAAGCTGCTTCCCGAACACTCTGAGAGCAGAGAAGGCCTTACATTTATTACCCAGGTGTGTTTTATCATATATCTCTTGGCAGCACTGGAATTCACAGTGTAAGTGCAGGAAAAATATTTTCACTTTAGAGTTTCGTTTTCTCAGGAATGGCAGGGTATTTTACAGCCATCACAGTTATTACCATTCTGGTTCCCAAAATAATTGATAAATAGAGTACTGAAGTGTAAAAGGTCCCTCAAAGTAAAGAGAGCTACTGATTGTATCGTGATTTTGACAGAAATTTCCTTATGCAGAAGAGGTGTAATGCCCCTTCACCAAGACGGAATCAGGTTGCCACCAGTCTCACTGCACGAGGTAGCAAAGCATACTGAAGTGCTACAAGGGAAAGGAAAAGCTTACTCTTTGAGGGTCACAAAAAACCCACTTGTATTTCACAACAGAGTTTAATGAAGGCCACCAGGTTGCCTAGTGCCATCAGGACCCATCCGGTGACTGCAGAGGATAACAGCATTGCAGGGAAGGGCTTCAACTCACCTGAGTGCAGTGTACCATTATTCAACTAGTCTTTATTCCCAGAAAAAAAATTAAATGGTAGTATAGATGTGTTCACTCCCTTCTCCTTGGGCACTCCTCCTCATTTTTAAAATTTAAACTAGTTTATGGAAAACTACATTGCTTTGTTGGCATGGAAATGTCAGCCATCTTTTTAGTGTTAGAAACAATGTCCATTAACGGGGCATGAGGGAACAAGAATGAGCCTAAATAATATTAACATTGAGGGAGCTGCAGAACAAAACTTAAAGCTTTGCAAAGTGTTCACAGGATTCACAGTTACACAACTATCAGTCTCCTAAGGGATTATAGGTGGTCTTGCCCAAGCTGTGAATGTTCCTAAAAAATCTCATGGCAATCAGGCGGGATGGAGGGAATTCAAGGTATCCTTGATATTTCTTTCTCCTTGTTTTTTTCAATGTTTCTACTTTTCCAAATTTTAAAGGAGGCTAACAGCTTTATTGTGATTCCTTAGAACTGAAAGTATTGCTGTGCAACCATCTATGAAGAAAGGTTTATAGAGGAGCTAATATCTTTTATTAGGCCAGGCAACAGAGCTAGAAAATTATGCGATATTTTGCAGTATTAATCCCATTTCAGACCTGAAATAAATGAGTAAATGCCAGGATAAATACAGGCTGAGAAATGTCACTTAATCAATTAGGCAATTTAAGGAGAGAAAAACGGATGTTAGCAGAGGAAGAACTAACTTTTACTTATATGGAGCACTGGGAGAGGAAAGGAACAGCTAATTGTGGATTAATGAGGAGTTAAATACATGTGAAGGATAAGAAAAATTATAATGTGCTACAAAGTCAATATCTCTACTGAGTCCCTGAATATGACAGAAAGCAGCGTTACGTATTGCAGTTCCAAGGCTTGTCTTTCAAGGAGACTTTTATAAACCTCCCCATCAGCCCTTCTCAATGATCAGAACTGACCGATCAAAGATAGAGCACTTATGTTTTGAAAAATATTCTCCCACTGGCCACTGGATGTTCCTGTTCTTAGTTTTCTGAGTGAACTTATGCTATTTAGTGTATAGCGATTGCTTGGTGTCCAGGACAATGTTCTGTAAGGACATTTAGGGCACTAGATGAAGCGCATAACTCTCTAAGGAACTGCATGCATTTCAGTCATGGGTTTGCCATCAAAGACATTACATGTGTGCGTTTGTTACTGGCACAGAGCCACAAATCTCTCCTTTGCAGCACTCAAGTATGGTAGATGAAGAGCTGTGTTTCCACCACTCTTTTCTGCAGTCTGACAAAGGAAGGAAGCAAATCCACGCAGCAGGATGCCCACAATCAAATTCACAACTCACGAATGCTTGTCAGCAAAATCCAACGGTGTCCGTATTTCTCTTTAAGGTGGATTAGTAAGGCAGTTTTGCCAGCCAGCAACAGAGAGCTCCCAGCCCTGTGCCAGACCTAATGTCCTTTAAATGTGCTCTGCCAGGTCAGCACACCCATCTGCCCACAGGGATGTGAGAAGGTGTGATCTACATGGATCTGTAGCCAAAGCCTAAATGTCTTCGAGCATGTTCAGAGAACTACAAAGGAAAGATCGCTTCTACCATCACAGATCTACAACAGTAGATGTGTTGCAGTAGTTACCTTCAGGAAATAGTCCCTAAACAAGATTCCTCTCTTCGTGATTCTGTTGATTTAGAAACCTAGTCTTACGCTTAGCCTGGAGAAGAGAAGGCTCTTATAGCGACCTTCCAGTATCAGAAAGGGACCTACAAGAAAGCTGGAGAGGGACTTTTTACAAGAGCATGTAGTGATAGGATAAGGGGTAATGGCTTCAAACAAGAAGAGGGTAGATTTAGATTAGATCTCAGGTAGAAATTTTTCACTATGAGGGTGGTGAGGCAATGGAACAGGTTGCCCAGAGAAGTTATGGAGGCCCCATCCCTGGAAGTGTTCAAGGCCAGGTTAGATGGGGCTTTGAGCAACCTCGTCTAGTGGGAGGTGTCCTTGCCCATGGCAGGGGGGTTGGAACTAGATGACCTTTAAGGTCCCTTCCAACCTAAACCATTCTATGATTCTACTATTCTATGTTTGTAGTTTTTCTTATTTTGGCCAATATTGAAAATCAATTAGAGTTTGGAAATATGTTAATATTTACATTTACTCTGCAAAAGAAATCGGTTTGCTAAAAAGGCAAAAAAAGCTCAAACCATCTCACCTCTCTTTCTTTCCCTGTCTGTACAGTTTTTGCTTAAGGAGCTCTCCTGTCTGTATTCCTTCTCTGATATTCTGGGATGAAGCACTGTAAGCATATTTCTTTAAATTTTTTTTTTTTGGTCAGCTATCACATTTACTTTACAGTCTTGCTAATGTGTACACAATATCAAAGCCAAATATAGTCCTGTCATAGTTCATACTTTGATTCTGAGTGATAATGTACTGATATCATGCTGCAGTGCAATGTCAAAATACCACCCCCAGATGACTGACTAGATTTCCTTTCACTATTATAGCAGGATGCCTAGTTCAGATACAAATTCCTTTCTTGTTGACACCTACCTTTATAGAAATGAACTTTACCCTGGGACTTCCAAATCAGCAAATGTGCTGAGTATGTATAGGAAAACAGAGGATAGGAAGGGATCATCAGGTTCAGTGAGCCCAGCTGCCAAAACATAAATTGCAGTGTAATAGATGTCTATTTCAGGAACATCTGCAGAACACTGACGCCACATGACCCTGCTAACGAAAGCATGTCCTATGGAATTTTCAGGGTTTTTTTGGTTGCAGTATCTCAGATGAAAATATCTTTCAGTATGTCAAAAGCAGTATTGCTGACAAGTATATATGTGATAGTCTTAAAATAAATAAATTTAATTACTCAGGTTTTTTTCATTGATGAAAAACTCACCTTATTCACTTTTAAATGGCAGTTCCATCTGCACTGTAATTCTGTTATACCAGCTATGGTACTGAAAGAAGACTCTATAGTATTTTGAGACTCCTTTATTGCAACCTAGTTCGATCCATCTTCAGCAGTTTCCTCTTCTGTTATGCTGCATGGAGCTTCACAACAGCTGAAGATCTCCGTAAGTCTCGCTCTAATAACATGCTGCAGGTAATTGTTGGTTTCTTGGGATGCATTTGCCTCTACTTCAAGCCATAATTAAAGGAATCACATAAACTTTGGAACAGTCTTTGGAAATCTGAAAATAGGAATTTAATTTACAAATGTTAGGGTGGAATAGGAAATGAGTGAGCCAAAATCAGCACACTGCCATGCTCATTTGCAATACTCTCAACAAGGCATCCCTTTTGTTTTGGCCACAAAGACTTATCCAAGGCGTCTTGTATATATATTGTGTAGTGAGAACAACAGCAGGTCCTCTCCAAAAAGAGTGGAGTACATTTATTATCAAGACAGGAAGATATGGCTTGAAACTAGATGAAAGGCTACCTTCAAAGAGAGAATATTGCCATAGGGAAAACAAATTATTAGAGACAAAGCCTCATCGGTGTTGCTCACAGACTAGCTGCTGAAGTCCACATCTAAAACCAGGCTCTGGGGGTGTTTTGCTTTAAACAAACGGACACCTCCAGGGCTGTGAGACAATTATGTGACAGGATAAAGTTTCTGTTGTGCTTTGTGCATCTATGCCTCCTTTAAGTTAAATGGCTGATTTTTGGACAGAAAAGTCTCAAAACTTTGTTAACAGACCCTTGGCTAAACCCAGGTTATAGTTTGTCATGTGTACTTATTTTTATTTAACTGTTCCTGCAGCTTTGCCAGCAATGCTTACTCCAGGATATAGGCCTGATATGATCAGTAAGGTCAGGCTCAGCAACGATTCTTCAGAGCGTCCAGTTGCCTACATTAATTACACTGAAATAAGTTTCTGTCTCAGTAGCCACTCAGTTACCCACATGATCTCAGAAGTGCACTCCACAATTTTCTTTACCAGAAAAAACAATTTTTTTTCTCTTTTTCCAAAATTCTTAAGATATGTTCTACGAATATTTTCCCCTTACTAAGTGCTGGGTGATATTCAGTTCAGAGAAAATATTGGCAACAATCAGTTTTACAGGATGGTCTCTACAGAACTGGGAAGCTTTAGTATGAGATTAGGTGTCATGACAAGGTAGGCCCAGAAAGATGAATGCTGCAAATAGCCTGGATTGTATTCATTTGGATTTTTTTTTTTTAGTGTCAACGTGAAATTTTTCTGAATTCTCAGCAAATAAAAGCATAACCTTTTTAATGAAGAATGAAGCTAAGTACTTACCTAGATTTTGATGTACACATAACTCGTCTTTTCTCTCTCTTTCATCTTTCACCTCCTTCTCACAGCTTCCTAGCGCATTTCATTTTTCCTGCTGCTTTTTTTCATTTATACAGTTGGAGGACATTTTACCTTCCTTTTTAGAGTGTAACTCATTTTCTCTTTCCCCTCCCACTCCACTGCTCTCAGGACTTTGAGATCATGTTTGAGGTTCAAATTAGAAGCCCTGTGACATCACGAGTTCTCCAGATGTTTCCCTTGAAGTTTTAAACAAAGTCCTCTAACATAAAGATTCTTCAGAAATCTCTCAGGGGTTTGGGGTCTTTCCCAACCCCCAGTTCATTCAGTATATGGAAACCCAAGTATCCATTTTTGTCCATTCCACTTCCCTTCACCTTCTTTACAGGATAAATGTTGGGTTTTACATAACTTCTATATAATTAATTTTCATTTTAATTATCCATGCAGTCTCTTTACCAGTATCTAGGATGAAATATCCTCTCTTGTGCATCAAGCACCTTATCTCATACTGCAAGAATCTGTCTCAACATCTTTCTGTAAAAACATTTTTGCCCAGAAATTTAGGGGGTTCTTTGTAGTAGAAACATGCGCAGAAAAAGAAAATTTCTAGCACTTTGTCTCAAAATCTCGATTTTCTTTTCCCTTATTTCCTTATTTCTTGTACCCTGTGGCAGGAGGGAAGATTAATGGCTGACCACTGGCTGATTCCCAGATCTGCCATTTCCTTCTGAAAAGGAATAGTTTAACAGAGAAAACCAAGAATTTGGGGTGCTGAATTCCAACATCTAAGTCTTTGTTTTGACCCTGAGCAAGAATTTGGGTCTGCGTATCCCACATCACAGCTAAATGTCCAACTCCACACAATTATGTTGGAGCATACATCTATTCTTGTAGCATCTTCTTCCCTTTCTCCCTCCCACTTTTTCCCTGCACACTCTGAAGGATAATTTCCAGGGTTCTTCAGTAATATTGAAAGAGGGAAATAATAACTCATCAAACATCTTCATCTGACAGGCCTGAAGACTGAAACCCGCTCATTCTTCAGGACTGGAAAAGCAGTCCCCACACCTGGTGTGCCTCATTCCTGACATGAAAATCTCACCTCTGGAAAATAGTGGGTAACCTAGGGTAATTAATTTCTGAAATGGTGACAGGACTGCTGGTTCTGTTGCCAAATGGCCATTGTTGCTTGTAGTTTTCACCTCTGTCCCTGAGGAAGGGGATAACTCTGCTCAAATGTAGGAATCTGTGTAAGCATTTGCTTATATGATTACCAATACCCGATTACAAATGTTGGGCTAATATTACAAGGTAATTCATGTGAAGCTGTTTGCAAGATGTTTTTTATTTACTCAGAGCATATTCCATTTCCTTTGGGAAAGGTCAAAGACTGAAGAATGGGGGGATAAATGAGCCTTATGCTAATAAGCTTCTTGGGGCTATCATTTACATTAATTATGTGTTTGCTCTGCCTCCTTTGGGTGTGCTGACAGAAATACATTAATTTCACAGGGAATTTCACCTCTATAGGTAACAACAGAGATGTTACGCAAGAAGAAGGACTGGAAAAGAAAGTTGGAATAAAGAAAACCTCTATAGTTACAGAGCAGCAAAATGGGAAAGGTTTATTGTTATCTCCTAACATTCCAAAGCTCTGGCATCCCCACACCCACTTCAGGCTGCAGTTGTCTTTTATCAATGTGTGGAAAACCTAGCATTTTTATCCATCATATTCAAGCACTGATGATAACTGCTGCTCTTCGAGTTTTTACCAAAGAACTGAAAACAGGTATTCCTAATAATTCTTTGGAAAACTACCTTGATTAGAATAATGATCATTAATGTCTGTTTACCTGTGGTTCTCTTTGTCTTGGGAGGGTTACCTCCTTCCCCAGTTTCTAACTGCAGTTCTGACCGTGGTGGTTTGTCTCACATGGGTAAACAAAAGTGTACAGCGGTGAGAGAAAACAGAAATCCAGCACTCCAGAGCAAGCATACATGAGCTCACAGCAAGTCTCATTTCTCTCCTGCTCACTTTGGTGTCACTGTATTATGATACTCCCGGAGTCTGTATGGAATAAATTCTTTCTGTTTCTAATTCCTCAACGGTTTCTGCCGGCTATGATCAGGGCATGCAGAAATTCATCTTGCCTTGCACCTTCATGAAACCTCTGGGCTCCACCATTCATGATCCCCACTTTCAGTCACACAAGGATTTTTTTCCTGCATCCTTTCTTTGCTGCAAATCTGACTGCAGCTCATATATCTCAAATAGAGACTGAGCACCCAAAATGCTGTTCTTGTTCATAGATCAACCTCATCTCTGCCTGAGGGGTTAATGCTTCATGCTTTACTCACATAGGTAGGTTTACTGATTTCAGTGGAGCTACTCATGGGAGAGAGGAGTCCATTACTCTGCCGTGTAGAAAGACATCTGGAGTCAGTCCCATGTGGTCAGTGTTAATTAGGTTTCTTCCCCATGTTTTCAGGCCTCTCACACTGTTTTACCTTTCACATCTCTTCCCGTTTGGGTTCTTTCACTCGTTTTGTACTCCTTGTTAGTGAATTAAGAGAAATGGAACAGAAATAGGTTCTTACAAACCCTTTTCCCAGTGCTATTGCAGGCTGTGTTTCTTTTTCTGCCGCATCTGCACCTGGCCTCAAGCAAAATCTCATCAGCCTCAGGTGGTCAATTTTTAATGGTGCTCATGGCAGGAAGCAATAGTTTAACAGCTGACCCATTGGTCCCATCACTGTTTCTTGTTAAAATTGAGAACTGCAAAATAAAAAGAAAACATTAGGGGAGGAAAATGAGACAGTACCATAAGAAGCTCCAAAGTTCAAATAAGGAAAGTAGTTGGGGATTGTTAAATGAAGAGCATTGATTGAGGTGTACTTCTTAGGCCAAATATATACATATCTATGGAGATCTCAAGGCCAATATAATACATAGGCTAATTCCTGTTAGAAACACTTCAGTGACTTGTGTTGAGGCAGTAGGAGGCAGAAAAACTATTTGCTTCTCTAACAGAAAAGTCAGGCAAAATCCCTGTATATGATTTTCCCATGATCTTTAGGGGGACACAGGGTGAAAAGTAAGTGCAAGGAGCCATGGAAAATAGTCACCTGTTCTCTGGCAACCCTCACAGCTCACCTCTTGGACTCATATACGCTGCTGTGGGCACAGGATAAGGCATAGGCTGCTGGCTTGGCTGGTGGCCATAGCCTCCTTCCCTTCTTCGCTCTCTAGGGCCCCTGCCAGGTGAAATGGCAGAAACAGGACATCTGCATATGATCTCCTTGACTCTGTGTTCTAGCACATAGCTTCATGATGCTATAGGGTACAAGAAAATGAAATATTCCATAAGAGGCATAAAACTATGCTGGGGACTTACAGACAAATTTCAGTTGCAGAGCTAGACCTGTATTTATTTGTTCTGCAATCATTTCGAGCAGCATGTGCTTTAGAGATAAAGAGCTGTCATAGCTGTAATGCTTTTTTTTTTCATATGTGCAACACTTCATTTTGTGGAAGCTTCATCCAAGTGTTAATTAAGGAATGCTCACAATACCTTTGTGCTTAGCTGGATGCTTGCCTGACCACAGACACTTGCAGAATGAGGGACTGAATGCCTGGCCAGGTCCACAGGGCATGCCGGTGGCAGAACACAGCCATTACTGATGCCGGTCAATGTACTGGTCATTCCAGTTTTGCACTGGTTTTCTTCTTTTGGACTCAAGAGTATTGAAAACAGTGCACAAATATCACCTCTCTTTTTACAAACAAAGAAAGTGGAGCACCGCGGGCTTGCAAGTGTAGCACCCCCATAGTGGGATCCAGTACAAACACCATGTATGGAAATATAAAGTGAGAGACCACTCCTTTATGTTCTTTGCAGGTATCAGGAACAGTGTCTATTAATTCAGTAAATGTTGCCCTGCTTGTGGTGATGAAACCTGATCAATGGATGTTTCCATACGATGTCATTTATCTTTAAAATTAGTTGAGGAAAGTGGGTTCTCATATTTTTGACTGCAGCTGATTCTGACTTTACAGTAGATTAGATTTCCTGCTACAGACAGTTAAAGATGGAATGAAAAAAATTTGAACTTTAGCAGAATAATAAAGGATGAAGTTTTCAGATCTTTGCATCACCAGATATGCTAAGCAGAAGGAGGTCCTATGAGGGGGTTGGAGGCAGTTAGGAAAGGAGGACCCTGGCATTATTTAGCTGGCTATAATCGCTGCATTCAAGGCATAAATTGGCAGGAGCTATTGGGAGGAGACTGTAAGAGCCTGGCCCACAGTACTGATGGAGGCAGAAGGAAAATGGCTACACACAGGCACACGGATCTGTCAGTGGAAGAAGCTGAAAAAAGATAGACCTTCATTCGTAATCTGATACTTCTAATCCTCTACAGGGATTTGGCTTTCATGCCAAATTATAGCACTGTATTTTACAATGCCAGTATAATGTTCTAGCTGTTGGTTTTTAACGTAAGAAAGAAGCTAGAATTTTCCAGTGAATACTATGGAAAAAAAAAAGGGGGAGGGGGGGAAGTAAAACTATTTGAACTCTCCCAAATAGTGTAGGGAACTGTGTTGGGAAGTATTACAGAAGATTGATTGGAATTGCCTTCAGGAGGAAAATGGGGAGAGAATTTTCTTGATGGCATATTCATAAAACTTAAAAAGGTGGGGTTTTTTTTGTTTTTGATTGGCTTTAAGGTTGTGTTTGATTGGCTTAGAAACTGTAAAGGGAAAAAAAAAAAGTAGAAATTCCATCCTGCTTTAATCACTGCCCACTCCAAGCTTCCCTAATGACTTCCAGATGCATTCTTTTTATGCTATTGTTTTGGCACAGTTTCCAGACAACTTTTGGGTCTGTTAACATTTAAAAAAAAAAAAAAAAAGAAAAGAAAAGAAAAAACCTTACTCTGCCCTCCTCTCTCTTCTAACAGAAAACAGATTTCGCTCTGGTTATATAAATGTGTGATGAGCTGGAGAAATAAAATGTCCATTGCTGTCTCTCTTCAATCTCCAGGAAAACTTCTGATATAAAGTGAAGGAAAAATAATCACTTAAATTCCTTGTAGGGAAAGAGGTGAAAGCAGATTCCATAGAATCTCTTGATATTTATGTAAAATAGTATAAAGTTGAATATAAAAAACCCTCACTTACTCTACAAACCTAAAACTCCCCACCACAAAATAATTTTCATGCTGTTGTCTGTCACTGGCCTGCTGAGTCACCTAAAGCAAATCATCTTGCCTCTTAATGCCTCAGTTTCCCCCTGTGTGAAATGGAGACAATGGTGCTCAGCCACATTATAAAAAACTTTTATGACTTTCAGATGAAAAGCACTTTGCAAGGTAGGATCAAAACAGCTTCTGACGTGCATAGGGGATGACAGAAAAACCGTGATGTGTTCGCTAAGCATGCAAGGCTGCCATGCATAGTATAGTCATAGTATTTGTAAGGTATTCTACTCCCTTTTGAAAAAAATAGCATATTAGCGCTAAGAACTGCTGTCTTTGAAAGCCAGCAAACCACTGAGACCTACCTCCTCCTTAGGCCCCTTATCAGCCCTACCTTTTCAGAGGATAAAACTCAGACCCGTTCAGGCTGCATTTATTCTATAACTTTTGGGGGAATCCCATCATTCCTCTACCCAGCCATTCTTTCTTTCCATAACATTGATATCCACATGAGAATGTCCATGTTTCCTGTGTCTTCCAGCCCTCCCATCCATGACAAGGGGAGAAGGGGTGTTGTTACACCCTGTGAAGAAGATGCCCTTCCATGAGTTCTGAACTGCCTCAGAGGTCTGGCTTTCAGGCTCTGGTACCTTCTGCACCAGCAGAAGTTCATTGGCTACCACCCGGCCAAAAGCCCTGTGGAGTTCCTGATAACATCAACAGAGATGCTAAATGACCTTTGCCTTAAATATACGCAGCTTTCAACTCCTTGCTTTGTCCATTGGTTCACCCCAGCCCAGCCTGTGCCCCACATCTACCCCTTCATATTGCTGCCAGAAAAATTTTGCTTATGGGTGACAAGCTGGGACCACCAAGCACCAGGAATAACCATGACTAGGCAACCTAGAACACCCATGAACTGGCTGCTTCACAGTCTTCCATCAATGGTAGTTTTTCACTGTCACGCCACGGGCTGTAGAGTACAATTGTTGTGGATGGATGAGAGAGAGGGTACAAGGCGGGCTGGCATAGCTTTGGGGGACTGGACAGGCTGGGGCAAGCCCTCTTTGGTGGGTGTCATAAAGAGTGTTTGGAGATGAGACTCCAGTGCTTACAAACTCCTCGTCAGCGTTTGGGTTCCCCTAGCCTTGAGATAACTGTGTGAGACAGTCATGGTATGGAGACTCTTACATTTAAGCTAGTGACCTGGACTCCTTCATAATATGTGGAGATCTGGTCAACACCTTCACTGCAGTCTAAGACAAAATGAATTATGTCCTAAAACTATCCATGAACAATAAGGGGTGCTCAAATGCAAACATTCATGTCTTAGGTACCTGAAATCAGATGGTTCTATCCATGAGGTTTGATGAAACCACAGTTACCTATAATATGAATTCAATTATACATCAAAAAATAATTTTGCCATTCACTCACTCTAACCCAAAAAAGAAGGAAATGCAAATTATGGCCAAGGAAGATACTTTGGTTTTTTTCTTGCTATTACAATGCTAATATTTCTGGCCATTAAAATAAACAGATTTTATGATTTTACTCATAGCTGTATAACCTAGTATTCCAAGTAGACAGTTGCCTTGCAAAGAAAGAGAGACAAGTGTGATCTGGTAGTGTGCATGTAAGAACAAGCAGACCTAGCTGGAAGTTTCTAAGGCAGCCAGCTCCCCTTTGCTTTCTTAGGCCAATTGGAAGATTTCAACTAAGAAGGCACCAACTTCTTCTGCAGATATGTACAGATAGGTAGGTATGTTGGAGGAAGGCACTAGCACAGACAACTAATAGCAAGTATAACACTGTTGTCCTCCATCATTTTGTGCAAGTGGGTCCTTGCTTAGGGTAGCAAAGTAGATTTCACTTTTTCCAGAGAAAATACATAATTATTCTAAAGTTAATTCCTTTCTATTTCAGAGAAACTTTAATCAGTAGTAAACTAAATAAAGCTCAAAAGAGAGATTATTGCTATAAACACACTTACAAAATAAATAAAGGAAGCATAGAATACTGCACACCATATAGACTGGGGCTTTCTTTGTTTGTTTTATTCTTGTAGATTTGACTATCAAAAGTGTTATGGTAAAAAGAGTACAAAAATCAAAGCCCACTCTCATGGTTGTTGCTGCTGTCTCACAGGCTGGCCACTTCTGCTGCCAATCCTCTAGATCAGGTACAGGTCAGCTCTTTCCTATTTTAAATTCCTGCATTAAATGATTTTATGTAAAAGTACAGCCAGTTGATCCTGATAGCTTGGGAGTAGGAGGAAGGCTTTTGAAAGCTGTCTGTAGAAGACTTTCAGGGTGTTGGGCAGAATTAGACTGATCTAAGAAACTCCGTAACCTCATTTTTAGTTAAAATTAGAAGACTTGTAACAGAATAGTTTGATCTGGCTGGTATGAAGTACTAAGAAAGAACCTATTAACCTATTTCTTTCTAGTGTGTTCATCCATTTTCACTATTCAGCACACTGACAAAGTGTAAGCCAAAGGCAAACAACCCTCAGCACGATAATAAAATCAATTATAAGGAAAGCAATTTTGATTTAGCTCTTCTGCTTGGTCATTTAGTGAGTTTATACTAGATAGATGAGGTCTATGACAGTTCTTTATTAAATAAAACTTTACTAATAAAAGCAATATTAAAATCCCTTGATTTCACTGCCATGACATTTCACGCACATGGTACAGAAAACTTCACAAAATCTATAAGAAAAAAGTACATTTCCTTCCTCTGCAATTGCTAACACTGAATCTGGATTTAGAAGGAAATCTTGGTGATAGGCACAGATCTCTCCTGAGGGAGTGGTTTCAAAATTCTCGAACCCCAGCAGAAAATACTCTTTCTCATATTGAAATCATTTGACTTTGAACCTATATTTTATTGTCTCTTAAAATATCTCAACATCTATGCAGTGAAAATGTTCTCTTTGCCCTTATTAGAAGTATAAATGAGGGTTCACCTTCAGATTCCTAATGAAGACACAGTGCCCGTGTCACTGCTAGTATGCCAGACATGCCCAGTATTCTGTGCACAGAGGCCAGCTGTCAGGTACTGGCACACAATTAGGCCAGCAAACATTTTTTTCACCGCTATACTGCCTACAAAGATGATTTGGGGGCTGATCCCTGGAAGAGGCACAGTACCACAAAGTTGTTTGGTAGACTATGAACTGGCATGGGCCAAAAGCAACCCAGGGACTGTTCTGACAGTATAGATCATTTAGAGTGTCCAGGAAGGCCTTCAGGCACTGTTTAATTTACCACTGCAGCCATAATCAGCTTGGCCCACGCGTAAAGAGGGATGTAGGAATTTTGTTCACATCCAAAGCAATACTTGGCAGAAAAGTTTCAGACCGTTTTGAGGCAAAATCAGAGGTTTCATATCAGAAAATCCGTACCATATCCTTTGATTTGTAAAAGTAACAAATCATTTTGGACAGGTGGTTCTGAGGTTCAGTATTCTTTGCCAGATTTTTTAGTCCTTGATCACCAACATTGCTATTGTCAGGAAGAGTTCCCAGTTCCTGTCAAGGTTTGCAAAGCTGGGCTCATTGGGCAGACATTGAAATTGGTCTTTTAACAGCAAGTCCATTTAAAAATCTAAGAAACAGAGTCTATTGAATAGAATAGAAATGTAGGGCTGAGAAGTCAAGAAGTCAGCTTAATCTGTCTCTTTACTTCTAAGCAAGGGTAGAGACTTCTAGACAAATTCTGACACATACTTGATATACTTTTAAAACTTCGAAGGAAATCATTTCTGCCACCTGTCTCAAAAGCGTCAGTAGGTAAGTAGCATTACGAGAAACTTTTTCTCTAATAGCTAACCCAAGTCTTTTGGCATGTAAAGAATAAAAATTACTTGTTCTGCCCCAAATGAAGTGTAAGCAACCTTTCACATGCTGGAAAAACATGGATTATGTGTCCATTCAATATTCATTTCCTCAAAACTGATGTGTTAAACCTCTTATCTACTGCATCGAATGACTGCTTGCTCACTTGCTTGCTCTTGCTCTCTCTTGGTCCCCCATGCACCCCAAGAGTAAAAAAAAGCTGAGACTTTATCAGTGTTGAAAAATCCAATGTAACTGCTTACATGCAACGTTCTTATTAACATACTTCTAAATGACACAGGCAATGCTGCAAAGAGGCTGTACCATTCACTCACACTCAGTTTAGCCTTCTCCGTATTCCCCAGACCCTCTGGAGTGTTATCACACACCTAATAACTATTCATTGTAAATATATGCATCTGTTTCTCTTCCTTCCTAAATTTATTTTTCTTGTGTTTCTTTTTATTGAACTCCACTGTGTTATTTTGCTCCCTTTCTCCAATTTGTCAAGATCATTCTGAATCCTAACCCTAAAGCCTTTCACCCCCTGCTCCCACTGTGGTGTCACACTCAAATGTTTTACTATGTTGTTTAAATAAGCCCTGGGAATACTGGGTGGAGCAGAACTCACGTATAGCTCTTTAGACAATAATGAAATGCCCTGAATCAAACATTTATAGTGAAAGATATTTGATGGGCCATCAGATCAATGATATTATCTAAGGCTGTCTCACTGCAAGAGTTTTTATCTTAATCTAATTTCTAAAATTTGTCTCCAGCTACTGTTTTTCTTCATTCATTATGAATTCTTCCTTCAGTGATTTCTAATGAACAAATGTTTCCCCCTCCCTAAAACCATAAGAATTAAGTGCAGTGATGTAATGTAGACTAGAGCTGTAACGTAGATGAGAGCTTCTGATAACACAGCAGGAAACAGGGAATGCCCCCAATGAGGGAGACTGATTTATTTCATCCCCTATTTTGTGCAGATGTTCTTCTTAATGTCTTGGCTCCCTATTCATTTGCCCTTTCTTTGGGAAAGGCCTAATGAGAAATCTCATCAGATACAAAAAAAGGAACAGCCCCAGGAGATGAATTACCTTTTCACTCATAGCTGACCTGCTACAGTCTTTGCAACTCTGCCATTCCAAGCAGGAAGTTGAATTAACTGACTCCCAAAGATCCCAATCAGCAAATATTTCCATGATTCTGTGAAGTGGGTACTTGCTACTGAGGGAAAGTTTTACAAAATTATTCATGCAAACTTTTTTTTTTTTTAAATTCATCTCTTTCAAATCAGAAAGTTTCCCTGAAGATTAATCCGTTTTACTGTAATGTTGGGTATTTGTCAATTTCTCAGTAATTTTTTTACTTAAGAATTAAACTAAATTGTTGTTTATCAACCCCCCTCATGTATCATACTAAATACTGAAGGGTTTTAGTAAAAAAGGAGGGTGTTGCAAAAAAAAAAAAAAGTTTTTTATTAAGGACCTTTTTTAAATTTTAAGTAAAAAATGGGTTTTTAGTAAAAATGCTGATCAACAAAGCTATCAGCAACAATTAAAAAGCAGTCTGAAAAACTTTTCAAGCAATGTAAAATGGGTATTTACCAAACTTTAAAAAAGTAGAAAAATCCTCAGCATTCTTGAATTTTTATTTTACAATATAATTTTCTCATTTTTCGTTGGTGATCTCACACTTTGTAAAATCTCATTAACTTAAGGCACTTGTATTCACAAGCATTAAAGATTCCTCCTTAGTTTGCGTGATCCTGAGCTCTGGTGCATCTCCTCCTCAAGATCCAGGGGGCAGTTTAACAAAGGCTATTCCGAGATTTTGCCCAGGCTTTGTGCTTAGCCTGAATATGGTCTATCCATTTGTATCTTCCTGACACGTCATGAAGTGAAATAAGCCAGCTTCTCCTAGCAGAGTTCCTCCATAAGATTCTTTTTATCTTACTCTGAACAGACTGTCCGAAGCCCTGCCTCTATCCTGCATGTGTTTTCCAGATTATTTTTTCACTCTTTTATTGCACAGCTATGTGAATGAGCTCAGATGAAGTTAAAAAAATAATGCCACATACGGGGTTTATGTTGTGGCAAGGAGCAGGGAAACTTTTTTAGGTGGGTGCGGAGACCAGGGAAGTTTAGACATTTGCCATTCATTAAAACTGCTCTTCCTAATGCTGCCGAGGAGACTATAGCTCATGCTCGGTGGGTTTTTCTAAAAGAAATGGAGGCACCTTTATGCATAGCTGCAAATTACTAGTGATTTACTTCACTAGCTCAGTGGCAAACTATATCTTATTCAAGGTATGGAACTGAGAAGTGTCCTCTAGCTTTATGTTACTTCTTTGCGATTTTTCAGAAATATTCCTACTACACTAGCATTGGTTTTTTCAACCAAGTACCTTTCTTTTTAAGAATGGAAAGCTACAGAGGTGATAGAAAAACGTACTTCTAACTTACAATGGTAAAGTACAAGCACAGAGGAAAGGGGCAAAATGTCCTTTTCTATGTTGAAAAGGAAAACATTAACCCCTTCGGTGTTCCAAACAAACCCGTGGGAAGTAGAAATGCACTTGGAACGAATGTTGGCAAAATGTATGCTTATGGGTTAAAGATGCAAATGCTTTAATGGAGAGCAAGAAAACTTGCAGGTCAAAAAGCGAAGGATTCCCTTCCCCCCTGCTCTGCTTGAATATTTCTTCCAGGGATTTGAGAGCTGTGGGATGACGTGGAGGGGGGTAATAAAACCCTGCGAGGAGGCTCCGGGTGTTCCACAGCCTGGCCTCGCTCACAGCAGCTCTAGGCACTTAAAATTAAAAGTCCCAGGGAGTGAGTGAGTCATCTTCCCTCCCAGCTTCTCTCCTTTCAGAGAGGGCAGGCAAAAGAGGGCAAAGATTTCCCTTGCAAATATCTCGCTCTTGCAAGCTTTAGTCAAATCATAGCAGTATTTTTTTTATGTTACTGAGGAACTGCAACAAAACAAACAAAACTTAGATCCTGAGACCTAGCAATTGTCAGTCCCAGTGTGTCAGGCTATGCCACTATCAAACTTTTCTGTAGAAAGAAAAAAAAAAAGTCTTTGCTTTTATTCCGGACTCCTCCCTTTTTCCTTTTTTTTTTTT
>VYXH01009634.1:101292-134454 GCA_013397275.1 Burhinus bistriatus
TTTTTTTTTTTTTTTTTTTTTTTTGTGCTGTGTGGCTCTTAATTTGGAATTGTTGACTCTCTTCTTGTCCTGACCGTCACAAGGGACATACAGCATGCATACCGTGTAATTGGGAAGTGGTTCAGGAAGCTGCCACGTCTGTAGGGCTGCAGCACACAAAAGGAGGCGGAGGTAACAGGAATACCTTCTACTTGACAAACTTGGAAATTCTGGTGCCACATCAGCAGGAGCATATCCCAGCACAGCGCTCTTCAGTCACTGCAGAAGTGAAACACAACATAGAACTAATCCAAGGCACAAAGCTCTTCCCAAATGCCTGCTAATTTTTGCCCTTCAGCCCCTCACATCTCAGTCAGACTTGTTAGGTGATACTACACACTTCAAACCTCACTGTTTAAAACAAAGTGAGTAATTCCATTTAGGAAACTAGGAACTTACTAACTCTGTATCCAAAAGTCTCGCAGTCCACTTCTCTGTGAATTAGGGAAGAACTGAGGCACAGAGAGACCGAGGGTATACCAACACCGTGTAGTACAATTCCACATGCAAATACCGGAGCTAACTCGGGAGTCACGGCCACCCAATGTTGCTCCTACCCTAATGGGGAGCCTCAGGTTCCTGTGGCTTCTGGTACTAGAATTCATTCAAGCATGTCTGGATGATGTTGAAACTCCCATGTAGACATAAACGTAATTCTTACCCAGCTTTGCTACCACTATGCTCACATTCTGACTACCCATCATATATGAAAACTCAAGCTTTTTCTATCTAGGGGTTTGGAGAGGGACTTTGAGCCACATGTATGAGATACCTTACCTGTGTCTGGGCCTATTGGGTAGTTTTTTAATGGAGCATGTCTAAAACCCTTCATTTATAAACACTTCTGTGTATTTGCAGTTCTATGAACTACGAAGAGCTGTTCCAGGAACAACTCACCACTGCATAAGCAAGGCCAAACAGTGACTACCCGTATGGATGCTCTGCCTGTAGAGATACCCCCACAAACACGAGCACCCAATTTGTTTGCTCAGCCCCTAAAAGTAGCAAAGTATTAATTAGAGAAAACCTTTTCTTCATGACCTTTTTTACACCTATTTAACTGTATAGCTGGAGTTAAATTGGTGCAGTGCCCTAATGTGGGGTAACTGTACTGTGGTAAACACCTGTGGTTTAGATTATTTGATACATAGTTAAAGCCATACAATATTTTCTTCTAATACACCCCCTGTTTGGCACATAATTTGACCAAACACAAACCACTAGGACTGATATTAGGGCAGCTGCGTGCCTGCCTCAGAAGCCTTTCTGGAAGAGTTTAGTTAACGTTGTTCAATTGTTCCTTGGAGCCCAGCGTGCCTGTTCTGAGCTCCCACGTGGCATTTTGCTGCAGGTGCTCTCAGAAAATAAAAGAGTGGGTGTTCACTCAGCCATGGCTCTACCTCAGCCACGGTGGGTCTGAGGACAGAAGAGCCTGGTGAAATACCCTCTGTAAAAAACATCCTTTGCATTATCAGGACTGGCATCATATGCTGATTATTAAGAATTATTAACATCCGTACTGTATCTGAGATGTCAAAACATGCAGAAAAGACCAGGGACATACAGAGACTCGAAAGAGATCACAAAAGCTTATGTTGGGAATGATAAGGAGAAACAAATACCAGAATTCAGAGAAAGAATGAAAAGAAAAAGTGAGGCTTTCCCAAAAGGAGTGTTTTATGTAGACAGGAGCAAGTTGATTTGGACGTTTAAAGGTGAACATTAAGGTATCCAAGTACTATTTTTCAAATATTTTAGGAAAGTTCAAAGAAATCATAGACAACCACACAGGTAAGTGTTGGATCATCTACAAAATAAAGGCAATTCTGGGCTTTGCTCAGCTGGTGACTGATGTTCAGTCATCTCTTTTGACTATCCTCAGTGCCCTATTGAATCACCTGAACATAAGCTCCTGGTGTGGGGAACAGAGACAGTATGCCATTTTCCAGAACGGAGAGAACTGAATAATTTACACACTATTTACTATATAAATTCTGTGATTGTGTGAAATCTGAAATGAAGTCTGTGCACAAGTCCCTCTAATGTCTAATCACTCTGTATAGACATTGCTGTGTATGTGCTGAACACTGATACGAACCTAACACCTGTACTTCTAATGTCTATTTTACAGTAAAAATCGAAGTGGCATGAAGTGGCTGAAGTTGCCATCCAGCTCTGTTAGATTAAGACCCCTCCTCCGAAAGGGTACTGCAGGACTTAGATGCCAGGCTGGAGGAAGTGTTTATTTTTCTGAAACAACATCTGGCTCTTTAACGAACTCCACAGGTGGCTATGTTGGTGGTTTCTAGTCTCTCATGTGGTTAGAGCTCAGTGTGGATAGCTTAAAAAGCCCATCATGTCAATGACTGGTTCATTCAGCCTGGACTATTTTCGTTGGACTTAGTGATACTGTGGGATCTGTATAACCTCACTAAAGCCTCTCCTGAAGTAGGTGCTTAAAAGCATCTACAGTTCAGACCGGAAAAAGGGATGGTATGTTTGTGTGCATAAAGTTTAGCACAGGCAAGCTACCATCTGACCAGTCTTTGTGAAACAGTTTATCCAAATTATAATACTTTTGTCCGTAATAAGGAAAGAAAACATTACACACCTAAATTAAAAGAGTATTTTAAGGCTACAGAGTCAAGCACCCAAATACAAAAAATTGGAAGAATTAAAGCTGTTGGGGGAGGGGGGAATGTTCAGAGTCAAATAAAGTGGTAAAAGGTACACCTTATTCTTTTCTTATTAGAAACGTTTTTGGATACTCAACACAGCTCTCAGCCAGATTGTTTTAGATTGGCTGTAATTTTCCGTAGAAAACAGAAATTTTGATTCACTAATGCAATATTGCCTCAAACCATTTTTAGTGCTCTCCTCATAATAGCCCATTGTTAGCAATGCATTTGTTCACACATCCCAATTTTCCCCACTGGAGATTTAAAAACATTTGGATACAAAAAAATCCTAGCTTCTTACTGCTTTCCAGCTTTTTACCTATGCAGTGAAGAAGATACAGAACGTTAATAACTACATCGAGATAGAAGACATCAAAGAAACAGGTTTTTGCTCCATCTCTGGTTCAATTTGGGACAGTCAAATTGGTCAAACAGTTCCGAGAGGCAGCTACTGGGAGATTTCAAGCCAAAAGAGAGCCACTGTGAAGTCTAAGTTATGGAGCTGGTTTAAACCTATGCCAGATCTGGGCCCCCTAGGAACAGCCTTAACTTGCAGTTTAGTTGCTTAAAAAAAAAAATGAATAAATAAATAAAAAGACAGAAGTAAGAAGAAAAACCAAGCAGGTTCATGAGCAGCAAAAGAAATGAAGCCTGGTTTCCTCTGCCTCTGCTAAATTACCCGGGGTCCAGTAACATGACTGTGCCCTCAAGCGTTGCTTTCCCAGAGCAGGATGTAGAAGCTCTATCTCAGGTCTCTCTCTTCCACTCTGTGTCCCGTTTCCATGAAACTTGTAAGAGCATAGTATTTCCAAGGCCTCTAACCCTCTCTCACGTGTAGTTAAAATGGTCAGAAAGTTAAAATACTGTTAAGATGGGAACAGAAAGACACTACAATTGCTTAAGCCTTGTTAGCTTAGAATTAAAATGTCGAAGAGGCACTCTGCACCACATACACCTTTTAGGTACCCAGACATGTTATTGTAGGGAGAATTTTTTACACAAGCAGTAAAGCCTTTTGCTCTCCCTTCTGCTGATCCTCAGGGAAGTTACTCTCCAGCCCCATGCGGGGGGGGTCAGGCTATATTTGGCAATATTCAGCTATATCCAGGGTAAACAACTGGCTTCAGTAGGACCCAGGATTTCAATCCAGAAGCTTTACCATGGGCATGTAATGGAGTCCATGGAGTCCTCAAACTCCACAACTGAATTGAGATTGAAATGCCATGTTACCTCTGAAGTGATCTTTCAAGGCAAGGTTAAAATGTATCGTGAGTTTCACAGAAATTGTTCATACCCTGAAGAGGCTTGTGAGGAACGGTGGAGCGAACTCTGTTACCTTGAGTCCTGAATGACAGCACTGCTTAATTCTCTGTAAGATTTATAAATTCCTTTAGTCATAGCTTGCCACCAAATCTAGGGTTTGAATTTTAGCTGCAGTGCTTAACTTTATATCACTTGAGGAACCAGCTGCTATTAGCAGGGAGCAAACCCAACTGGTGTATTTATTTAACTTGGTCCTGCAAAGCCATACTGTTTATTAACTACCATGGAAGCTATTCATCCAGCCATACTTAAGATGTAGTGTGTATCCAACAGACAAGGTCACACTTTGATCCCTTTCCCTGTCAGTTGTTTCTTTCCCCTTCCATACAAAATAATTGTCGATTTCCAATTTCAGCAGAACTTCTACTCAACCAATGTATTAACTCATCTGCATATTTTGAGCTTATTGCTCGATTTATATGTAGATTACCTACCTGAAATGTTACATCAACTAGATTTAAAGGTATATGTTCCATTAAGCATAAGAATTACTCATGCATTAAAACAGCTTCTGATGTTCTGAAGAACATATCTTGCAGTATGACACACAACAGAAATCCAGTGATGATCTGTGCCTGTACTGAGTACAGAAGTAATGGAAATCAGTATGATGCAGGTTTAACCTATGATAAGAGGTACATTCAGGTACACTTCTGATCTGTTATACAAAATCCTGAAAGTTCCTTGGGTATAGGGATGTTGTTTTGGAGTGTTTCTCTCTCTTTGGACCCAAATTATCTTCTTTCTTCACTGAGGCAGTGCTGTACCCAGACTTCTGAATACTCGGTGCTGAATCAGATAGACTAGACTCAAACCATGGCCCAGTACCAGCTGAAGGCAATGACTGCCCAGCTCTGCAGTCCTCTGGGACTGGGATTCCTTCTCCTGGGGAGTGACATATGGAAGAAATATGTGCAGTCTTCGAGTCTGAAAATGATGGAGAAAAGCCCCAGATCTGGAATGGCTTGGGCTGGTGGAACTAAGGAGGATCGTTAGCCTCCAGATGCAGAGTGTGATATGTTCTGTTGTAGGATGTTTCTGCACAGCTGTGAATCCTCTCTGTCCTTTTCTTACCCAGGCCAATGGGGCTGCAAGCCCATCTGTACTTGCGTACAGCAAGTGACTTTCTAATGTTATGGCAGGGAAAGAAAATGAAGGGTGGACATCTGGCTTCCGAATCATGGCTCTGATTAACAACAACTGTCCAGATTGAACGACCTTCTAAGAATAAACAATGAACATGGAAATGACCTCTTCTGGAAGGTGAGTTTCCTTCTGAGAGGAAAGCTTTAAGTCTCCCACCTCACAAGCATGTGCTTTGTATACTAACCTATTGGATGAAGGTTACCAATTGGATGAAGGTTACCAATTCCTTGTGTGCACCATACTCTGGTAGTTTTGTGAATCTGTCTCTTCATTCATTCCCATCCTTGTTTTTAGTATCTCAAAATCATATGGGTTTTTTTTTTGAAACAACTTAAATGTTTGAATTCTCTTCATGAATTCATGAGGAAATGCAAACACATGGTACATCAGGTGTTAATAAAATTTATCTTTTAATTTACTTGACAAATGTAAAAAGCAATTGTTTACATTTCCATTCATTCTAATTAATGTGCACCAGGTGCTGTACAGGCTTCCCTTAGCCTTCATCATCTGGATTTTCCTTACACTTTAATTGTGTGACTTTAATAAAATTACTTAGCCTAATTTTTGCAGTATGTTTTACATATTATTAAGTGCTGTAATTAAAGCTTCTACACCATATACACAGGATTTTCATGCCATTGTTTCTATTGTAGACCAGACATTTTCCAAACAAAATTATTTTACTGGCTTTCTGACAAAATAAAAGTATTTATCTTTATAAAAGAAGACATTTTCAGCTCAACAGTAAAGATGAATTCACACACACTAAAATTTCTCTGTCTTTTCATCCATTTATTTCACCTGCTCCCAAGTATCCATACCATAAACTTCTTCAAGATCTTATTTCTATAACAATCAAAGAATGTCAGGAAATCAGATTTCACATTATGCAAATATCCAAATTTTAGCTTGATTAAATTGGAAACTAAACTAATGACTTAACAATATAGCAGGTTTCCTAATTACCACAGCTGGTTCATAAAAAGCACAGTTGCAGTCTACAAACACAACAGAAATATTTTACTCAATCACGTTGTAAATTTTTAGCACAGGTCCTTGTGACAGGAGTCCTAGATAGGACTGTGTTTAATAAATTATGGCAGTACAGCAGATATTTCACAATTACTTGCCTACATCACTAGGTACTCAGGCTAACTGGGGGACACGTGTTGGGATGAGATGTACAGAGGAGAAGTGCAGCTATGGGTGCTACCTGATACAGTGAATATCACCTGGCCTAACAAGGGACTGGCAGCAGCCGTGATCCTACAGCATGCCTCAAGCAGCAGGTAGTTTGATTCCAGCCTCCTCCTTTGAAAAGCCATTTTTGCTATAAGGAGCTTTTGACCATCCCAATGAAACCAATGGACTTGAAAATCCAACTCCTTAGAGTTACCAATGAGTTACTTCATCAGTTCCGAGAGGTCAGCTACTAAATACCATACTTAATTCGGAGGAGAAAATGCTGGATCTCTGTCCTGATAAAGGTTTAGAATCTCTCTGGAGATTAGAGGATCTACAAAGTGGGATGCATCCTACCCTAAATGACTATAGGTTGGGTTTGGTAGTGTGTAATACAGTTCTAGTATGATTCATACTGCTTTTTGGATAAAGGCTTGTACAGTGGGTTTGTCACCTGGTGACTTCAGTAAATGAATTCTAAAACAGAAGCCCACAAAGTCTCCTGTGAGATCCACAGGGTTTAATTTCTCTGCCATATGCTAGACCTGTGCTGCATTCTACCTGCAGGAGAAGGAGAAGGCATTTTCCAAACAAAGGGCTGGAGTCAGGTGTAAAAGCCTTCTAGATCTGAAATACCATTTCAATAAACATCTGCCTTTTGAAAGTGTGCAGCTGAGAAAAGCCTCGGACAGCTTCAGCTTTCACCCTTACAATCTGAACTAAGCACAGCTGTTTATTATGGAATCCAGTATATTGCAACCCCTTCATGCAAAGAAAGACACATAGGCAGATTTCAGCAAAAATTCACAAAGCGACAGGGGGCCAGTCCCTGAAAGCTTTTATTCTGCCTTAATAAAAGCCATCAATATAGGCCCGCCTTTTTAAGTGTAAAATCTGCTTCAGCCCCTATTAATTTGGACCTGCCTGGCCCAACTCCTGGTCACAGGGTCAAGCCCCAGATTGTCCTCTCAGCGCCTCCTCCTCTGGGCACAGGCCCAGACGGCCAAGGGGAGAGGTCCCTGCACTTTTCTTGTGGTGCCGGTGACGGGGTCACGCCTGGAGCAGGAGCTGCAAGGCTGAGACTCACTGATTTTCACGTTTGCCAAAAAAGCAAGCCCTAGACAGGAGACAAAATACATCCAGAGCCCTTGGAGGGTGGCAGTGGTCACACTTGCTCTGCTTTCCTGCAGACACTGTTTATCTAAGGAGGCCTGAACTTGGCTACCACTGATGCCATAGTTCACCCTTAAGTTGCCAGGCTGAAATGTTTCTTTATGGTTTCTAGCTTGGTCTTTTTCCCTCTAGTGCAAACTAGTAATAACAATAATAAAAGCAGCTTAAATATTTTTCTTTCTCTCCCTCTAAGGTAGATAATAGCAACATGAGGACTTGCAAAAGGGAATTAAATCTTCTGGTTTTTTTTTAAAAAAAAAACCACTTTGAGAACGCAAGCTAAACTAAGGCAGACTGCAACATGGTCATTCTTTCCACAGGGTTCTGTTTATAAATTAAAGCGTATCTCTCAGGCTGTGGCATTCAGTTGGCTACAATTTCTAGGTTAATGAGAAAGGCCATGCACAAATTCCAGCTCTAACATGTGACTGCTACTTTTATGGCTATGAAATGGAGGTGAGGGGGGTCCCGTGTTTATATTTACTTTTCTCAGCTGGAGGCCGTACAATGCCATTAATTCATAAGGTGAAACCACTTGTGACTGGGGAGCCAAGTGTACTGTGAAGCATCGTGAGTTTTTATTACTGTAGAGGTGGACATTTGCCTGGAGTGAGCCCTCACCAGTGCAGAGGATTCTTCATTCCAGAGTCTTTAGTTTTGTTCTGAAGGTGGAGTGCCTCGGAGGTGGTGAAGGGCTCAGCTGATAGAGCTGTACGTAGCTGCCGGCATTGAATTGCGCTACCCGAAGGCTTGCCACTTCAAGTCTAGTGGCACATGCTTAACAACTTTTCATGCACACTTCCTCTTCTCATCCAGATACACTGATGTCTTCAGTGATCAGCTGCAGGTTGGCAAGGAAGATTAACTCACCCAAATACCATTTTCTTTAACTTATTTTTCATTTCAATTTTAGAAAAACCGATGACCAGCCAAAATGCATGCTGAGAAAACAAATCAGTAAACATTTTCACTGACAAAAAAAATTACTTCTCATGTTTCTGATTTTTTCCAGTGATTTCAAAATAGTCTAGCAATTAGCAGGATAATAAATAGGTGTAATGACGTTCTTCTAAAGTACTTGGCTTCTTTAGGACTTTCTGTACTTCTCACTGAAGTAGGATGCTGAAGTTAACTGCACAAAACATAGGGATATGTGTAATGGGATGACACAGGTTCCATAACGAGCAGAAATACAGTGCAATTTAACTAATGAGAATACAGTTGCACAGTGACGAATTTCACCAGAACACAAAGGATGGTTTCTTTCCAGTGCAGGGTACCACAGGAGTCTTTAGTGTGTGTGTTCATTTCTAGATCCTATCTGAGATGCCGTACCTCAGCAAATGAATTTTGCTTTCCCTAAATAAGTTATGACCACTTTTTCTGCTTACAGAAAACTCCTCTCTCCCTTAGCCAACTAAAGTAAAATACTTTGAGATATCACAATATGATAACTCTCCTGGATTCAAACCTGGAACTTCCCACAAACCTGCCACTCTGGCTTCTTTTACTTTTTTTTCTTCCACATTCAACTATAAATTAGAAATGTTTTAAAGCTTGTCTAATAAGTTTCCAGAAAGGTGGGAGTGGATGACTGCAACACAGCAGGCAGAGCCAGGTGCTGGTAACAGTGTCCATCAAGAGTCACAGTCTCAGCATGCATGGAATCAGGTCCAGGGTCCTTCTGGGGAGTCCAGTCACAAGCAATAGGAGACAAGCCAGAGACAAGGCTACATTGTGGGTCTGAAGTTCATGCAAGACGCAAGTTACCTACCGCACTGGGCCCAAGTCCACACAGGAGGCAGGGCCAGAAACAGGGCTGGAGACAGTACACCTACAACATAAGTGAGGGAGGAACTAATGGCCTCAGGCTGAGCTGAAGTGGGGCTCCCATGGATCAGAGTGGAGGCCCCAGGGTGAGATTGGTTATCAGTAAGGCTTATCAGTGGCCTCAGAATCCTGCCAAATAGAATCATAGAATCATTTAGGTTGGAAAAGACCTTTAAGATCGTCTAGTCCAACCATTTACCCTACTCTACCAGGTCCTCCACTAAACCATGTCTCTAAGCACCACATCTACATGACTTCTAAACACATCTAGGGATGGTGACTCAACCACCTCCCTGGGCAGCCTGTTCCAATGTTTGATAACTCTCCCAGTGAAAAAATGCCTCCTAATGTCCAGCCTAAATCTCCCCTAGCGCAACTTGAAGCCATTTCCTCTTGTCCTACCGTCTTTACAGGTGGTATCTTCTGAATTGGGGAGAACAGCATGGAGAATGCTACTATTCAATATTTTTTCCATTTAAAAGTCATGTTCTAGACATCTCCAGGTGCACAACAGTATAGAATGCTTCTCCTCACTTTATCTGCAAAGGTCCATTGTCTAATATAATATTCATTCCTACTATTGAAGTGCAATAGGGCATTTTTGTTGGGAAGATACCCAGTCTCTCTATCTTATTAGCTATTTCTGTGAACAGTCCAACAAGAATCAGGAATACAGAAATATCTCAGCCTTCCCACAACACATGCTCTACACGTCACCTCTGCAGAATGGTATGTTCTTCAGGTGATTTTTCTGAAACTGGGAGGCATTCCCTTTTTCTTTTACAATAAACATGGAGAGATGAATGCTCTTTTCTGATGCAAAACCAGTCTGTAAACCACCAATGACACTGTTACACTCCCACAAGCACAGGGAGCCAACACAACTTCTTCACATTCCTGTGATCCACACAGAGATGGGACATACGTGGCAGATGGGCTCTGTGTTGGTACCCTGCCCAGGAAGTGAATTTCAACTTAAAAGATCAGTCGGTAACTTCAGAGGCTGGAAATCTTGGTTGCAAACTTAGTCCATTTGACATCCCCCGCAGAACTGTTCTATAATGGTGAGGAGAAATGGAATAATTAACAAGTTGATAGATATGCCGCTCAAGACTTTAGTATTAAAGCTGCAGAAGCCACTGTGGACTGTGAGGACTTACTCAGCGGGAAATGCAGCCATGGAAATTCTTGCAGTGGGAAAACTGGACTCTCTTTCTCCACCTTCATTTAAGACTGCACTGGAAAAAAAAATAAATGAGGACCTCAGAATATTCCTAAACATTCTTATTCTCACTCCTGCAATTCAAGGGGCAAATGCATCTGCACCCCTTCGTATTAAAGAAAGGTTCTTTTTCTTGAGAAGACACAGAAATCTGATAGCACTTTAATAAATGGGCTAAATACCCACCCAGGTCGCAGAGTTAAGGCAAGGAAATGTTCAGTGATCTAGTCTTGATTTGTAAGTGAACAACAGGAGTGAACCTTCCATGGAAAAGAATTAAACCACATCCAAAGGCAGCCGTTATTTTAGCTTTGGAGTAGCCTATTTTTTTGCACAACCAATGCTTCTCCAGCAATCTGTTTATTCCTATTGTGTTTTTTGTTTGATATTAAGACAAAGTTCCTGGGGTAGGAGGTTGGAAAAGAAAATACAGTCTCTTGCTACAAACTGTTAACGGACTCTTGCTTTTCTTTGCTCACTTTAAGTATTTTGCTTAGTTTGGCCCATTACTCTGTTTTTTCTGGAAACCTCTCATTTTTCTTTTGGTCTGTCTTCCAAAACCACAGTGCACTGAAAAAGAATTTTTACTATGGCGCATCTCTGCTTCAAGGAATGCTCACTTTATACATTTCTATATACCTGCACCCTACATTTTCAGGACCGTATTTATACAAATGAAAAATATTTATCCCACTGTGGCTTTATTTTTTGAAAAGCAAAGGACAGAAGTTTCAGCTAGTTAACAGGGGACGATCCAGCTGGCGTCTCTAATGGAAATGATTACCGCAGAAACATTTGCAATCACTTAAGCGTGGGCTCCCATGATGCTTAGCAAAAAAGGCTGAAAACAATTCAAAATAAATGTAGTGCGATCTAAACAGGGAAGGCGGAAATGAAAGATAATTTCCAGCAAACAAAGCAGAAGCCTTTCTCACAATTCAGGGTCCATTAGCTACAAGATTTTAAAGTTATTTCAGCAACGCTGTTACAAATACATGGAAAATTAACACGTATGAAGCCTATATATATTCTGCAGCTCAGCTACAGCCATCCACATCTGTTTCTGGTTTAAGTTATACCTCGCTCTGGCATGGATTCAAAAAGCAGCAGTGGAAGTGAGTCTGGGTCTGGGACTTGACTGGGGTAAATGGATGCAGCTCCACTGAGAGAACTAATAATGTGGTGCTACATTTCTAGAGACATGTATTTCTACAGTTTTCCTCCCTTTCACTCCCTCTGTGTTCGATCAACTCTTCAGCACAGGAAAAGTAGAGTTCATACCTTAGCCATAGGCTTCAGTCCTATAACTGTATATGAACTTCTTTTTAATGCCAAAAAAGAAAGCTTAAACATTATTAGTTTATGTTCCTATCAGATCGCTTTAATTTTTTAATTTAAGAGGATTATTCATATATTTATAGGTAGATAAGCTGAGGACAGCATGCGATGTGTATGTGTGTGTTTGCACATACATATATGTGCGTGTTATGTATGTGAGAAAAGCATTGCATATAAAAATAACTCAATAAGCAGCAAATTCCCTAGTAAACAATTTACTGTACCAGAACAAACTACGCTTTCCCAGTTAAGTAGGTAATTTCTCATGCTACAGCATGAATAAGCTTAAAACTGGAGAAAACAGGCTGCTTCAGCATTTTATGTCACAAGACTGAAGTGGTTTTGTAGCTTTTTTACCTCCATTCCTCGTGTCTTAGTGGTGCATTACCTCCATTATACATAATTTTATTAGATTTAAACTATACATTGCTTTATTTTAAAACTTTGGGGGGGGGGGACCTAGGGCCTTCTGTGAGAAGGATTTTTCAAACAGTAAGAATTTATGGAAAGAAGGCCAACACAAGTATTCTTTTATAGCTTAAATATATAGCCTAACTTTTGCATATTTCCATGTTTTATATAGCCTGGAATATGCAAAACGTAGCCTTCTACCTCACTTCCGTGAAGTAATTTCTAGTAGCAAAACATTCTCAAATTTTCAAAGCCTCTCAGTGCTTCACAATTTTACTGAATTTATTCTCACAGTATGGACAAGGACCTGCTACGGTTTGCAATTAATCCTTGAGGAACTGAGGCACAGAGAAATGAAATGTGAGATCCACCGAAACTCTTAAAATTCAGACTAAGCAGTTGTATCCTAGAGACCCAGAAAAAACTTGCCCAGGTGAATAAGCACATGAGCATCCTTATGTTGCCAGGTTTTCACCAAAGAAAAGTAATTTAGGAGTGCAGCTACTGGACCTCTTACACACTCAGCTAATGTAAGATGCTCAGTACCTACATTCTTGTAGGGTTTCACACACATGCACATTTCTGCCTAAGTGCCAGATGGGCCCAAGTTAAAGAGGTTACATTAAGATCACCTTGTCTCCACAATTTGAACTAGTATTAGCTCAGTTCAAGGTACAGAAGTCACAGTCTTCCCTTAAAAACGCAGGAGTGCAGAACTCAAGCTGTGATATGGGCTCATCAACCAAATCTTGGGTTCTGGTATCTGCTTCAGCAATTGCTTATAAATTCTCATGCGAGAATGATGAAAGGATACTCAAGATGACTAAAGTGCCATCATATAGGGAGCAGCTTTGGCCCGGAAATCTCAGTTTCACATTGGCTTCTAATTAAAGCAGAACGGGATATGCTTACTTTTAGAAGAGAGGTAAGATTTGGGTAATATTCCTATGCCCTATCTTTCCTACTAGTTGTCTCTAGCAACATCTATACTAGTAGATATAACGAGCGAGGCCTGTTGCCTGGGCCTGTGGGCAAGAGGCACAACAGAGCTCATACCCATACGGGTAAGTTCTCTGCACCTCAACTGCAACTAAGCTCATCCTTTATTAGTTGGGACAGAGGTATGGGGTGAGGTGAAAGCACACTGCGACTCAGCCCAGCAGCAGCTGGCTCTTACATAGCAGAGCTGTAGCTTCCGGGAGAAGCTACAGCCAGCAATGCAAAGGCAATAAGTGTAGGTTGCAGGAGCTCAGGTATTTGGGGCTGTACACCTAGTCAAGAAGTCTGTAGCAATCCAGGAATATGACCCGCATCTTGCTGGTTTCCTAACTATAGGACAATCCTTCCTCTTCTTATATTTGTTACCTACACGACTAATCAAAGCAAATTGGGGACTATTTAGAAAAATATGACAGGAATTGTTTCTGCTGGAATTCTGCCAGCTTTTGCAGCTACTTTAGACAAATGTGTGAAAGGAGCATTTTCTTAACCCAAATAGGGTGGGATTTATCTGAGCAAATTAAGACCTAATGTGGCTGAGCTTATCACTCCCACAGTGACCCCCATCACGTTCCCTTTACAGTCAAGAATAAAAATGCCTACTTCCATACTTCTCATCTCATCCAAATGTAAGAGTTTAAAGTAGGTCAGATGAGTTACCTCCTTAGAACACCTGTTTCCTCTATCTAAAGGGAGCTTGTAGGACTACTTCTAATGTAGATATCTGTATTGCAGATTTCTAAAGCTGGGCAGATTTCTAAAGCTCAGACTTAGTGCTTGCCTTACACCCTCAGCAGGACGGATACCTGCAACTATACAAAGTATAGTCCTGTCTAGTAGAGTATGTGTCCTATGATGATGCAATCCTCATAGATACCTAATTGCATAAGGAGTTCAGGGAAGCTTTGAAACAAAAGTTGGGCTCTACCGTAGATGCACAGAGTTCTATTTAATCAGCATAGTCTGAAGGCTTTCTAGATCTATTTGCCAGCATCCCTGCTTAATCCGGCATCATATATATCTCATAGTATGATCACTGAAGAATAACAGGCCAAAGAGTAGGATAGATGTGCTACTGAGAAAATGATCGATGAGGATTCATACCTGTAACACAATCGGTAATTCTCTGTTCCAGCACTGGTTATTTTGCTATTTGGCAGTCATGTCATTTTGCAGCAAATAATGGAGGAGCCAGCTGCAGCAAACAAGCTCAGGGACTGCCTAGTCCCTGAACAGTAGGAGCCCAGGCACAAAAAGGTGTTTTGGCTTCCTTCTGTGCTTCCATTCTTATATTCACCGTCAACTCAGCTGAAGGTGCAAACAGTAAAAGTCAGACCTATGTTAACCTGCTTAGGGAATTTTTTGGACAAGTTTCATTTTAACTCCAACACAGAATAATGTATTTCAATGGCTGTTTCAGGATCTTCTCTTTAGTTTTTGTTTCTTTCTTTGTAACTGTTTTTCTGTGTGTCTAGGAAGAAGTTAAAAGAAGGACTGAAAACCGGTGAACACTGAGCAAGAGAAATTTTCAGATGACCTAGAAAGAATGGGGGAGAGATACTATGTTTGGGGAGAATGGAAAGGAAAAGTTCTCAATAACATAATTTTTCTTAAAAGAGAAGACCTTAATATAGGTTAGATTTGGTTAATTCTAATATAACACAAGTAGCAAACGGATAGGAAGGTGACAAATTCAGTAGTGGATTTTGGATACGTAAAATGAAACGGGGAAAGTTCGTAAGTGGTGGTTCCAGTAAGAAATCCCAGCCTATGATTTAAATTTAAAATTTAGGGGTTTTGTCCAATTTTTGTAAATGCAAATTAGGCAATGTGAAAAGGATGAACATTTACATGGTGAACTGATTGAGAGCTTACAGCTTGAGAGGGGCAGTTTTGCAGTTCAAAGTTTGTCTGACTAACTTGTGAGGCAATTCAGCTCACTAAACTGCCGGAAAACAATTACAAAAATAAAAATCAGTGGGTTTCAGCTGGTTTAGTGAACAGAGTTGGTTCACCAAAGGGTTAGATGAGAGCTCAACCTGGCAAAAAAAGGGACTGTGCAGCCAGGACCACATGGGAACGGAACCACCTTTTTTGGCAGCTGTTGAGATGTCAGACCAGCTCAGTCCATCTGATGCAACCGTACCATAAGGAGGAACAGCACTGGGTCCTTCAAATAGTTTGTCTTTAAAATCCACTAAACCTACCATACTTCACGCTGTAAATACACAGACACAGATACCACATGAAAAGGAGCAGGATCACTTAAAGAGAAGAATATATAGGTACTACAGAAACAGTAGGGTGCTTGGGTTTTGCCCAAGATTGTAATTTATTTGAACTGTTTTACCCATCCTTACAACAGAGAAACTCTGTGAAAATTAGCTCATTAAAAGCAGTAAAGCCCACACCACTTATCCAGAGAGCTTATACGGGCAACTACAGGTGAAAGTAGTAATGTGTTGTGTCAATTATTCCTGGTATTATCTGTAAATCAAACAAGACATTTTTGAAAAATCACAATTTTTTTTTTTTTTTTAAATTAGGTGAATAAACTTCAGATCTTAGCTGGTTTCATAACCTAAGATTTTTAATTTGGTCATCTTTAAAGACTTTCTGTAGTGTATTTTTGTGTTTTCTTAGAATCTTATAGTTGTGTGGAAGCAGCTAAGTACAAAGCAAACACAAGCATGAGTCATTGATGAACTAAATTTTAAATATTCACTAGAATGAGAGGAATAATAGACTATTTTTAATTCAGTTCTGCCATTCAAAAGGATTTGCAGAGAAAAAAATTTCTTCCTCCCTGTTGAAAAAAAATCTTAAGAGATGATTGATCTAGAGGTATGTCACCGTTATATGACAATCAGCTCCTGCACGTTTATGGTACAGCTAGTTCAGTATGTTCATTTAAAGCTTTTTACCAAATTATAGCATATGAAGAAACAATACATCTTTCATAGATCTATTGTTCATGTTTAGTTGTCTTTCATATGCACAGATTAAATCACAGCCTTGCTTGTACGCATGTATGACACATGATAAAACATAGGCTGGCCCTTCTCAGTCATCACCACCGCCCCAGGAATAAGCAGGAATGGCTAGGGTCAGTCTGCACATCCATCAGCAACTCCTATGTCAGAAAAGAAAAGGGCAAGTCAACTACTCAGTCCCAAGGAGGCAGCCATAGGAGGTTAAGTCCAGGATGTGATTTCAGTCCATGAATCCTACTACCACATAGGAGAGGAAAAAAAAAAATCAGGCAAGCTTTTCTCCAGCTTTTCCCCTATTAGCCAGAGCAGGGATCCCCCACTCATCGTGTTGTGAACTGTGAATCTTCCCCAGAACCCAACTCTTCCCAGGCCCTGAGGGAACTTCTCTTCCCAGGTCAAACACACCCACAGAGCTGGCTATGTGCCTTCTAGGTATTGCATACACAGCATCACAGCGCTTCCAGCCCACGGTGGGGACAGGCAGAGACCGCTTTGTGCTTAATTTAATGCAACAGTCTCCCGTCTGCTCAATGGGAACTATGCGGCTACTGCAAATATTTCATGTTCAGGCTACAGGGAGGTGGGGGGGGAGGGCAGAAGAAGGCTTTTCTCCTTTTCTTCTGAGACCTCAGAATTTTAAGCGTAGATTCTGAGAGCTGAACTGCCCATGGAGCCCAAGAGAAGAAACGTAATGATGAAGGAATCCTATTGCAGCAACAGCAGCACTGCCACATGGCTAACTAGCTGGAACAAATCACACTATCGCTCTCCAGCCCTCTCCTTAAGACACAAGCAAACGTGGCTCAGCAAGAAGTTCTCCAAACCGAGGCTCCAGTTCTCAGATGAAGGAATTTCAAGGAAACTTTGCCACAGTCCTTTTAGGATTGGTAGGCTTTCTTATGAAAGTATTTCCTCGTCTTCTTTTCTCCCCCGTCTTTATACTTCCAAGTCCCTTTTCTGAGGGACTGCCTGCCAAAGCATTCTGAGATCATGCTGATAGGAATCAGAACAATCTTTTCAAGGCTTATTTCTCTTCAGCATCTGTACCACCAGGTCCATGGGCCACAGATGAGTGTTTCTGACCATGCTCTTTAGAAACTGAAGCACTCTCAGTAAGTTTTTCAGCCTGTTTGGTGGTAGTTACAATCTAACTGTATTTACTCCAGACTAAGAAGGAGTGAAAAGGAAACAGCATTATCTGATATGCGATGCAACTAAAAAAGGACGCCCATTCAAGCAGTTTTCCCACGCAATTTCCAACAGTTCGTATCTCAGCAATAAACCCTCAGCTGTATTAAAAGCCAGTCTTCACAAAATAAAGCTATGTCTTGCCTTATCAAAGTGCTGCAGCAAATTTTCTAGAGAATTAAGCATTTCTGATATTTTATTATATAACATATATGAGGGGTTTTTTCACATGCACAAGATGATTGAAGTGGTAAAAAATGGGATATGTACTTTTTTTAAGAAGAGTTTGTTATCAACCAAGATCATTTGGGCTATGCTTGACTGGCACACAGAAGTTAGATCTTTCTGAGAACAGCAAGGCAGGGAAGTTAAAAGGGTTAAAGTCTGAAACACAATCTCTCTGGTAGTGACCCTACCTCAAGCTATAGGAACCACAGTAATATGAACTGGCAGTGAGTTTCAGTCAGAATGATTGCTGTCAGTAAACATACACCAAGGCACTTTACAATTTCATAATTCAATCCTAATTTTAAAAACATTTTGTATTTTTCTTTATTTGCAGGTCCTGGAGGCAGGTGATTAAATGTCCAAGAAGTGCAGTGCACACAATGCAATTAGTCTGAATAAATTGCCACTGAAGGCTAAAGCAAGAGTTTCACTGAACATTGTCTTTAAATGCAAGAGGACTGCTAGATGCCACAGGCAGATAGAAGCTATGATTGAACCAGTCCTTCCCGGCTGCCTTTCATACATATCTCAAAGTAACAGATATATTTAGTTCTTTAATGTGTCTGGTTAAAAAACTATGAGTCATGTGGATTTTTCTGAAAGGTAAATGGTTATTATGCTGACCAAGGGGTGTGCCCTTCTCTGAGCTTTCAACTTTGGGGTCCATGTTTATATGCAGCGAGCTAACTGCCTGGGAAATGCTGCACAGCACTGATGAGAATTAGAGGAGCAGGAAAATGGGAAGGTTTTATTGTCAAAAGGGGCTTCTAACAACGCAGGTAACTCACCTCTGTGTTATTTTAAGCCCCCTATTTTTCACGTAAGCCCAAGCATACAGCTGACCATTTCTGCTCAGACTTCCTCTGAGACTAACACCCCTTCTCTTCTTCTGAAGGGCTGCATGCAAGAAAAGAGTGGCTTAAATACCTTTGCAATCAGTGATGACTGTCTCTTACTTTTTGATAACACCAAGAGGTTCATAGTGGCTTCTCTCTCCCTCCTGTCTTACGACACTTCAGAATAAGGAGAATACTCAGCATGAACCTTCTCTGCCTCAATACTGAAATCAAGGAGTTGCAAGCAGTTTTAGTAGAGGAAGGAGGGGGAAACGGCTGCAGCTATAAAGAGCATTCGGAGGGCTGGAGAGATACTGTACTTCCCAACAGCTGCACTGCATCAAGGCAAACCACTAAATAGTTTTGCAGCAGCTCCCTAGAGCACAGTGGAAACAAAAGCCAGACAAGGCTGTTTTGGGTGGGTTTTTTTTAATGGTGGAGGATAGGAGGAAGAAAGGAATAGAAAGCAAAAAAACCCCTGGGCCAATATACCACTGTGTATATGCTGCTGTAAATATATAGGTAGCTGGCAGTAGCGCACATCATCAGATGTTACCCATTTGCTGTGATTAACATGCTGAGTTTTTAGGGTGGAATTCATGGAGTAGTCAATTACAGTATTAATCTACTAATATAAACATCAGCAGACATAAAGGAATATCTAAAGATACAGATAATTTTTATTTTCGAACTAGTGGCACTCTAAAGAAATTTCATTTAATTTACTAATTACACCAGATTAAAACTAGCATAAATGAGGAAACCTTTTCTGTTCCCTTTCAGAAAACTGATGTCTGTTATTCTGATTATGTCTTTATTCTCCTCCTCTGACTCCTCACAAAAATATAGACCTTGTTGTTGTAGTCAGAAAAAAGATGCATTGATTACCTGTGGCATGGACCGTAGCTATTCAGGCACTTAACATTTAATGAGAGGGTTAAGAAAAATAACTCCTCCCCAGGACTGAAAAACTTCAGCTGAAATCATAAGAATGTCTGAGCTGAAGTCCCGTCTCCATCCCTGCCCCCATTCTTCAGACTGCACTTTACTTAAATAAACTATTTGGGTTGGAAAACATTCCTTAGGTCTATTCTGACTCATGATTTCTCTGCCGCTTCAGAATCTTTAAAACACCAGGCAACTTGTCAGAAGTTTCACTCTACCTAATCTGCTGGGGAAAAAAAGGCAACTCCTTCGTTCCCTGAGCACAGGGAGCTCGATCCAGACAAAGTCAACACTTTGGGTGATGGCTGTTGCACGACATACGAGGAGGGAACACAGGCTCTTTCCTAGATTTCCTAATTATAGTCCTAGAGGGACACAGGCTGATGTAGAACTGGCTATGAAGAATTCCCACTTTTTCATTCTAGGGTTTTTTTTCTTTTTTTTTTTTAAAACACATTTTGGGATCAATCCATCAAAAAGTAGCCTTCGATGAGTTCAAAAAAAAGGCTGACCACTCCATATAAATACCAACAGAGAACTTACAGTGTAACAGGGAGTGTTGTTCTGGTATGGATACTACAGCAAAACCATAATCTCATTCAGATTAATGTGTCTTTAGTTACCAAACAGTTCCATGAAGTATAGATTTAGGTCCTCTCTCTCATAAAGAGCACAACGAAGTTCCACCGTTTTAGATGGAAACAGGTAACAGACCCATACACACAACTGAATTAGTGGTTTAAGATACATTTACTTATCAACTGTTTGTGTTATTGTCTATGTGCACATACTCAGTTCACGTAAACTGCAAGCTAATACTATTTACCTTATCCCTTAAGGGAATAGAGATAAGGCAATCTCATTTTGCCGCTTGTCACAGATTTCTTCATCATGCTCAGAGACACTGATCACAGCTCAGCTGGTGCCAGATCTTTTATCAAACCACCTGTATGCAGTAGTTCACTTCTCACTTTTTGTGATTGCATTGTATACAAAGACTTGTGAAGACCGATAGGCCTCTGTGTTTCTTTTGCCAACTAGTGTGACTACAGAGTATTTTATTCCAAGGAATGGTGTATGCTTCATCTGCCATCAAAGGGCACACAATATGGTAAAGAAACTATTCTAATACCTCGTATCAATGAAACACAAGAGCTTATAGAAAAGAAAGTGAGGAAATTGAAAGAGGGTAGATTTAGATTAGATATTAGGAAGACATTCTTTAAGGTGAGGATGGTGAGGCACTGAAACAGGTTGCCCAGAGAAGTTGTGGAGGCCCCATCCCTGGAAGTGTTCAAGGCCAGGCTGGATGGGGCTTTGAGCAACCTACTCTAGTGGAAGGTGTCCCTGCCCATGGCAGGGGGGTTGGAACTAGATGGTCTTTAAGGTCCCTTCCAACTGTAACCATTCTATGATTCTACAATGTTCTGTATAGGTTAGACAAGTCAGCACACTTCACATCCAGGACCTGCAGCTCTCTCTTATTAGCTGTTCAGACCCAGTCGTGTTATGTAGTTCATAGAGAATTACCCAAAAACTGAGTAGAAAGTGATGCCCATTTCACTACAACATTGGCACCCACTCCCTGCAAAGCCAGGTCTGTCTGCTCGTACAGCTTCTCTCATGCCCCACCACAGTCTTTCCCACACAGCACACTCTCCTACTTCTGTCACCGCTGGCACACAGCTGCAGCTCCCAGCCCATCAGGAGAGAAGCAGATGTTTGGCACCAGATGAACAGCAGCCATTTCACAAAGCTCCTCACCTTCCCTCTGTCTCTTTCCCATGCTACCTGAGCACTACCTGAGTGAGCCAAGCTGCTCTCCCCACCACACAGCACCCAGCTTATTATACACTCACGTGCAGTGCAGAAAGCATACAAGAACCCAGGTCAGCCAATTCTGGGACAAGTCCTGCAACATTAATTTATTGTGAGGTAAGTCCAGGAACTATGGACACTTCTAAACTGCTGCTTTCTTTGAAAGGTGGCAATGTGAGCAGGACTGAACCTTAAGAACAGATTATATCACATATACATACATACATGTGTACTTGGAAGACAGAAAGGTTGCCTTAAGCCATCTCCTGACCTTGGCTACAACCCCTCTAGGTCCCTCTCTGCATCTTTTTCCTGCACTTTGTCTTCTGTCCCTGCATTGAAATGCAAGATGTGTTTACGTTCTGCCTACCCAAGAGACTTTTGCAAATCTCTGATGAGCATGACTGTATAGCAAAAGTTGTTAGCTGGCTCTCTGTAAACACACATATTGTTCAAATTAGGGCTTGAAGACAAGGGCTTCCTGTTTGCTCTCCTTCTTTTACAGCCTTACTTGATGGGTAAAGTCTCTGCAAGTGACAATATAATCCATTTCTGGCAAACTCATTACAGAATACATGTAAGAAATAAAAAGAATAGCTAGAGCACAGCCACCTTGCTGTGGTTCAAAGCTAGTGTCTCAGACCCTCAGAACCATAATCAGACACAAATTTCCCTCCACAATTGTTTTTAGAACTGAATAACATCATCAAGACAGCATCTTCCAAGTGGCATTTTAATGGCCAGACAGCATCTGCAGACACCTTCCTAGTGTGAAGAAGACTGAAAAGCTAAATTATATCCACTATTGAATTCGGGTAGCGAGAATGCCATTTCCCGACCTTACATAGCATTATGCAAACTCAGTAATAAAGAAGGCCTGACATTCTGCTTGGTGGAAATATAAATGTTAAAGGATCACATATAACAGTGGTAAACAGTCTAACAGAAGTGTACAGGTGATGACCGAAAGATAGGTCTTGAGGTATTAATTACTTGGAGAGATGTAATGCCCAGGTGTAGCTAGGGCTGAGTGAATAGAGGCAACACTAAAGGTTCAGACTGGCATTAGAGCTCAGCCACAGGGTCTGCTTGTGCCAAAACATTAACATTTCTTTGTCAGTTGAAATTAAGGCAGGGCTGACTAAAAGAAGACCATTCAGCACCATTGTTGAACTTCATATCTTCAAAGACCTGTGCCAGCATGAAAGTGTTAGCATGCATCACTCATCTGTAAGTCATGCAAATGAAGGCTCTTATACGCATTATGCAGGGGGAGAAAAAAGGACCCAGGAGGTAAATTGACAGAGGTTAACTAGTACGTCAGTGGCTTCAGCTGATGATAAATGCTTGTCTTATGGTAAATACCATCATGCTGCCTTTTTATATAACTTGTATGCAAATGTTCCATTTGTTGCAGGAAATTAAGAAATTATCTGGAAGCTCAATCGACCCTTGAAATTATGAGATTCTAAGCTTTCATAAGTTGGCAAATAGGGGCTATAACTAACCTGTCTGAGTCTGTTGACTATATTAATGACCTGAAAACTGGATAGTGATGTATGCAACGTTTATCATGTGACCTACTATTTAAATTTCTGAATGAAATTTGATTTAACTAGTAAGCTGGGGCATGGGAGGTAAAACAGCAAAATAAGTTAAAAGCCAAGAGAAGTAAACTATGAAACTTATACTGCAGGGAGTGAATGTAAAGGTATTCTTCATTTTTCTCAGTCTAATTTTGGCAAGGATGAAAGCCAAAGTGCTGTGATTATTAGTAGTGTGATTCTTGTACCAGTGAAATTCTCTGGTGTGCTGCAATAGATTCCCCCAGGTGTAAACGTGATCATTATTTAGTTCTGGATCTCTAATAAGTGAGCACCTGCTCCTGCTCTGACCTTAGTTTAGGAGCAATCATTACTTTTGTGGAATAAGAACTGAGAACCTGTAATCCATAGAAAAATTGGTACAGTTTTATTTTTAATGAACAGCTTTGCAACTGTCAAATGCAGTTCTGTACACAAATAAATAACCTAGAAGCTAGAAATTTTTATTTTTACTTAGAGAAAACAGAACTGAGGAAATAATATTGGTAGAGAGAGGATTGTAGGTGTAGGAAAAGAGGCTAATTGTGGGGAAACAATGAAGATATTAGGGGTAAGGATTATTAAGTAAAAATAATTTCAGTCATCAGTCTAGAGAAGGAAACTAGACTAGGATGTAGTTGGAGATCGTTGTTTATTCTCGCATATTCCTGGTTTTACCACAGATATTTGCTACCTCCTTTTAGTGTCCTGATAGTTTTCCCCGTTTTTTCTGGTATCTTCACTGCCAGTCCTGGAAGAAAGAGTTTCCCACCTCACCATCTTTGAGATACCCTCATCAGTCAGTCCAGGAACAAAGGCCAGCTATTACATGACAGAATCACACCCCCTGAATATGGGGTATCCCTTGAAAGGTGCTCTACTTTCTGGCAACCTTTCAATGATAAGAAGTTTGCTTTGAAGTTTTTGATACAGAACTCATCAGAAACTGGAATGTTAGATGTCAAGGTATACTTTTTCCCCTATTCATGAGATACTATTCTTGATAAAAACCTCAGCTGGAAGAGAGAAAGCAAGCTTAAATTTTCAGGACTGAAGTGGAACTGTGTAGGAATGAATTTACAACAGGTGTTCTTTTTTACCAAATGAAACCCTAAGATCTTAATACTTCCCAGGCATTCCCCCTGTATTTTGGGTTAGAATGAGAAAATCTAGCCACTCAAATGATGATGTCAGCTCTTCCATGCTAGATACTGAGCAAGGTTTCCTTGTAAAAGCCTGAAGCATTGCCCTCAAACCACTCTGGTTCTTTTTTCTCCTCACTTCCCTAGTTGTTTTTGGAAGAAGTCAATCCAATGCACCAAAGCTGCAAAGACAGAGGCTCACAAGGGGAAGAAGACTCAAACTTAACTTTTGTAGCCCCGATTCCCATGAATGCACCAGCAGATCAGATACCTGATATGTGATGGATTTGTTACCTATGTATTAAAGTCTTTCTATAATTCAGCATATCTTCTAGAGTAGATGAGAAATATTGTTGTTCTAGATATGATCAGCAAATACTTATCAAAAACCACCTCCTAAGACAAAATAATCATATTTCTTTTAGAGGTTTTTTTTGTTGTTGTTGTTCTTTTGGAGATTTTTTTTTTTTCAAATTCTGAGTTCTCTTCTATTTTTGCTGAACTCTTTCCTTCTGTATTTCCTCAAATGGGGATGAAAGGAAACTCTACACTATTCTTTAGGTTATCCAATTTTTTAAGTCAAATGTGTGAATCATGAGAATTTCTCATGAGCCAAGTTAACCCATGAGCAAATTAACCCTTGCTCCTCAAGCAGAACAGTTCAGTTTCCACACAATTTTCCTGTTGATTTAAAATAGAAGCAAGCCTACTGCTTCCTTACTGCTGTTTAAGGAAATCCTAAGATACTCTGAGTTGTATGACAAAACTCACTGTTCAAACACAGTCTTCGCAGTTCATACTGCATAAACATCAAGGATGTCATTCCTTGTAACCCAAACTTGTGTTTTTGCATGAAAAAGGGACAGCAAGCTTGTGTGTTCCTCTTCAGTAGAGCTCTTCCCTGCAATAGGGGCAGCAGTCCCAGCAACCTGGAAAGAGCCGAGAAATATGAGAGTCTGGAAACAAAGCAATAAAAGTTCAGCTGGGCAACTCCAGTCAGAAATCATCTGGAATGTGGCAACATTGAGTTGCAGAGTAAGTTATGGATTTGGAAGCAGCTAAGGAAAATCAAATTAACCCATAGCAAGGAAAAAAAAGAACTCTCGTACAAGCTAAGATACACGTTCTCTGCTGCAGTTTGCTTTTCCCTTTGTTACCGCTCACACTTCCCTGATGATCAAGCACCAGTGAGATTGGAGTTTGCATGTCATAAACAAGCAAATCTTGTCCTGAGCCGATGATCCAAAATATACGATGGGGCTTGACTTTTGAACCATGCATCTACCTAAGCTAAAAACATTAAATTCTTAGAGTATTAGAGTATTAGAGTTTAGAACATCAGAACTTACAAGAGTGAGTACACTGACGCGTCTGTATACGCACAAAGGTTGAAAGGTCTTGGGAGCTTGGACACAGCTGACGCTGCCAGTGCAGTGCTAGAGTTTGCGCACAAAGTGTCTCAACATTTAAAATTAAGAAATAAAAGTATGGATATTTACTACAGAAATTAATGAACTAAGGCTCACGTAACTCTTTCACATTGTCTATTTGAATGCAAATAGCTTCAAGCAATAATTCCTAAGAGCATTTAAACTGAGATGAAGTTTGCGAACCAGTTCTGGAGGACACACACACAGTTAGACTGTATCACCAGAAGTACGCAGCAGCTCTCAGAAAAGCTGAAAGCTGCCTTCACGTGAATGTCTTTCAGTTTCATGACAGGGATACAGAGGGAGGCACATTTCACTTGCAACAAAAATATTTACTTCGTTTCATGAAAACAGTGTTATTTAATGGCTAAGAGAGTGGCTTCAGCTGGCTGCATAATCCACAGTCTAAATCTGCTAGGGATATAGCAGAAGAATGGATATAGCTATATGTTCTCTCATAAAGGGTGATCTTTTCATTTTCAGTTTAGCCAAATGGAAGGCAGCTTGAATCAGGCTTGTTGCTACCTTGCTTTGCTCTTCTGCGTTTGAAGGCACTGTAGTAGGCATGACCGCGCCCCCCCACTTGGCTACAGCAATTTTATAACAGAGAGGCACCATCTTCTGTGGTTTGAAACCTTTCAAGGTAGCCTTCCAAAAGCCAAAGACCTGTTAACTTGTAATTACTCACTCAATTAGCCAGTCCGGTTTGGTTTGGAAGCACTGTAACCCTTTGTTGGCTTGCTCCTTTTCCATTCTATGAGACTTTTTTGGCACAAATAATTTAAGAAAACATTTTTGTTTTCAATTTGGATAATCTCTGAGGTGGTTGTAGCCTGTGATCCCAGTCCTGTGACCCCTGCAGGAGAGGCTGAGCAGCTGCAGAATCACACCTCCTGAGGCTATCCAGGCTACTTAGGCTGCAGCCCCAAATTATCCTGAGAGGGCATAGCACTCTGGAGAATCCACGCAGCTCATGCCCTTGAGCCTTGCACCATAGTATTCCCTTTTAATACACGCTACCTGTGGTCACCTCAGAGCAGGAAAGCCTACTCACTACCTTTCCTATAGGGCAGCATAGCATCAGTTCCACTAAGGAATGTGCTAAGTTCCCGACAGGGTTCCCAAGACAAAACCTGTTGGCTTCCTGCAGTGAATCCACTGAGATACCCCAGTGTTTCAGGACTGGGGCCTGCATGCACACAGAAATTTCATGAAGGCATCCTACTTCTTAATCATTCTTTCTGTAATTTCTAAAATGATAAAAAAATGGAGTAACTATAAAAATACAGTATAATTTGTAAGACAGCAGACATTTGTATATGCACTTTGAATCTGGAGGTCTTCTGTCCAAATCTTATCCATAGACCCTACTGAGCATCTTGTTCTATGTCACAAAATAAAAAGCAATTTACAAATGAAAATAATCTGCCCCATATCTGTTTAGCAAAATCAGGTTAAGCTCAGACAGTTTAACTATTCTCACGTACCACTTGCTCAGTAATATAGATTCTGTAGACATGGTCCTGCCTTTCTCAGAATCCCATGGGTATACCTGTCAAGTACACTAGTTTTCCATTTAATTTTTCAATGGCAGTTTAAGGCATAATCAAACCTACAGGGTTTTCACAAGAAAGATCCAGAAGAAAAAAGCAAATTTTTTGAATGTGCAAACTATATAGGAAATCAAAATTATATAAAATACACAGGCTCAGTACTGATACCAGTTATAGACAATAAATGGATACGATTGACCTATCTGTTTAAAGAGCCCAGTTTTCTTCCAATATTGTGTTTTCTTCTTTCACAAGTATTTTGGAAACTAAGAGTTGCCCTATCAGGTCAGATCAAAGTACATCTAATGCAGTGTGCTGTCTCTGAGAGTGACCAATAGTAGACATTTAGAAAAAAGAAATAAATATAAGAGGTGATATTTTATTAAAATATTCTCACTGTCTTTAGCTTCTTATGGTGCAACCACCGCAAGCCTCAACTCTCACCTGCTAATTTGCCCTTTGCAGAGTTTCAAGGAGTCCACTGATTTATTGCTTAATGCTTCAAATATCTTATTAAAATTTGATATGTGAAAATATCATCCAGTGAAAAAAGCGGAGTACAACCTCAGTAAGGGACACCTGCATTCTCTCTATTTGCCTGCCCATTGCATCCACGTCATAACTCCTAACCTTGTAGCCCGCTTCAGTGGAACTCATGGAAGAACCCACAAAGATACTAAGATTCTGCAAGTTTCATGAAACTGGCGGGCAGGTAGCGGGAAAAGAATAAAATCAACAAGTCTAAGAAGGAAAGGCTGCAGAGTGAGTCCGAGCCTGTCCGGGCTGGCTTAGCAGCAGGCTAATCAGTACCAATACACTGGCCTGCTTGGGGCTAGCCCCAGTGTGGGCTGCTTTTTGCCCAGCTGATAGTCGCACAGGAGGGAGCTGAGCCTAGTGAGAGGGAGCAGGTATAGAGGATGTGAGAGGGTAATCTGAGAGAAGGGAGGAGTTGAGGTTTTTAGGATGTATGCCATATCTATCTGTAAGGTCTATTGGTTCTACCACTCATGGAATCACCTGCGTTTTTTTACAAAACTGCATGTTGTTACAATGAACAATGACTTATTAAACTGTATTAAATGCTTTTAACAAAGCACAATCAGCTCTAAAAATGCCTGTAGGGAGAAACAACACCATACTGCATGCCATTTGTTGATTCTACCCCTTAAAAATGGGAATACTGTGGTATACAAGTAATTCTGGGACACAGCAAAATACTGCACTCAGCCAAGCCTTACGGGAGTGATTGCATCCATGGAGATTTCACATTTGCCTCTGTGGGACTTGAGCATATGCCACAAGTCCTTGTACTCAGATGCTCTAAGTTTTTTTCCTAGTCTGCAGCAGGAGATCTTGTTTGTCTTTTCAGTGAATGAGGAGTAGAAAGTTGTGGGAAGGACGTCCGAAAGTAATCAGCACTCAGATGATTTCCTCTGCATCCTCCCTCCAGAACGAGGGGTTCTAAATACACATGAAGCAGCACAGACATCCGTCCATAGCTGCTGTAGGGGATGAAAGCATTTCAGGCCTGTGCAGAAGTGGTTTTTTCTCTGCAGAATGACAAGGGGTGAAAAGTTTTAAAGTCATGGAAAAGCCTAGACTGACAGCGCAGTGTTGTTTCTGAATCTTACTTATATCTGCAAGCTGCCTCATTTTTCAAAGTAGGATTTAAATGAAAACTACACCCACTGCCTGTGGGAATTTAGCTGCTTCAGAAGCTAACTTCAGTGATGTGCACTGTCTGAAACAAGCCTTTACTTGCACTGCTGCTTATTTTTGACTATCAGCGTGCATACCAAGTGGTATCCATATAATGAGGGATCAAGTTGAAGGTGCTTCCTTCATTGAGACAGATTTCTTTCCATTAAATCATCAGTTATGTACTCTTTGTTGTAGCTGGAAATTATCACTTTATATGGAAAACTACCATTTATTATCACGTTCATTGAAACTCAGGACCTGAAGATAACAAAAGGATTGATTATTTTCTCACCTGCTATAAACAGTTCTGGTTGTGGGTTCTTTTGGTGGTTTCGTTTGGGGTTTTTTTATTCTAACTGTGCAGCAAACTTTTTCAGTAGTTAATTTCAAGGCAAGGTACCAATGATTTGGCAGTGTCCTCTAATATTGCCTGTGCGATTTCGATTGCTATAATAATTGCATCAAGTAATAACTAGGGCTTTATATGATACCCTCCACAACCTTCTGTGCAAATCCATTTTCACACAAACCAAATACAACCTATGGTCGTGTTTGCTTTTTTTCAATTACTCCACTGATCTCTACCTCTTACATTTTCCAGTGCTTATTTGATTCATGTACTTCTGAGTCCTTGACCTTATCACTCCCAAGCCTGTTGAGAATGTGAAGGAATGGATCTATACAGATCCGCTACAAGTGACGTTCATTGCATTTTCATGTTTTCTTACAAAGAAAATTCTGAAAGTCCCCAGAAGCTGAGACTCTGTAGCTGTCCCTTCACAGTGCTATGCCATAAAGACGCAATGGAACCTTTTTAATACTGTTATTTGATCTCCATTTCAGCAATATGCTGATTAACGGTGGTATAGGCTTGGTATACCAGAACTCACTGCCACATCAGAGACTCACCAACTTATTTAGAGTCTGTCTATGCACGTCCATTAATATGTGTGTTCATATAGAGAAAGTATTCTCATCAGCATTACTTTGCTTTTACTAGAATTTACTGATGAATATTTTAAAAGGACCACCTGCCTTAATTTTATCTTGTCTTCTGTTTTTATTGAGAATCTTGTATGCCTTAAGTCAAAATGCTAAGGTTGGTAAATAGAACGGGCAAAGAAACCCAATTAGATGGTTAAAGCTGAAAAAAAAAGTAAAAAATTCTGTGATATGGCTTAAATACTTGTGAGATATACAACTATAGTGAATACTGGCCTGGCTTTGCTATTACTGAAGTCGATGGGAGTTTCTATTCTATTCTATTATCTGAGTAAGAACAGAATCAGAGCCAGTGTAGAGGGCTGTTTATAACAGCCGTGAAGGCTTATATCTTTATTAAATGGAATGGAGGTGAAGTCCAAATGGTCTTAAAAAATTATTTTTAAAATTAGCTTTCAGAGGTAAAGTAAGCTAGCATATTAATAATTGCTTTATTTTATTGGATGACTTTCAGTGTCATAGAGCAATAAATTGAGTTGATAATGATCTGAAGAGCAGTCTGTTTGTTCTGAATTTACTTAAGCTTGATAAATTAGTTTGGCTCCAATAACAACCAACTGAGCCTTCTATCAATACGTGGACTAAGCCTTTGTTTTGACCTCCTCGATTCCTAAACATTTGAGGAAAGAAAAAGGAAAAAAAAAAATAATGGAAAAACAGTATATACTTTAAATAAGTAAACAGCACCCAGAAAGCTCACTGACTGCCACTGCAGAAGTTTACCACTTTTGAGAAGGATAACTAGACATCCCAGTTTCAGTTAAGCAGCCTCGAGCCATCCTCTTTTTTGTCTTTACTTAAGTATAATAGAGGAAAATTTTACATTAAATTTTTCTACTGATCCTTTCAATAGCACTCTCCCCTGGGCTGCTGAGCTGCTCTTTGCCTATCAGTTGTTCCTTTTTGAGAATCCAGGACCATTACTCCCACTGAGAGTAACGAATGATAATTTATTTCAAGTGTACACAGCCCCTTGGGAACAGAAACTAAAGGAAGCAGCTGCCAGAGCTGTTCACATAGAACCTGTTTGTTTCTTGTTAAAAGTCAATTTGCTGGAGTACTTCTCAAAAGCCACTTTAAACGATTCTGAAAGAACTGTCGTAAATATCAAAGAAATACTAGTAGTCAATGGCTATGAGCTGTTTGCATGAAGAAATATGTTCCTGTTTCCATACCATTTACTGGCCCTCTGCAGACTCCCTCTAAATGGTGATCCATGGGCCAGCCAAGTCATGATTCTCTTTGTGTACCTGTGCCATGCTCTTAGATCTCTGTATACCTTCAGTCCTACATGGGTACAGTGTCCTGACCACAGGAGCTTAGCATACCTGGCCCTTCAACACAGGGCGCAGAGGACTGGTGGAAGCTCCTTGCACTGTCTCTTCTCTCCTCAGGGTTTTCCTATAAGACTATAGCACATATTCTGTTATTTTTTTTAAGTAAGCTGTCAGGAAGAAAACAGCAAACATGAAACAATGAATTGCAGCGGGGGGGAGATACGCAACACTGTTTATGTATTTTCTCCATTGACAAAGTACTAGTCTCCTTATTATCCAGAGCAAGATACTGACTATAACCAAGCTAAGATGTGAAGTGCAGAACCATAAACAGTTTTATTAAAGCTAGCTCTAATCAAGCTGATATGTTTACACAGCAGGCACCAAGTAAAATCTATCCAGGGTTCAGCTTTGTGCTGCATTAAATTGTATGGACCCTCATATATCTATGTATCCTAAAGAAGCCAGATCATGTCACTTAACCAGCCCCAGTACTCAAAGGAGTCCCACTGGGAAACTATTTCCCTTATGCAGCTTCCTTGCTCATCCTTTACTGCTACATGGCTGTGCATGCATCCATTATCTGAACAAATGTGTGAAGCTTTGTGTTGGAAAAGACGTAAAGAATTCAGTAACTATTTGCACCAACCACAAACACTGTGGCTCTCCCATTCATATCAGCCTGAGGAGAACTAGGATCTGAGAGCACACCAAATCCAGTTATCCACTGTGGGGTATGAGGTTTGGGGACAGCCTTAAAAGACGCAGATCTTTCTCCAAACTCTGGCATTGCTCTGTGTTTTCTTGTAATATGGTACTGGCCAGACAGTATTAAATTGTTTGGCTGGACAATGGCCTGATGGTTGGCTGATCAGTTTTGAAGGAATAAGCAGAGCAAATTTTTCCCAGTGTATGTATTAAAAACAGTTATAGTTTTCAGAATTTCAGGTCTGCATTCTAATGAATTGTTCAAAATGACAAGAAATAAATCTGTTTTGACATCATCTGGAAACTCATCTCTTTCAGAGCTTGCCCTAACAGCAAATTTTCCAGAGGTTATTTTTTATTATTATCAGTTTCAGTTTAAATTGTGCCATAGGCATTACTGGCTTCAGTGTGAAATAGTTCCTTTAAATACATGTGATCCAAAGAGAAAACGAGTTCTTAGATGTTTCCTTGTTAAAGCTGGTTGATCAAATCACTTCTGGTATGCTAATGGCTCCAAAAGCTGTCATGTTACTTCTGTTAATTTAGGAGTCCCCATACTGGTAAAGATACTCGCATAATAGAAACCATTTGAAGTAATTGTATTTTAAGGAAAAAATATTTTCTGAGTTCATACTGTAGAAACAAATTCACAGAGCACTCCCTTTTTGGAAATACATTTATTTTTTCCCCAAGTTTCTAAGATTACTTTTTGTGCTTAGATAGAGTAGATGAGCAATGTAGCCAGCTTCACAACAGAGGCTGTGATAGTATCTGTATGATCAAGATACCTTGCAGTAAGATCAACATATTAAGCCTTTGTCATTTACCCTGAAATCATTTGGTGTTCCTTGAATTAGAGCTGATGCTAGAGGGAAAAGAGATTCTTCTTTTTCCTTCCTCATTTTTCCTCAAAATATGAAGACTATGATGAGTGTTACTGAAGAAAATGACCAAGGGCTCCATAGGTTCCAAAGGTCAGGTATACAGAATCACAGAATCACAGGGGTTGGAAGGGACCTCTGGAGATCATCTAGTCCAACCCCCCTGCCAGAGCAGGGTCACCTAGAGCAGGTTGCACAGGATGGCGTCCAGGCGGGTCTTGAATGTCTCCAGAGTCGGAGACTCCACCACCTCTCTGGGCAGCCTGTGCCAGTACTCTGCCACCCTCAAAGTAAAGAAGTTCCTCCTCATGTTCAGATGGAACTTCCTATGGTCAAGTTTGTGCCCATTTCCTCTTGTCCTATCACTGGGCACCACTGAAAAAAGACTGGTGCCATCCTCCCCACACCCTCCCTTTAAGTATTTATAAGCACTGATGAGATCCCCCCTCAGTCTTCTGTTCTCCAGAATAAAAGACCCAAGTCCTTCAGCCTTTCCTCATAAGAAAGATGTTCCAGCCCCCTAATCATCTTTG
>VYXH01009634.1:142825-200087 GCA_013397275.1 Burhinus bistriatus
GTATCTGCCTTTTTACTGTATCAACCATATTACTTGTTTTAATTTCATTAGCAAGTCTGATTTGGATTTGAAATAACATAGCAATCTCACCTGTGAGTCTTTACAGTTTAAGATAATCACCTTAAAAGTAAGAAATTACATTAAGAAAATGTTTCTTGCATTGAGAAAACTAACAAAACTGCATTTTGATTTAAAAGTATTGAAATGTAAAACTTATAAAATAACTGAATCCATACTCTAATTGTCTCCTTTTTTTCTTTCCCTTCTTTTTCCAGATGTGAGTGAGGTCAGTATGATTATTTTTTATCTAATACGTAGCACTCAACTTCAGTTAACAGGCTAGACTTCTTTTTCATGGCAGTGTTATTTACTAATGTTAATTCCCAAGATGGCTATGGAAGGATGCCAATTAAATCCTGAAGGGACTGCCTGGAAATGTACCCACCCCAACTTCTCAAGTGGGACGGCCCTTTTAAGAGACTGCCTTCATAGGTGTAAAGACCATGAGGAGAAAGTAACGGAGCAGTGGTGTTTGGACATTATACCTGGCAGTTTGGATTGGAGATGACTGTGCTTTAAAGCCAGTCTTCCAGTCTAAATTTCATTGCACAGAAGGATTATGAAAGAACTCAGGTGTGACTTTTTTTATGCCAGTTTTGTAGGCTGTGATAGTTATAAAATTGTCAGTCTTCAACAGAATGTTCTAGTGTAGTTACATGTATCTTTGCTATATAGTGAACTCCTAGCCTTCATAGTAATTTAAAACCATAGGTTATATTTAAATATACTGTACTGAGAAAAAATATAGTTATGTAAGAAGAGGAGTCTAATTTGTACATTATTCTAGTTTAAAACATTGGGAGAAATTGTATCTTTTTCTTAATGATCATCTTTGTTTTTTCCAGGCACCTGCAGGGCGGAAGGTAAGCTTTCTTTTTCTTTTCTTCTGTGGAAATGGAGATGGTATCAGATAGTCTTAGGCAAATTAGTATTTTGTTGAATATTGGATGAAAGGAAAACTGACTACATTCGTTATTTCCAGTGTTCTCTGAGAACACCAGTAGCACTGAGGTGAGTAGGAAGTGAAAAGGAGGGAACAACGGGTGCAACATCTTAACAGCAGGATAAATTCAAATATTGGATTTAAACTGCTTTACCCAAGAGCAGAAGTAAGCCTACCAAGAGCTAAACTGCATCAAAGTAGCATTCTTGTTCAACCAGAGTTCCTTTGGAACGATTTACATGAATTGAACAGTACAGCAATATCCATACAGGTCTAAAAGGCTAAATAGATTCTATTTTATTTCTAAAAGTTGCTACTGTTAAATTAGAGCCAGTTATTCATTAGAGACTAAAACCAACTTTGCAAGTACTTGTGTGGACTGTGCAGTGATACTTTTGACTGAAGTAGTAACGACAGTGACTAAGCTATTTCCAGTAGCTTATTGTCAAAAAAGAATATACTGTGTGTGGAAAGTAGCTATCAGACCCATATGTGCAGCCTTCTTTCCCTTTTTCATGTACACTGATTATTTTTAACGCATCTGTTTCCTTGTATCATCCTGGAAAATTTTCCACGGTAACTCATTAAGTTTTGTTTTCTTCCAGCAGGGCCCTAGAGGAGACAAAGGGCCACAGGGAGAAAGGGTAAGGAGTTAGATTGACATTCGTTTGTTTGTGATCTTTGAACAACAGTTGTTGGAAGACCAGTGGGAAAAAACTAAGTTTAGGCATTGATGTGAGATTAAATTAATGTACCCATAGAAGCTTGCATGTACAATTTCATTAAAAAGAAACCAAGTTATCTATGTACTGAATTCTGCCCTGGCAATACCTCACCAACCTAATTAGGGTGATTGTGCCTAAGCAGATGTGGTTGAGTTCAGACAGTAGCCTAGGACTCCAAGTGATGGTTTGAAAAACTTTTTTCCAGCTGCCCACAGTGGAATTAGTGCATGAAAATGCAGAAGGGAAAGTTGACACATAAAGATGTAGTCTTTGCACAATATAGTATATGGATAAGCTCTCTACATCAAACCTGAATAGACAAAGCTAGCTTTGAGGATTGTTCATTATCTGTGCCTCCAAAGATGGCTTGAAAAGGCTTTCTTCTTGGCAGCTAGGCATTTGTCATCTACCTTCTATTAGTCAGAGTGGTTATTGTACTGTTAAAGGCTACTGTAAAAGTAACCATAAATAAGGACAGTCGAATACTTTCATTGTAATGTTCGTATCTGCTTTTCTGATTCGCTTCTGCATCATTGCTGCTTTTTGTAAAGGGGTATTCTGAAATCCACATCCTTACCTGGGACTGTGTAGTTATCATGTGTGGGTTTTGTATCTTCTGAAAATGAAGATGCCATCGTACTGATAGGTAGCTCTTGAAGATTTCTTAGATCGTAATAGACTGACAAACACAATGGGAACTATTAGGAAGAGTATATCTGTATGGTCAACTGGGTGTTTGCTTTAGGCTACTACTAACTAAATTTGTTTAATGAAATGAGATACATGCTTTGTCCTGAAGGCAGCAAGCCCGATCCTGCTCCTTTAGAAATCCATAAGACTTTTATTATGGATTTCATCTAGCACTGAGCTGAGTCCAAAATACAGACCGAATGAAATATCTCACCTCAGCTGTCATGACGGCAAAACTTGAGCTGCTTTGTGCATTCAGAAAGAAATAATATAAGGGGCAAGTGTTGATGGACTAGACACATGTAATTTCAAGCTGTTGTAAAAAGTTATGACAGTGGTAGCAGAGTGACAGTATCAAAAGTCTGTAGAAAAGCACTGTTTGATTATCATTGAATTTGCAGTTATACCAGCAAATAGTCTAGACTGATTAAAAACTGGCCTTTGACTTACTCTGGATCTGTGATAATTTGTACCTATGGCGCTGACCTCCACCGGTCCTCAGTTGGTCAAATTTTAGGCTCTCTCTAGCAGAGCCTGACAGGCTGTATGGGTCCACATGGAGGACTTGGGGTTCATGGGTCCAAAATTTGGTTGCTTAAAATGAAACTTCCCAATTTGGAGATTACGCTTTGGTAGCATAGATCCAATATTGCCCTTGTAAATCTTCGCAAACATCAAACTACAGTAAATATCTGATACCAGCTGTGGCCAGGCAATGTAAATTCACCCTATGCTTATTTTCTGAAGTTAGCTGTTTAGTGAAACTGCATATTTAGCACTGCGGTAGTGTGTGCTGTAGGTGCCTGGTTGTTAATGAATTTATCACTTCAGTGATTTCTTTAGCCACTTCTAATGTTCACTTTATAATCCTCTTTTTGACTCTAGGGTCCACCAGGTCCACCAGGCAGAGATGGTGAAGATGGTCTACCAGGTCCTCCAGGCCCCCCTGGTCCTCCAGGTCTTGGCGGAGTAAGGCATCCAAACTTTCTATTACTGAAACCGATAATCTGTGCTTTATGACTAAGACTAAATGCATATCTGAAGTTGCGTTGCAGAGTAGAGGAAACATTCTCTTGTGATTGGCAAGAAATTGATGGTCCCCATTCCAATGAAACTCTCCTTGGGATGTATATTTTCCATGGCAAACTTGGATTATGTATTCAACAGGGAGTTATGCACAGCAGCAAATCAACCCTGTTAATTAGCATTAAATTTATACAGCCACAATGTGTATGAATTAGGAATCAACTAAATTAATCTTGTGCTGTTAAGCAGATGGGGAAAAGAAACGGCACTTTGTGGTTGGGTTCAAGAGACAGCCCCTGTATTGGAACAAGCTGAAGAAGACTACCCTTCAGCTGCAAGTCCATCCTTAAAACTCCTTTAGAATTTCAGAATATCTTCCTTCAGAATTTTTCATTTCTGTCTGTATTCATGCTGCAGAACATAAGTGTAGTGTTGTATACACACTTTTTGCAGAAGTGTCCATCATGTATTCTCTGCAGAATGCTGGCTTTAACCCTTTGCTTGACATCAGCTTGCACAGGGAGCATGAAGACATAGGCAGTGTCATATTGATCAAGTTTAGTAAATCCTCTTGCATGGAAGAATGTTCTTTTCCCTTCAATATGAATAGCAATAATTTATTTTCCTATAAGCAAATCCCAGACTGTTTTCATTAATTTCTATTCTTTCTATTACGTTAATAAAACAAGCAAAAAAAAGGACTTTCAATTGTGTTGTATAGAACTTTTTTTCCATTTTAGTGAAGAGGGAAAATGTACTCTACAAAACTAGGTGTGTATTTGTCTACAAAACATATTGATAAAAGACCAAAAATCCAGTGCAGTGTTTCTGAGGCTGCATGCTCCTCAGATCTTTTTGAAGCTGAAGGGCCCCACTGATCTGATAGTCGTTTAGGGCTGGTACATGAATTTTAATTAAGCAATGCAGTGAAAAAATATGCATAACTTCCCTCACTGGAAATTAGGCAGAACGATTTGAGGGTTTCAAGAAAGTTTTCAATTTTAAATGAGCACTGAGTTTGCATTCTTAATTTTCAGTTCATACTATTGCAATGCCTCTCTGTCACTACTGCCTAGATATTTGAGGCCATTGTGTGAAAGGGCCTTCCTGGTAAAATCAAATCTTTCTGGAAACAAGTGAAACAAGTGAATAGAAATGTATTTATATTAGGGCCATTTTTATTGAGTTTTACGTATGCTGCTTTACCATACCACATAGCAAGTCGGATGACAATTAGGTGTAGAATGTTAATTATCAATACTTTTTAAAGTAAAATTTTTAGTATTTTAATTTCAAACTTTTTGTCACCTACAGAACTTCGCTGCTCAATACGATCCATCTAAAGCAGCTGATTTTGGCCCAGGACCTATGGTAGGTATACGATTTAGCACTTGATAATTTGCATAGATAACATTTTTAGTACTGTCTTTTGAGTCTAATCCAGCTGTATTACCGCAAAGCATAGTTGTAAAATTAGTGTTTTGATCATATATTGATTCATGCTGGAAACTGATCCTTTGTTGTAGTACAATGTGAAGTGTGTGAAATATAGTCTTAGGACTTGAAATATGGTCTTGGGACTGTATATTTAACTTGAATATAGCACTACTGGGTCTTGTACTTTAATTCTGTCTGTTGACCACACTTTTATGAATCAGTGAATCTCAATCTGTTGTCAGATAACACATGTACTTTGATATAGCATTACTTTACCCATATTGAGATGTTTTAGTAATGAGATTGATAGTGAAGCTGCTCTCTAAAGCAGACATAGGCCTAGAAGGTAACTCAGTCTCTCAGCTCCAGTTGGTGACCATTTTTCTCTCATGGCTGTACAACCATTTTGATATCCTTGAATTGCACAGGTTTGGTAGGAAATTGACCACCACATTTGGTTCTCAACAGTTGAATGTTAGTACTTGCTACTACAAGGCTATTCTGAGGAGGAATCTCTATTGGTTGTTGTATACTGTGTCCAAATGGACATTTAAGGAGTTATTGCTGCTCCACATGGAATTTCTAACCCTTCCTGATGTTGGCAGATATTTTCAGTGTACGTAGATAGAAGAATATGGGTTAAATTCACCACACACAGGCAATGCATCTGATGGGTGAACAGCAGGATAAAGGCCGCCCAGTGCTTGTTTCCGTTCCTGGAAATAATGTAATATTAAATGAATTTTTGAAAATATTTTAGCAGCCACTTAGATACTAAATATAGGAAAACAGGAGTATCTTTAATCAAATTCTGCCCTCAGTGTCAGACAGTAAATCAGAAAGTGTAGATGAGGGTCTCTTTGGGGTGTCACAATTTCTAAATTCCAGTTTTTGAGTCAGTTAGGGAGCATCTGACAGCAACAGCAGTAGAATCTACCTACTGTGAGGAATTTTTAATTTTTATAAAGAAAATGTGAGAGACTGGGAAGATAGAAAAGGAGGGAAAAACAACTGTGGAATATAATTTGTGAAGAGATTCACAGGGCATATGCAGCGTATATGATTCAGACTGTCCAGAAAGTTATTTTTCCTAGAATTACTGTATAATTTTATAGCCACAAGATTGCTTTAGCTTCCATAATTAAATGCCTGTATTTAATATGCTTTTATTCCCCTTAATAAAAAGTATTCAGTCTTATGGGAAAGCTACATAAGCCATTGAAAAGTTGGTCATGATTTTAATCTTGTAAAGAAAAAATCTAAAAAAGTTCCCAAGAAGTTTTAAAATCAATAAAAACATAATAATTTCTGTTGAAAGATCTCATAAAACTTCTGTTTGGACAATAGAAGCCTAAATTAAATTTCAGTTCAAAGTTGTTTGCTTGCTTAGTAAAGCTTAAGACAACTGTTAAGAAAGTGCAGTGATCTATGGAAATTTCCTCTTTAAAAGTCACTTTCGACTTTTTTCCCCAAAGTGTATGCAAATTCTAAATTCAGTCAAGGAGAGTATGTTAGTGACTTATTTTGGAGGTGAAATGAACAGAATCAAAACCAGAAAACAATTAAATATTTAAATAGAAGTTGATCATTATTTGAAATAGACGTGTACACAATATATATGAGTGGTTTGATTTCTTTCCAAAATTATGTGTGAACCTCCCAGCTGATGGTAATACTGCCATTTATATACCTTAATTTTCCCTTTTATCTGTCTACCATTTTAATGATCTTTTTCTCCAATCTTGAAAATCATGACAAAATTGACAGGCCCAAAAATACAGCCTTTCGTAACATGTTGTTATGATCCTTGTCTTTAAACTTTGGAACTTCATGCACAGAACGGGAGAGGGTATGTAGAAGAATGAACCAGTGCACTGGCTAACAAGCCAGAATAGATTAAGAAGCCTAGTGACAAGGTTCCCAGCCATAACGGTATGTTTCTAATCCTCTCACTGGATTCTGTGCTGGTTCATTGCCATTAGAAGATCTGTTTGCACTTGGACTGCCTGTGCAAATTCATGTAGATCTCGTAACTACCTCTAAATTGATTTGGACACTGCACTCTGAAAACTGTAATGCTTACCAATATTTTAGGAATACCAGGAATTGGTGTTATAGATGAGTTTAGATAATGGTGATTTTTTAAAAAGATTTTGTCATTTTTTTCTCCCCTAGGGTTTAATGGGACCTAGAGGCCCACCTGGAGCATCTGGACCCCCTGTAAGTACAGTGTCATCTCTGCTACTGACTAACATTAACATACCTCTAAAATCACAAAATAGCTTGTCCAAACACTAACAAAATCTCCCTCCTCTTCTAGGGTCCTCCTGGTTTTCAAGGTGTTCCTGGTGAGCCTGGTGAACCTGGTCAAACAGTAAGTACAGGTTTCATATATAGACACTGTTAACATTAGAAATAGGACACCAAAGTAGGCTTATAAAGCTTAGGTCCATTTCTGCTATCCATATGCACGTCCTTGAATGTTGGAATTGGATATTGCTGCTTGATCCTGTTGCAGAAACAGAGCTGAGCACTTAGATTCATACCCCTTCAGACTGGAATCATAAAGTGCAAAGTGAATTAGGGTGGGAGGACCTTGTTTCAGTTCAGGCTCCAGCTATGCCCCAACTCAAGTCAGAAACCAGTGAAAAGACTGGTGTGAAGAATGATGCTTTGAGTAACCCTCAATCTATTTTTAACAGGGTCCCCAGGGTCCTCGTGGTCCCCCTGGTCCTCCAGGAAAGGCTGGTGAAGATGTAAGTGGTTATTAAGTGTTACTCATCTCTACTGGGGCTGTGATTCAACTCTTAACTTAGGTTATTGTTAAGCTAAGCATTCTATTTGCCATAATTTTTACAATGTTCTATAATATTGAGTGGAATGAGTAAACCTCTGAAATAATTATTTTATAGTGCAAGAGATGCTGTATGTTGGAAATTTATAGAAAAATTGATGATAACTTCAAAACCTCTCCAAAAACGTTATTTAGCTTCCTGAATACATGAAGAGGGAAACTTGAAAGCTAGCAAGCTCTCTGTATTTATTGTCAAAGTTTCTCTTTCTCAATGTATTTTCTTCTTTTAGGGGGGTTTAATATTGTTATTTTATAAAATGAAGTTTCCTTCCTAGTGCTTTTTTACTGCATTTTTTAGGGTCACCCTGGCAAACCTGGAAGACCTGGTGAGAGGGGTGTTGCTGGCCCTCAGGTATGTTGTGATCTACTGTATACAATACAAAACAGTTGTTACCAATGAAACCTGATGCCATTTCTGAATTGCACCACATTGACAGTCTAGTAATATTCCCTATATACATTAATCCAATATCAGTTCTTACCTTCAGGGATATCATATAGTTATAATTTTGTTTTGTGTTCCCTGCCCCCTCCCCCTTCCCCAGTAAAGCTAATGTTATTAGTAACAGAAGTGACATAGTGAGGAGTTTTACACAGGAGCAGGTGAGCAGGCACCTTGGCATGGAAAGCTAAAACAGCTGTGCTATCACATGTTAATGCATGAAATTTCTGAGATTCAGAACTGGAAAATCAGGCTGATTACCATTAGTCTTGGAACGAGTCTGGTCCTGGGAGGTTACGGAATGGACTGTGTTCCTCACTTCAGTGATCACAGCTCAAATCTTCTCATTAATTTTATTGAGAGACTTAGGCTTTTTCTTTTTTTTAGCTGCATTATATAATATGAGAGATAATCATTCATGTGCTTTGTGTTTTTAGGGTGCTCGTGGTTTCCCTGGAACTCCTGGTCTGCCTGGCTTTAAGGGTATTAGGGTGAGTCTATACATACTTTTTCCCTGAATAGTTAAGACTGACAACACTTCAGCATACTGAAAATCCCTGGAAATCCCCTCAGAGTTAAGAAGATGTATTCTAACTGCATGAACCTCTTTGAAGTTTTTAATATCTCCTGATATGAAAGAGTGATTATTTAAAAAAAAAAAAATCATAAGATTATATTAGGAAATAATCGTGTATGGATTTACCTTACAAGACTAAGATTTTGTGTGTAGCCATTAGTGGGAAAATATGTACTTAATATTATTTTTCTACTCAATACAGGGACACAATGGTCTGGATGGTCAAAAGGGACAACCCGGTACGCCTGGCACCAAGGTAAAGATGCAATCTGAAAATGTAGGCTGCATTTGTAGCTCTTTCTAGTGAAAGACATATGAAGTTCCCTCCAATTAATCTTCCATGTTGTTATTAAACATTTCCCAGCTGCAATAATCTAGAAGTCAGTGGATCCATGTAGGACAAATATGTGCACCTTACAATGAGAAATTATTCCTGGGGCCTTATTCTTGAGCCCTCAGTCAAGTTAGTACTTTCACTGAGTAAGAGCTGCAGAATTTGGCTTCTAATGATTGGTTATCCAGCACCACTTAAGACTGATTTTTGCTATCTCTGCTTTTCTATGGTTTGTACTTGGAGTTTTGGTGGGTTTTTTAAAACACACTAAAATGAAAAGATCTCATTTTTCTACAAAATTCTGCTGTGTGAGACACATGTTCTAGTATAAAGCTTTCTGGTAAAATTTTGGATAGATGCAGTGCTTTTCTGAGTTAAGGATATTTGATCTTCAGAGTCTTTTTCCTTTTTACCTTCCTCAGGTTAGTGCACGTTTGAACACTATCCTTAAAAAAAATGTTTTTAAACATGATCTAGAAACATACTTAGCAAACTCTCCCTCTCTTAGTTTCTTCTTCTCCCATTCCACCTCAGTGCCTAGTAGCAGTGTTCTTAAAAACCACTACTGCAGTGTTGAGTTGTAGGAAATTTTAACGCTGCTGGCTTATTCACAGGAGATGTTCATTCAAGAGCTTTTAATATAACAATGGAAAGCTCAAATACTTAGTCTCCCTATTGCTTGTTTCTAAGAGCTTAGCACTACTTGCTCATAGAGTTATTAATTGTAACATAGCATTCTCCAATATCACTGCAAGTTGTTAATCACCAGAAAAAGTTTGGTAATGAGAGAGCAAACAGTCTGTCCAGTCTTTGGAGATTAAAAGCAGGTAAAGCAATTAAGTAAAGGAAAGAACAGTTATTAATAAGAGTGCTAATCTGACTGGAAAATACAAGCATAATAAATCAAGGTCACTCATAACTGTGCTAAAGGCAGTGATGAAGCTGTTTGTAGCATTTAAGACTAGATGCATTCAGATATATTCAGGATACCAGTGCTCTAGGACAAATCTTGTCACTATAGACCAGGCTAGACCAACTGCAGGCTCGTCGAGAACACTTAATACTAGAGGAGTCATGTTTTAATGGGTGTCACTCATATCTGAGTTTTATTGGTCTGAAGTTAAAAATACCTGAGGCAGATTCTTATTCCAGCCATTTGACAGGAACTTTGTCACCTTAACCTAAGGCAAAAGAAAGCATCATTCTGCTTCTGCTCTAGCTAAAAAACAGCTGCTGATTGATCTGAATTGGTAGTTGACTATCCAGGCCCTATCTCTTAGGTGTGTACTACAAAGTAAATATCAGAATAAAGAAAGGGGTAAAGAAAGTTGAGATAGGTAAGTGAAGCAACTTGCTCTGGCCCTCCTCTTCTAAGAGGATTCCATTTGGCCATGTTCCAGTATATGCAGGGACAGTCACCCTCAGGATCTGATGTGCTATTATTGTATACTGTGGTGTAAGTGCTACAGAAGACAGTGGCACAGAAGGACAATAGGATCCAGCAGTTGAATATCTCTCTAGATGGTTGCGTGCTGTCTATCTAAAGCATCCTTAAAGTAATTCAAGCCTGCATACTTTCTTTTTCATAGGGAGAACCTGGTGCCCCTGGTGAAAATGGTACCCCAGGACAACCTGTAAGTATTCACTCCATGCTGTGGAAAATGATAATCTGATAGATAGAGTTCAGCCAGCATTTTGGTCAATTTTTGTCATCAGTGACACTCCAGCTAGCTAGATACTCTAATGTAATAGTATGTGAATCTTTAGAACAGAATTGCTTGGCTGCAACACGCTTATCAGAAGAAAAAAAAAAAAATCTGTATATCTTTGTTCAGTGAATAGGTATACATGAGTTCATTTAATTTTTCTTTCAGGGTGCTCGTGGTCTCCCTGGTGAGAGAGGAAGAATAGGTGCCCCTGGACCAGCTGTAAGTGGCTTCCCATCTGTCTATCTGTCATCATGACCAGCCACTTACTGTGGCTTTCTCTAATCTTTGAATCTCTTCTCAAACTCTGTTTATCATGTTCTCTCCTCACAGGGTGCTCGTGGAAGTGATGGCAGCGCTGGCCCCACCGGACCTGCTGTAAGTTCCAGTCTTGATCTTTTACAGTCTGGTTCCGTTAGGCCTTGTGTCCGTCTTTCTGTTTATAGAGGATTTCTTGGGCTTCTGAGAAGTTGTTTGTGTGGACATTTTTAACACAGTTCTTTGTTGCTTATCAGACCATCACAAAAAGAATTAATAAAACATAAACCCTTTGCAGACAACATCCTGAGAGCCTGAGGATTTATATTAAACACACATGTATCAAAGGAACCAAATATTCTCTCATTTGCACTGGTGAGTTCATAGGGAAACACCTGATGAACAGAATCCTCGTTTCCAACAGTCTAACAGAACAGGTCTCATCCCAAAACTATAAAGACTTTATACCTTTTAACAGGTATATACCATGCACGTGTTGCAGATGACTACAGTTATATACATCCTGAAACTATCATCTGCACTGCAGGAAACAGCTTTGCACCTGCAATGTTGTCCTGTCTGACTAACAGGAGTTAAGGTTTTTCATTCACCATTAATACCTGAATTATGTGAGCTAGTGTGAAAGGCCAGAAAGATCCAACTGTCCTGATCTGATTGGTAGACAATAACTATTCTATTAAGTGCTAATCCAATGCAGATTTGTCCCTTTAAAAGGAGTTATTGTTGCCATGGTGTACCACTGACTTCAGCAAACCTTATTTATCTCAGTGAAAGAAATGTGTTTACAAGAATATAGTTTCAGAGCTTAAAAAAAATTTAAAAATCAGGAATAGCCCAGAATGGTTTTTCCTTCCTGCCTTCAAAATTTGAGTCCATGATGAAGATGTACTTGGTTCTCTCAGTTTTACTAAAGTTGATTTGAATACATCTTGTCACTGTGAATATCTGTCATGCTTTAAGAGAGCAGAATGTTAGCAGAGGCACGAATTTCACTTCAGTTCTCCATATGAGGTATTTGAAAAATATATGTGATTGGGCATTTGAATTGCAGGCAAACAGAGACCTTACAGCCAAGATCTGATGTTATACTTTGTTGTAGAACCAAAGCATTTTAACTATCTTGAAGGCAAATGAGTTACGATAGGAAAAATACTCCGGAGCCTCTGATGGCAGAGGTGTTCTGAATGAGCGGTAGCAGAGAGATGCATTGGGTCCCAGCATCTATGTCAGGCTAAAGTTATTTTACACGTACTTAGGTTATGATGCTGTAAACATTCTGTATAGCACTTATTAACACTCCTTTTTTTTTAAACTAAACCAGAAATACTATTATACTCTCCTTGCCACTGGGAATTTAAAACATAAAAGAGTCACTGTAATGGAAATCCAGAAAGTTTACATTTTCATACATATGTTATAGGGCATTTAGTCTTTTTTTTCTTCACTTATGCAAAACCAGTGAGAATTTCAGGTACCCGGTTTATAACAACCACAGTAGGTTATAGAATGTCAGAAGCCAATTCCTCTTTGCTGCACCAGCTGACTGATTTTATTTCCTTGGATTTGTGAGGCAGTTTTATAATAAGTATTTATTACTGAAAGATGTTAGCTCACAAAAAAGTAGATATCCATCTCCAATAACTATGAATAGGTTGGATATTTCATTAATAATTGAAGAAAAACTGTCTTTGTATTTGTATGCATTGAAGAATAAGAAAGGCATATCATCAGCATATCTTCTTTTGTGGTACCTGGGTACTGTACACCAGGAAGCTTGTCCTGTCACAATTATAAATCTCACAAAAATAGCCAGACACAGTAGAATCAGTAGAAAGTCCTCTTCAAGCTGACATACCATTGCTTTTGCCGTAAAAAAAAAATAAATAGTCTAACGAAAGGGTACTGGGGCTGCACGTGTTCACTGCCTCAAAATGTATACTCTGGGTATGAATCAAGATTTTTGATCCATTCACATGTTCGAATCAACTCCTGCCCTCGGCTGCTGTTAAGCCCGATCTGATTTCTAGTACGTTCTTACTGATTTCAATATAAGTTGTGTCAAGCACTGGCTTGTAAAGTGGTGCAGGGATCTTACCGACCCTCTTCCCATGTGTGAGGAAGGACAAATGCTGTCATCAACACAGGGCTCTTGCGTGTGACCAGTAGTGCAGAAGGACCACTGGTGTGAAAGGGTACACAGTCACCCCTGCATGGTGAATGTATTGGAAACAGTCACCCAAGACTTGCAGTTGCAGGATGCTGTGCAGCAAGACATCTTGCCTTGCAGTTAGATGCCTGCCTCTGCCCATCCTCTGTTTATTCTTTCTCAGGTGTTTGGCCTCAAGGCAAGGTTTTACCAGTCATTGCTTAATTCACACTTTCTTAGCTGCACTGCAAATGTTTTTCAGCATTGACCTCCCTCTTAACTGTTTGTAGTGAACCAAATCTGTCAGTTTGGAGTTGCAAAAGGCAACTGATATTCTGAGGTGATAATGGGTGGAAGTGTCTAAGTAAAATGTGCATTTTTAAAATCTGTTTACTTCAGCAAGCAGGATGCCTCTGTCATCATTGAATACTTTTACACAACTGCTTCATTTTCATTTCCTAGGGCCCTATTGGTGCTGCTGGTCCTCCAGGCTTCCCAGGTGCTCCTGGTGCTAAGGTATGAATATCTTCTACTGGTACATTTGATAGTGAAGGTGAAATGTAGTAACTAGTATTGCTAGGCAGCTAAAAAACAGCCTCTCTGAAATAGGAGTGCTTTCTTACCAAGATTAGGATGAGGATGATTCCCTGTAGTATTTGGAGAAATCATATATGAATGCGTATTTAAAATACAGCAGTTATGTCACAGCTGAGAATTGATAAGAGGCAGGTTCAGGAAGACACATAACCTCCTCCTTTTTTTTTACTGATTCCTATGTGGTGCAGTTGTATACACCTTATAAAGGTGACGTGGATCATGATAAATAATCACAGTAGCAGGTTACATCACATTACAGAAGTAGTGGAGGGCCAAGAAGCTGCATAGGAGTATTGGGCTCCTTCCAGCCTAAGTTCTTGAAATTACAGTGGAGAAACTTTTCAGGTTTAGGGCAATACCATTTTGCTTTTGCACACTGTAACTTAGATGATTCAGTTTATTGCTCAGATCTTAGCATTTTTACCTGGGTAAGACTCATTATTTCGAATTTTACTTGGTCCAAGGGAGGACAGAGGATTTGGGGCAAGAGTGTCCTATATAGTGCATTTAAAAATTTCACTCACCATTTGTCAAGAAGCTTGGAGCTGCATACACTTACATGTGGTGTGATACAGTTTTTCGTCCTTAACACAAATACACAAACTCCATGTCACAATGGACAAAACTGTTATCTTGATCCAGCTGTAGAAGAAAAAGAGTATTGTTTGCTAGACCTCTTAATATTAACTGCAGGGAAGATGAGGAAAAAATTGAGATCCCATTCTGGTTATTTTTGTCAAAAGGCAAGACTTTTGCAAGCCATGAAGTCTTGTCTGATGCAGAAGTGAGTGTGGTTACAGCATGCAATTTCAAAAAAAGACTGCCTACACGTCCAGGATGAACTCTGGCTACTTAGAGAATTGCTGAAAAGAAGTTGTCATTATATTCAGTTTTTTGTATTAGACTTAGTGAGTACAAGCTCCTTAGAGTAAAACCAAGAACCATGTTTCCTGTCATTTACTCCACTGTGAACACTACAGCACTCTGATCAGATACTGGTTTGCATTTTGCATCAGTGCAAATGGCATCTTAAGGTGCAAGATAATGGTCAATTAGGTCTCATACACTGTGAGGCATCTCAGGCCAATGCTGGAGGCATATGGCTGCAGATAAGCCTGTAGTTGTAATCTTGATTTTCTAGGTCAACCTTCTGTGTAATCTTGATTTTCTAGGTCAACCTTCTGTGTAACCCTTAGTGATAATGTAGCATCTGTTGTTCCCATGTTAGCCATCAGCATTGATGGGGCCTAGCTAGGCTTCCTAGCTTCAGCGCCTTTAAAAGCTCTTAGCTCCTTGATTTCCTGGCCTCTGAAGTGGGAAAATAAATATCGGATTGATTTCTTAATGTCAGGCTAATATAGGATTGCTCCATTATTGCCTAACACTGTGTACACTAACAGAGGGCTCTATCCTTCTCTCAAACAGGGTGAAATTGGACCTGCTGGTAATGTTGGTCCTAGTGGTCCTGCTGGTCCAAGAGGAGAGATTGGACTTCCTGGTTCTAGCGGTCCTGTTGGCCCTCCAGTGAGTAACTTGCCAGACTTTATTGTCAGACAGGTGCGCTCGAGACTCTGAATTAACCAGTATCATTATCTTTCTTAACAGGGCAACCCTGGTGCTAACGGTCTTCCAGGGGCTAAAGGTGCAGCTGTAAGTACAGCCTTACTCACACTTGTCTGCTCTAAAAAAAGAAAAACAAACCCAAAAAAGAAATCAGTTAATGCAACAGAAAAGATAATGGGCTCATAATACCTTTTTTCCCCCTCTGTTGGACAGGGTCTTCCTGGTGTTGCTGGTGCTCCTGGTCTGCCTGGTCCCCGTGGTATTCCTGGTCCTCCTGGCCCCGCTGGTCCTGGTGGTGCTAGAGGACTTGTTGTAAGTGACCTTGTATATTGCATGTCTTCATTTGAAAATTGGACACAGTGTCCACAGTTGTAAAATATTTCCTCTGGGTATATTTTTGTATTTAATGCAGACACTTTTTTCTTGATCCACTATAATTAAACATTGTAGTTAATTTCTGTGTCTCACTGCTTGCTTCAGATGCTGAGACTGAAGAGGTTCACTTTGCACTCCCTTTTGGGGAATTACTGCCATTTCTAAGTGTCTTTAACATATTTCTTTTCATGCCTGTTAAGCCAAAAATACAGTTAAGTTCACTGACCATTTATCAAAATAGAGGCAGGCATGGCATTGGGTGATTAAAGAGCATTTTGATTCATGAAAAAGTTGTCCAGGTAGAAGTGAGATTTTTGGAATGATGCTTAATTCTATGATCTCTTTTTGTTTTGGACTCTAGGGTGAACCAGGCCTTGCTGGTGCCAAGGGAGAAAGCGGTAACAAGGGTGAACCTGTAAGTATGGCAACATGTGAAGGTTGTTTCAATGAATAAAGCCCGATAGTATCTGCAACACAGCATCTGATTTCTTCCTTTTTCCTTGTTTGCCTGAAACAGGGTGCTGCTGGACCCGCTGGCCCTCCTGGTCCTAGTGGTGAGGAAGGCAAGAGAGGCAGCAATGGTGAACCTGGCTCTGCTGGTCCCCCGGGCCCTGCTGGTCTAAGAGTAGGTTTTCTTTTCATCTTCCAGAAGTAGAAGCAAAAAGAAAAGAGGAAATAAAGCTAGACTTACAAAGGCAAATTAAGTAATTATGAGTAATTAAATATACAGTAATGCTGCTAAGCAAAGATCACTTGCCATTCTGAGCCTTTTGATTACTTGTGATCAAACCTATTTTTCCTTTGTGTTAATGCTGTTCGCTGTCTTATCCCTGAAGTAATTAGAGGTTGCTTTGATTTATCCATTGTGTAATATTTAGTGAATTGTCTTTGATTACTCTTAAAGCTTTGTGATGGGATTTAACTGTTTAAATCAGGTAATTGGCTCACACATAATGTGAGGCAAAAGGTTTCAGTTTAGTGTCTTCAAGGGTGCCTAGTATCCTTTTCACTGGGTGAGGAGACCACTCAGTGAATTTCAGGAGGCATGTGGCTTCATGCGGGAGCAGGAACTGGAAAAGAATAGGAAAAATGGCAGTGTTTCCACCAAATTTTTTTGGTAGAGGCAAGGATTCAGTGTTGCACCCTGGGTAGGGTGTACAGAGTCATAAAGAAGCCAGTAACTCCATGCAGAGAAGCAAAGGTGAAACAGTGTGGGCCAGGTTGTGGGATCCTAGCTGCTGGATAGGCACTAATGGATTACGGTTGACAGTGAAAATGCTCTGATACAAGCAGATTGGAATTTAAAGAAATCTAAAGGAAGTGAGAGAGATTTCTTTCACACTATACTTTTACAGAGGTGTGTGTGCTTAGAGCTGAACATACCTCAAGTTCAGCACACCTGCTTGGAAGGCTGAAGTTTAGCAAGCACTATACACCTTACAGGAACAGAATTATTTCTTTCACTTTCTTGATATGTTTTGTGTTCATTTGCAGGGTGTGCCTGGATCTCGTGGTCTCCCTGGAGCTGATGGCAGAGCTGGTGTCATGGTAAGACTTTTGTGTGGGTCACTATTTCTAAATGATCTTTTATATATAGATGTGTGATGCTTTTTGCTACCTGTGCCTAATTTTATGTATTTATTTTGGTAGGGACCTGCTGGTAACCGTGGTGCTAGTGGTCCTGTTGGTGCTAAGGGTCCTAGTGGTGATGCTGGCCGTCCTGGTGAGCCTGGTCTTATGGGTCCAAGAGTAAGTTTGAACACTGTGGTGTAAGTTTGAACTATGCAAAAAGAAAATTACTTACAATTTAGAGACAAAATTATTCAGAAACCCAACTGCAAAAATTCAGCCTGTGCTAACCACAATTACAGCACTTCCACCACTTTGTTGAAAAAACATCCATGAGGAAATGATTAAGAAACATCAAAATGTTTCTTGAAATTAGTTGCTTTTGCATGTCGTAGCATTTGATTGCCTTGTCATGGAGCAGTGCCCCTCATTGCCTTCTGAGGTTATTTACAGAACGTGATCATTAAGAGCACAGCTGAACTGTGTGTCCTCTTTAACTAACTAAAAGAAAAGCAAACCGTACTAAAATGATGCGAGATGGCTGATCTCAATTATTTCAATTTTATTTTGCAAACTATTTCACTGAAAACAGCCATCCACTTTTAGCAGTGCTGGCTGCAGCCAGATTACGTTCATGTCATTGTCTTTTATTCTCTTTATACTTACCCCACCCCATGAAGTAAAAGAGTTTTCAATGCACATGTGAACTATTAGGCATCTGCAAACATTTAAGCACGTTCTCTGCTGAAGTAGAGCCTAAATGAGTTTAAGTGAAACGGGTACTTACCTGTACTGATTTTCAACTGGCCTGGGAGCACACACCACCAAATTAAACTTCACTGTGTTATAGATGTAAATTCCATAGGACATGCAGTCCTGTTTCCACAGTGTGTATTGATAACTTGGTGTCTCTCTGTGTGTGTGCACACATGTAGAAAAAAAAATTTGGTTAACGGTTGGGTGAGTTGGTTTCCTTCTAAAAACATGAAACCTTTCCTTTCTCAGGGTCTCCCAGGTCAGCCTGGAAGCCCAGGCCCTGCTGGCAAGGAAGGTCCTGTTGTAAGTACCTTGCTTTTCATTGTTTCCCCATTGCATGCGAAACACAGACAAAACCTGTGATTTTAAAAAGCAGAGATCTCAGCATGAAGCTCTAACACAACTCTGCGTAAAACCAGCAAGATATTTTACTAGCGTATTATTCAGAAGATCAGTGAGAAGCTTTCTGTTCGTTTCTGTGGGTCTCAGATCAGACCTATGTCCTAGAATGGGAAGAAGAAATAGACAGTTTTACAAAACGGAGAAAAATGGAGGAATGAATAAGCATGTGATGCATAAACAGTGTTTAAAAGTTAAATAGCATTTGCTTCCTGTCAGTACATATTTCTCCTAAAACTGAACTCTAATTACCCCAGCCATTTAAAAGTATGATTTCTTTTTCTAGGGTTTCCCTGGAGCAGATGGTAGGGTTGGGCCAATCGGTCCAGCTGGTAATAGAGGTGAGCCTGGCAACATTGGATTCCCTGGACCAAAAGGTCCCACTGTAAGTACAGTACAGAAACTTTCTATTACTATGAAAATATTTCCAGACTAATCAAACCGTGTCCTCCCGTGCTGCTTATTGAGTGGCATCCAGTTACATTCAGGAGTTCTGTTTTAAATTATTTTCCAGTTATTTAAAATATTATTAAAGAAATTTTTAAAAAATTAATTACTTGAGGAATATTTGGACATCGAAGTGATTAGCAAAATATGTCTATATTATAATTTCTACACGTCCATTTTATCATTTCTGTATATACACTTCTGTAAAAGTTCTGTAAAGGTTGGCCACCAAGCCTAAGTTTCAGTTCCAGAGTATTGTTATTTATGGAGCACAATCCAAAGCTCACTCGCTTTAGAAGAAAAGCTATCAGTGATTTCAGTGAGGCTCTTGACATGTCACACAGAGGCCACAGATAACAATAATCATCTCCTGGATTTGTGGTGTTGCTATACATACACACACATGCAGACATAATATAGTGTATTGCATAGGATACCATGCAGAGTCTCATGAATTATGATCTCAAAAAATAAAGGAATGGAGTTTTGAAAAGAAAATACGTTTATTTTTGAGCTGTTCTTTCTAAGTGGTTCAACAAGGCAGATGGAGCTTGTGGTTTTCTTAATTGGGGTTAAAGAAATATTACAATAAATCTTCTGGCAAGGAGAGTATCAGTCGCTGTTTAGTAGTTTAAACTGAATCTAATATGATGTCTTGGTTAACTTTGTATCTTTTTCTTTCAACTTCAGGGTGAACCTGGCAAACCTGGTGAAAAAGGCAATGTTGGTCTTGCTGGCCCACGGGTATGTTGATACATTCTCTTTATCAACCTCCAGAGAGAAAAAAGTAGATTTTCAAAACCTCTGTAATAAGATAGCATTATGTTGTGCAAGCACGAATAGATGATGAAATAGAAAAGCACTTGGGAATGCGTTCGTCTAGCCTCATGTCAGTGGGGACTATTACTTAACAGATAAATGAAAACTACCCTTCTGGGCTATTAATTGGGTAATTAATTATGGGGTATTAGCTTCCTATGAAGTGGAAAAAATAGCACTGCCTGTGCAAATTTTTGAGGACAGTGTATGGTTTGTAATTTATCCTGTAAATTTCCAGCTTCTTACTGATAGTTGGAACTTACTAATTCTTCCATTTAAGGGACCAAATAATTGATCTGTGGTGGGAAAAATGCTGTCGGCACAGTTCCTATAATCTGTAATTCCGAAAGGATGAATGTGCTGCAATAACTAAAACAATCACCAGAATTTAGAATTGTAAACATCTTTAGTACCCTTTGATAGTGAAGCTCTTACAAGTAAATGGTTAAGTTCAAAATAGACAGCCAGGGACTTCTTTTTTTGGCACAGAATCACTTTAGAGAGATATTATTCATAACAAATCAAAACTTTGGTAACTGCTTTCTGCTTTAACACATTTAGGGTGCTCCTGGTCCAGAGGGAAACAACGGTGCTCAAGGTCCTCCTGGAGTCACTGTAAGTTACAGATCCAATTTGTTATTTACTTTTCATTAGTGGGACTTCCCATTTTAAAATCCATTTTCCCATATTTCTCCTTCCAAGTTAATCACTTGTTTGTTCCATCCAGGGCAACCAAGGTGGAAAGGGTGAAACAGGTCCCGCTGGCCCTCCTGGTTTCCAGGTAAGTAACTATGTGCTCTGCTCAATCTTAACTATGGTTTACAAAGCATGAAGTGCTTCTGCCTTAACTTTATTTGTATTCTTATTTCTTTATGCTTAGGGTCTGCCAGGTCCCTCAGGTCCAGCTGGTGAAGCTGGTAAACCAGGCGAAAGGGTGAGTACTCCACAAGTAGGGGCGGGCATTGCATGAGCATTATGTTTACAATTGCACATGTGGTAAAGCAAGAGTCTGTTGGATCGACTTGCCAAAACAAAGCAATCCGTGTTATATGCAAAGTTTAGTAGTCCCTTTTGTGAAAGCTAGCCACAAATGAATTCGCAACACACTTCTTTTTTTAAAAGTTTTGGTATGAAACTGAGCAAAGCCAATCCTTTGCTTTTCGTGCCTCAAGCAGGAATAAAATATGTCCCCTCCCCCAAAAGACAAGACAGTACGTGAAAAATATTTTACTTCAGATTTCTTTTGAAATCTTCAAGGTTCAATCTAACCTGCATTACTCCAGTTGTATGCTTTTGCAACTCAGTTGATTTCAGTGAATTTACAACGGCATACAACTGAGGTAGCTCAGTGGTAATTCAGGCTCTAGGTTCTGCTCAGTTAAAGTGTGTGATGTAATCTGCAGATTGTGTATCCTATGTGTCATAACCACCTTTAACGTTTATAGTTAGGCCTCTCTGTGTCCCTGTAAAAGAGTTTACATTGCACATACCTGAGAAATGAGCTTGGAATGTAATTGCCAACTCTTCTTCAGATGAGAAAGTATGATGTCATGTGTGCTTTGAGATATTGCGCAGCTATATGAAAAGGGTTTATTTCTGTGTATCTAAAAGACTGGGTTTAGTCTGAAGATTCTCAATATGCTGCTGCAATTTGAGAAGCATTTCTATTTATTGCTAAAAAACAAAGCACAATTTAAGCTAATAAGTTTGCTTTAGAAATAAGCTTTACCAATACATCTACTCTCTTCTAGGGTCTTCATGGTGAATTTGGTGTCCCTGGTCCTGCTGGCCCAAGAGTGAGTCACTCATATGAAGTCTTGTACAGACTTTCTTAATAATGCGTTCAATAATAATAGTAGCTATATACATTTCCAAGTTTCTCAAGGCAAACAGCTGTTCTCAGTTACAGAATACAGTGTATTGCGGCAGACTCCCAGGCATAAGGGAGAATTTTCTCTGCTTTTTGCATGTGTCAGGGTGTGTGATTATATAACAAATAGTTGCCAGTGTTAGTAAAATTCTAGATAAGCAATATGAATATTACACAAGTAATGAGATCCTCATGAGCTGATCTTTTTTTTTTTATTAATGAACCTCACAATGAGAATGTGGAGGACAAAAGACTGATCCTACAGTGTTACACGGAGGCCTGGTGCATATGAGAATTTTCATCTCCAGTGCCTGTGCGCAGGCCTTCTTAGCCCATTTCAGTCATAGTATCCCTTGCTAGCCAGCTCCTACCTCCCATGTAATGTCATTGTGAACAAACAGTGGGCTGAATCCAGAGCTTGGAACAGTCAGTAGAAGATGTTGCCTCCCACTTCCCTTTATTCCTGCCCTGTGAATAAACATCTGTAAAGAGCTTCGTGTGAAGGCCTTTCTGCATGGCAGGAGGGTCGCATTTATGCAGAGCAATGAGTAGTTTACAGAATGCTTTATTAATTACTTGCTTTCCAAATCTACCTATAAAGAGGTTGATACTTAAACTATTTCTGTTGCTTCCTCTTCTCTTCTGACTTGCAGACTAAATGTATTCATGACAAATATTCCCATTCACTCTTGTCAGTCATGTCAATCAGTTTAAATAGCACTTTTCCTCCCTATATTTAGTGCCCTGAAGCTATATGGATAACCTCTTTAAACTTTCATTTTGCTAATCTCTCCGAGCCAAGTTCTCTTTATCATTGTAGTAGCAGTTATCTGTCTCAGCTCTAGCTTGCCTTAAGCATCTTGTACCCAGCCAGAGTGTATTATTTCATTCAGTATTCCAAATTAGGTCTTACTGATGCTTTGTACAACAAAATTAACACTTCCGAAAAATGCCTCACTGCTTGTGCCAGATCACATTTGCCTTTTTCACATCCACATCATATTGTTGGATATTGGCTATCGGCTATCACTTTTCCCTTTCTGTCATTTTCACCAGGTGAAACTGTCATTTACAGCACAAATCCTCATTTTTGGTGCCTAAATAAGTGGCCTGGTACTTTGCATTCTTGAATTTTATTCCACTTCTACTGTGACAGCCATCCAGCAGGTTATTCACTTCTTCCTGTGTAATATGCCAACCCTTCTTCCTGTTGACAAGAACTTCCGTCTTTGTGGTATCTGCATATTTCATAAATATCTTTCTTCCTTTTCTGCCTCTCTGTCATTAACAAAAAGTATGTAAATATAATCAAAAAATATATTAATTGGGGAACATCAATATAAGTTAGCCTTCTGCATCATTGGTGCTTTTTAGCAGTGTGCTCTCTGCCCTTGAGGCAGTTCTTTGACCATGTTATAGTTCTCATACAAATTCCCAGATTCTCCAGCATAACTAAAAATCACCATTATGTCTTATCAGATTATTCACTGATGTCCAGCTTGATCACACTGGGATAATTTGAGATATCTTTAGTAAAACTGATATTTCTATCTTTGATAGATCTGTTGTGCATTTAAGACCAGTTTCTGGCTACTTCCACATCTGCAGATGACCTCTGTTTCCGAATTTATCCTTATACCTGTTATAATGTACAGGTCACATTAATAGGCTTTACTTGTCACTTTTATTCTCCAATATTCACCAGGCATATGCCACTGTAAAAATAATTGTTTGCCAATTACTATGGCTCTAATTTCACTAGAATCCATTATCTGCCCTCAGATTGGTATCAGAAGCTCCATTTGACAATATAATACAAGACACTATTACCAGAACGAGCAAAGTAGCCAAAATTGATGTTCAAGAAGTACTTGTAATTTTGTCAACTGTTACCACGATGCAAGACTTTACTAATTCATGTTGCTATATTTGTGTCAAAAGCTAGAACCACTTCTTATGACCAGTTTAGTTAACATCTGCACAATTCTAATATAGTTCTTAATGGTTTGTTCAGATAAAAATGCATCGCACTGTCATTGCTACTAGTCAGTGCTTTTAAACCTCTAAGCTACAGAACAATTCAAGGAAAAACTCAAATCAGACTGTCTCCTGCAGGGTGAACGTGGTCCTCCTGGTGAAAGTGGTGCTGTTGGTCCCACTGGTGCCATTGGAAGCCGTGGTCCATCTGGCCCACCAGGCCCTGACGGTAACAAGGTATGCCTTTTCCAGTTGTCGTTGTCTTACTGTTGAATTCCTGATGAAGGCAATCCAAAACCTTTCCGAAGAGCCTAAGTGATTACTGGTAATAGGTAGTTACCTATACACCATAGCCCCTGGGTCATTTCCTCAAGTGGTAAAGCTCCATCCCAGCTAGTCCACACTAATATTGAAGGTTTTTATGCTTAGCACTATAGATGATGGGACGGGAACTCCAGTTTGGACTCAGTTTGAATACACTTTGTCAGCTGGGTATACTAATACTCTGTTTTGAGATAGGGTCCAAGATTTTGGCCAAAATTCATGCTGACTTCTATTTATACCCACCTCTACTTATACACAGGAAGCTCTTGCGTCTAGTAAGCAATGTTTTCCCCAAAACATTAGCACAATAATGAGCAGTCATCTACCAAAATAACATTGACTTGATGCTAACTGAATATGGGTCTTAGTTCTGAAGATTTTCATGGGTAGTCTTTCTGCAGTTTAGTTTAGAGTATGGGGCACCCTAAAATCACAGGAGCCCACAGAATCAAAGAGAGTGTTCACGTCTAGCATCTTCACTAGCTGAAAAAGTAAAATAAGTACAATAGCTTAAGATGAAATACTACTACTCACACCATTTACAAGTAAGCAGAATGATAGGCAAAGTAGTAATGACAGAATTTTGTTCTAAATTGTGCGTATGATTTGACTCTGTCTTACATAATATGCTGTTGCTGCTAGGGTGAGCCTGGCAATGTCGGTGCTGCTGGTGCGCCTGGTCCTGCTGGCCCTGGTGGAATCCCAGGAGAGAGAGGTGTTGCTGGTGTTCCAGGAGGCAAGGGTGAAAAGGTAAGGTGGACGACCTACTGTTGTTACTGCATGGACAGGTTTGTGAGGTGCTTGAATTTCATTAACTGAAAAAACCTGCAGGCTACCCCAATGCAACCTCTGTTTACTGTGAAACTGTATTACATGATGACTCACTAGTAGTCAATAAGTAGAGGTTTTCTTGATCTAACAGACTGAGTCTTTTCTAAGGTTGTATTTTGATCTTTGCTCAGCATTTGGAATTAGTTCAAGGGGCAGTTAGTGCTTCACAGGACTGGTTAACAATGAGCTTATCTTCACCGAAGAAATACTAAAGCTGTCTTTAGTACAGGCTTTATAGTGGGAATGTGCCTACTGATCATAAAGGACTGAGTGTCTGATCAAATCCTTGACCGCTCTAGGTGCGGTGACTATGATATATGTAAATCAGTTACAAAAATTGTATGATTATATCAGTTGTCTATAAATTCAGAAAACATTTTAGCCAATGTAAGCCCTTATATAAAGTTGTGAAGTCTGGTTGCAAGTCCTGTTGCTACCTCTGCTTTATCCATATAATTATCTGTGAAACAGATTTTTAACTTGCTATGTACATCTCATTCCATATTCTCTTCTGTTCATTAGTTAAACTAGAAACTGAGATTTCTAGAACTGCTTTATTTGCTGTAACTAAAAAAAAATAATCCATGAACATAAGGAAATTAAGAAGAAAATTGCTTGCAATTTTTTATAAAACACTGTACTGACATACAGATTAATGCAGAGGAGTGGGATGTATTGGAGAAAAAAAAAAAAAAGAGTGCTGGTCTGATTTCTTGACACTAGTGATGGCCTGGATGTAACTTTTTGTTATATGAAACATACGGCATTTTATGTCACCACTCATATGACATCATTGTTTTTAACAGTTGTTTTCCTACTTCACATAGAAAGTATAAGATGAATACCCAAAAGAATTTTTATGTGTGGTTATTTCTTGACCAAAAGAAAAGGGGTTTTGAGGGGGGATTTACCTTCATCATTTGGAATATACATCAACTTGGTTTTGAATTTTTAATTCTATTCAAAATTCTTGCTGCTGAGGGGAAACTAAATAAGTTTCCCATGAAAGAGGCAGGCTCATTACTGTGAAAAGCATGTCAGTCCCATTTGCCTGGAAATTCTCGCTTTGCAAGTCAGTACATACTCAGCAATAAGAATGAAATAATAATCAAAGTCCATTCCCCCAAAAAAACTAGCATGACAAGCATCTCGTATGATACGCAAGTAATACATGGATACTCAGCAAATGATTCAAGACTTCTTTCATACAAACTATTGTGTTCATTAGCAATATAATGGTTTTTTTCACCCTCTGTGTATTCTAGGGTGCCCCAGGTCTGAGAGGTGATACTGGTGCAACAGGAAGAGACGGTGCTCGTGTAAGTATCTTTTGGTTCTACTTGAATTTACCTTGCTACACCTGAGAACTTAAGTGGCTAAAAAGGATGTTCAGGACTTTACTGCATTTCCTCTTGTATCTGCTCATTTTTGATACACACCAATGTGATTTTGTTGCCCCTTCTCCAGGGATGCTTGAACTTAGGGGGAGAGAGAAAAGAGTGATCACTTCTCATGCACACAAACAGAGAAATGACATCAGAGAACCTTGTATGTCATAGACATTTGTTGAGTGTGACATTATCCTCTTTAACTTCATGGGCTTAGCCCAGAGAGCTGATTCTCAGAGCAGCCTGCAAAGCCACAGAAAATAATCATTAGTTTGAGATTTCAGCTACCTGTCCTAGGATTCATACTTTGGAAGGAAAATAACAGAATAGATTTTGGTTTATAGTCATGTGTCCTCTACTGGGACCAATACTATTTAACATCTTTGGCGACGTGGATGTTGGGACTGAGTGCACCCTCAGCAAGTTTGTCAATGACACCAAGCTGTGCGGATTGGTTGACAGGCTGGAGGGAAGGGATGCCATCCAGAGGGACCTGGACAGGCTTGAGAGGTGGGCCTGTGCCAACCTCATGAAGTTCAACAAGGCTAAGTGCATGTGAGTCAGGGCAATCCCAAGCACAAATACAGGCTGGGTGGAGAATGGATTGAGAGCAGCCCTGAGGAGAAGGACTTGGGGGTGTTGGTTGATGAGAAGCTCAACATGAGCCGGCAATGTGTGCTCGCAGCCCAGAAAGCCAGCCGCATCCTGGGCTGCATCAAAAGAAGCGTGGCCAGCAGGTCCAGGGAGGTGATTCTGCCCTTCTACTTCACTCTTGTGAGACCCCACATGGAATACTGTGTCCAGCTCTGGAGNAACAGCTGGAAGAAACTCACACACCTGCCTCCAGGAGGAAAGACAAAAAAATATTAAAAGTAAACACTCCTGCTTACATTTTGTTAGAAACAGTGTTCTGTCTCTTGACCTATAGGGGCTCCCTGGTGCTATTGGTGCTCCTGGACCAGCTGGTGGTGCTGGTGATCGGGTAAGTCTACTGTTTGAATGAAAAAGTGTCTCGTTTGTTTATAGTGTTTACCCATGCATGAATTGTTAAGATGTGGCGTTCCATAAAAAACAATTCCATCTTTCCAGTGTGCAGAAGTTCTGCAAGTTTTTCAGATTTGGGAGGCAAGCATTACTGGGATTGTAGAACTATTCAGTGAAGTTTGCCATAGCACCCCAAACCTTTTCCTAAAAGGGCAGGGAAGGGATGCGCATCTACATGGCAGTGGGTTATATGGGGAGAAGATTCTAATTTAGGCTTTGTCTGAATTCTTCGGAGTTGAGGCTAATCTCCACAATCCTCCTCACACTGTGAGAAGAGGTTTTGATGTGGTGATGAACACATTAGCTCAGAATGGTTCTTTATCCTGTCCAAGTATCATTAAAAATTACTAATACAGGGTAGGTCAAAACAGAAGCATTTTCAGTAATACCGTCTCCATTGGAGACACAGGGACACTCGCTACATGCGTCTGTCCCACAAGATCACCCCTATTCTGATGGCAGTGAGGCCTTCCCCCACAGTGTCATAATGTTTTCTGCCATCTGTTTTAGGGTGAAGGAGGTCCTGCTGGTCCCGCTGGTCCTGCTGGTGCCCGTGGTATCCCTGTAAGTAGCAATTCCTACAGCTAGTCCTGTGTCAAAGACATGATGTTCAGAAAAATGCCCTTTTAAAACCCATTCCAACAAGTCTTCTCTTCTTTGTCCTCTCTTTAGGGTGAACGTGGTGAACCTGGTCCTGTAGGTCCAAGTGGATTTGCTGGACCTCCTGTGAGTATTGTTTGTGCTTTCCTCTTATTGATGCCACCCCATTCCTCTATTTCCTTTGCATGCTTTTCCAACTCCTTTTCTGTGTATTTTTCTGCCCATAGGGTGCAGCTGGTCAGCCTGGTGCTAAAGGCGAGCGTGGGCCTAAAGGACCTAAGGGTGAAACTGGACCAACAGGTGCTATCGGCCCAATTGGTGCTTCTGGACCACCAGTAAGTGAACTGTGTCTCTGTAAAAAGCATGATTCTTAACTGTGCTATGCAAGCAATACAGTAGCCTGAAGGCCTTGAATTTTGAAAAGGTAATTAAAAAAAGAAACAAAACTTCAAACTAGGCTCTGAGGAAAGTCACCGTGCTGGTTTTCACACATTATATAAACTTTGTCAATCTATTTATGTGGGCTCAGATCGTGAGTCTGGAAGTGAAATGAAGAGAAAAAAAAATAATTTTCAAGTTGCCCTGAAGATCAGCAAAATCAGTCTATCTTGGACCATTCAGGGGGTGATTGTGGGTAAGTTCTGGGCTGAGGATGATGGTATCTTCCTCTCAAAGACAGGATGTGCTGTCGCAGTCTGACTTTCAGACCCAGTCATCCAGAAGCATATGAGCAAATTGTCTGTGCACCTGCTTGCATACAGGCTTTTCATGTATATATTTTCACCTTTATAGCCCAAAGGTATATACTGCTTCACATGCATGCAGCCCATTATTGGGGAACTGGCTGAAATGATGCAGAAAGTCGGGCTCTGGCATTTCAAATGCTGTAGAGTGTTGCAACATAACATGGCTTGGGGTTCTTACTGTATGCTTCTAATAGAGCAATACCAGGCCTTTGCACTACGTGGCTGTATTAGTCACACAGTGCAAGCAGAGGACTTGTTCTTTGCCTTACTATGTCTTTCACAGTTTGACTTCTAGATTTGCTTAGATGCACGTAACATTTGCGAGGCAAATTCATTTGAATCATAAATGTCTTATGCAACTCTTCTCAGTCCGTATGATAATGATTTAAAAAGTCTGTGAGAATTTACTACCCTAGTATCAGGACAGGAATTGTGGTTTTGGGCCTAGTCCTCCTCCAGTTAAAGTAAAAAGCAAAATCACCCTTAACTTTTATGAGAGTGAGACTGAGCCCTTATTCTAAACAGGGAACATTAACACTCTTTGCTTGATTCATCTGTCTTTTTCAATCCTTCATACATAGGGTCCTGCTGGTGCTGCTGGTCCTGCTGGCCCTCGTGGTGATGCTGGTCCTCCTGTAAGTCCTCAGGCTTTTGGCACTGATATTGTTGCTTTTTATGAAGTCATTGTTTCCTTTAAACCAAATCTTTCTTTTCACTTTTGTTTTTAGGGTATGACTGGTTTCCCTGGTGCTGCTGGAAGAGTTGGTCCTCCTGGCCCTGCTGTAAGTAACTAATTAAGAAGTTCTAATGGGAAATAAGTCAGAAGTTGCATTGGTTAGGGATAATCCTCATTTTTGTTACATGACACAAATTCTAACAGCACTGGAATCGCCTCAGGTCCTTATAGGACTGGATGAGATAAGAAAAAGTCTCTTTACTGTTTAAACTCCCAGAGTGGGATTTAGGCATTTAGTTTGGGGTTTCTTTACGATCCGTCAAGTATCCCTCTGCATCTTGAGGTGCCTAACCATTTGTAAAAATCTGTGTTTCTTTTGCCTTTTTTCACCATGAGTAACTGTATAGCCATTGATTTTGAGTGGAATAAGAAGGTCACGTCCTGTTTGAAAAAGAATGTTATCTTGTGTCCACACTTTCTAAAGTATCTGCAGTTCCAGCCCCTGTCTCCAGTAGGGCAACCTCTCATTGTGTTTAAGAATGTGACTCCCTGCTTTATTTTTCAGCCAAAAATTCTCATTTCAAATTGACATTTGTAGTTTTCTTTTCAAAAGTGTTTCCAACCTTTACCAAAAGGCACTTCTTTCCTTTAGATACCCTACACTTAAATATATTGTTAAACCCAGTATCCAAAGCAAATAATCCTCCTGGAAGATAATTTTTTGTGCTAGATTTTATAGTTGCAATTAATGTCTCCAGAGCTAAATCAATGTTTTCTTGCCAAATTTTGCTACTTTCACCTGCACTGAATAAAAAAAATAAAATCTCTCAGGTCAATAATTCTACTCATTCCAGCTATCCACTGCTAACAAAAGCAATAGAAGTTGCTGCTTCAGAACAGCTGTTTATTGAAAAGCACAATTTTTGTATGTGGACATAAAATGAAAATTATCTCTGTTCTCCTCAGTTAATGGGTCTGTATTGTAATGGTGTCATATTCATACACAATCCTAGGGCATCACTGGTCCCCCTGGTCCTCCTGGCCCAGCTGGCAAAGACGGTGCTAGAGGTCTACGTGGTGATGTTGGTCCAGTTGGCCGTACTGGTGAACAAGGTATTGCTGGCCCACCTGGTTTTGCTGGTGAGAAAGGTCCATCTGGAGAGGCTGGTGCTGCTGTAAGTTACAGAGTATCACATCTCGTTAAAAATGTTTCTGTTCATGTAAATAGTATGGCTTCTAAGATACTTTTGGTATTTGTGAAGGGCTTTTGTCTTTTGTACACAAGTTTAGCAAAGCTTTTAAGTAGAAGCTCTACTGAGACTCAAGAAATTGTTTATAGACATGTGTGATGTGGGTCAGTTTTTTTCTCTCTGTTTTTCTTTTGGGGAGTTGCATCTTTCTCTGCAAGTACCCCAAGTGAAAGCAACAAGGCTAATTGCAGGAGAAATTGCTACTTAGTCTGAGAAAGGGAAGCAGAGTCTCCTGCTCTGAAGTTGAGCATCATGGATGGAAAAGGATGAACATGTGGACATCCATTTAGAACAATCTCAATTCATTTTTGCATCTAATATTAAAGTTGTCTGACCCCAGGGTGGCTTAGAATCATGCAAATAAATAAATTAATTTTTAGTGTCTTTAAGCTTGCGCATCCAGAATTACTGGCATTTTTAAAGCCAGATACATTTCTGTCTTGCGGAAGTAGGCACTTGTGTGAATTACCAATCTGTTTCTCAATAAAAATTAATAGAAATTTCTTCTGTGATCTGCAGAAGTTGCAGCTAAGAATGAAATCTTCAGGGTCACTGTGAGATATGTATGTTAAAATTTTGAGAGTGACAATTGAAAATTTGCCCTTTAAGGTCCAGAATAAAGCAATACATTTTCTAATTTTTATGTTTTAATTTAATTTCAATTATGAAAAACATAATTGAACTAGTAGGCCTGACTGTAAGTTAGGATAATAACTTAGGGTAATCTGTCAGGATGATTACTTATGTCAAGTTCAGCACCACATGTGCTCAAATTTCAAGGAAATTGAAAAATCACTTAATTAAACAACCTTTACCTTCAAATGGTCGGTAGAGAGCTCTAAGGGTTGTTTGGAGATGCCAGATCTTCTAGGGTGGTCTCAGGTCAGTCTCAGATGATCAGTCTCTTCGCTATGGAATCCCCTCACATAGTTATCTTCTCTGTATTGAATACCCCAATTTTCTTGCATCACCCACTGTTATTGAATGGGAAGGGAAAAAGCATGTGTATAGTGTTGTTCAGAAACAGCATTTTCACTGGAAAGCAGTTGTGAGGGGAGTATAACCGGCATTACGTTCTTACAGACCTTTAGCTTTGGAGTTCCAAGTCTTATGGCTTGGTTACAACTTCTTCCATGCAGGAACTAGCACTGACAGTACATTGAGATCCTTGGAAAGCAGCTGGTACCGTGGTAGAGTGAAACAAATGAGAAATGTTGAGAGCCATAAAAACTGGTTTTTTTCTCTGTTAATATAAAGAATACTCTCTTCATGTCATAGGGTCCTCCTGGAACCCCAGGTCCTCAGGGTATTCTTGGTGCTCCTGGTATTCTTGGTCTGCCTGGCTCTCGGGGAGAACGTGGTCTTCCAGGCATCTCTGGAGCAACAGTGAGTATATGACTAGTTAATTGCTTTAAACAGATAGGTGTAAAGAAAAAAGTTGAGGTCTCCTCTTAAGGGAGACCAGGGAGAAGATGTAGATTCTGCTGTTTCCATTGCTGCTGCAAACAGAGGATAGGGACCTGACAGAGCAGTGGAAGAAATTATTGCTTGCTGCAGACAAGACTTGTGTCTGCAGGTGAGCATATTTTTGAATGGCATCAGAGGTTTCTGGTAGAAGAGGTAGAAAATTTAGAATGAAGACAATATTTGGTATAGTTGGATATGTTTCTGGTGTCCTGGATCTGTTTCACTCCAGAATCGATTGCAGAGAAATGGTCTCTTAGATATAGACCAAAAGTTCTGTGAGACTGGTTTGTGTTGTATTATAAGGTCACATTTTGTTACCACTGTTCCTATATTAGGGTGAACCTGGTCCCCTGGGTGTTTCTGGTCCTCCTGGTGCCCGTGGTCCCTCCGGTCCTGTGGGTTCTCCTGGTCCAAATGGTGCTCCTGGTGAAGCTGGTCGTGATGTAAGCTATCTTATTTCCTCTTCAGGACTGCTTTTCCTTTATTTTGAGCTAAAGACAAATACGTAGAAAAGATGGATGCAGCTGAAGGTTGTTCTGCTAGCAAACTCGTACCTTCTGGCGTCTTCAGGGCAGGATTCTAATCGACATGGATTCCCGCCCCCAGCTAGGTGACAAATTCTTCAAGGCACAAGTTATGTCTCAAATACATCCTGGAGTCACTTTCAGAATCTAGAGCGGTACAAATTGCTCCCTCTAGTGCCCTGCCTTATGGGTGATTACTTGGAGGACAGGGCCCTGCTCCCAGTTCTTCATAGAGTAGCAAATGAACTTATCCATCCAATTTAACCATCCAAGTTAGGAGTTCACCTTGAAGAAAGGTATCTATACATGATTTACACTGTAAGAATAGTTAAAGTATTAACATGTTATCTTGTCTCCTGTAAGGATAACTATGTAAAGCTTTCTCTGGGCCTTATCAGGGAAGCTTATAACCGGAAAGCATTGTTAATGTAGGACTCCTGTGAGACTCCTCCTGAGACTCACAGGATTTCAAAGAGATCAGAGAGTAGTAATGTTATTTTATAAATATTAAAAAGAAATAAACTGTCTGTTCCATGGGAATTTTCTGAAGGAGAAGGTTTGCTAGTGTACACAGTGAAACAGTTGAAGTGAAATTAACATTCACAAAGGAAGCCATTTAAGCTTGTGAAGTACCACAACAAAGTAATTAAGCTGTGACTACTGTTGAAGTCCTTTTCTCTCCACTGGCATTTTTCATCTAAAATGTAGGTCTCAGTTTTACAAGAGTGCAAGCTAGAGGAAGACCACTATTGTCTTGACCTATTCATTTAGAGAAATGTACTGAACTAGTAAAATCTAAAATATTTGAAGACCATCTTATTTTTCTGAGAACATTAATATACTTAAGGGAGTTGAGGGTGGCATCTATAAGGAAGGGTTTGTTATCTTCAAGATTTATGCTATCCCATCTTAATGTCTTCTTACTCGTATAGGGAGCAATTAGATTGACACGCAGTTCCATGTGAAATTAAAGTTGATGGAATTTAATGCTTTTCCATGGTATTTTAACAGGGCAATCCTGGAAACGATGGTCCTCCAGGCCGTGATGGTGCTCCTGGTTTCAAGGTAATTTGTTCTTTTCTTTTATTTCATAATCATGGAAGAAATATTCCATTATGTGTAAGTCAGTAGCAACACACCGTCTCTCTTTGCATTCCTTTGTTCCCAGGGTGAGCGTGGTGCTCCTGGTAGCCCTGGTCCCAGTGGTGCTCTGGGTGCTCCTGGTCCTCATGGCCAAGTTGGTCCTTCTGGAAAGCCTGGAAACCGTGGTGATCCTGTAAGTTGATGAGACCTTAATTTTTTTGATTAACACAGGACTAACATTATCCATCATATATATACATTATACATCAAACCCCTACAATATGTGGGTAACTACTTTGCTTTCTACAGAGATGTATTGAGCATGGAACCTTTATTAGGTATAATATACAGCAGTGACATGCATTTTCTATTCCTGTTACAGGGTCCTGTTGGCGTGGTCGGACCTGCTGGTGCTTTTGGTCCAAGAGGTCTTGCTGTAAGTCTGGTTTCTAAATACATTACCACGTTGACACAAGAAGAGAAAGCATGCTTTATTAATAAGGACTCATGACTGTGCTCAAGATACAGGCCCCAAAAGTAGTGCTTAAGGAGCTGTAAATATTTATAGACCTAGAATCTCGATCAGCATTCTCTCTTACAGGACCGATCCTGAAGCTTTTGGGATTGACACTCCTCCTGGGTGTGTGAACAGGATGTGCATGTATATATATCTCTGTACCTGTCAGGGGCAACCAATGGCATAATGTAGAATGTTCATGCTTTATTCTTGCTTTGACAGTAGTATATACCTGAAGCCTTCTATTTTATTCCTCTGACACCTATATCCCTTCCTAGGGCCCACAAGGTCCACGTGGTGAGAAAGGCCAACCTGGTGATAAGGGGCCTAGAGGTCTGCCTGGCTTGAAGGGACACAATGGATTGCAGGGTCTTCCTGGTCTTGCTGTAAGTAAATGATTTTCAGTATTTTGAATATAAAGAGCAAAAAGAAGAAATAAGGTCACTCTAGTGTGGAATTACATATGCATAACCCAGCAGGTTGATACCGCTTAACTCCACTCTGCATCATATTTCAAAAGTCAAAAGATTCTCTTTAGTAATCAACACTCTTCACATAAAATGGCAAATTTTGATACTGCCATTGACAGTTGGCTTTAGAACTGTGAGTACCATTAGTTGCCCTGAAACTCAGCTGCATTTGGCTAGCACAGAATTCAAAAAGCTCTGCCTTTGTTGTAATATTATTTCTTATTTTGGCCAGAAATTGTAAAGCCTTTGTATCGCAGAGAAGCAGAAGTAATTTGTAGATTTTCTTCCCTTTAAATTCTGGTATCCCCTTTAGGAATTCTGACTTTATTTTAAAGCCTCTGAAAAAATAATATAGAGAGTTTTATAGGTTATCCCCTTAAATACCTCTTCAAGCTCTCTCTCCTCCCTCCCCAAAACAGGCATTTTATACCCCAGCTCCACTAATAAATGCCCTATATTCCCATACTCTGAGCCTAAATACACATGCTGACTATAGCTCCCTCCTGAATCATGCTAATACAGATGTGTGCCACTGCATTTTTTTAATGACTATGCACGTATCTTTTCCAATAGGGCCAACATGGTGATCAAGGTCCTCCTGGTAACAACGGCCCTGCTGGCCCAAGGGTATGTGAATTTAAGAGCGTATTCAAATAACACTCTCATTCCTTTTGTGCAATATATATGTACACTCCCATTTATATGAATCTCTATTTGTAGTGTTTTCTACTGTCATTAAACTGTTCGAGGTTCCTTTTAGGGTCCACCTGGTCCTTCTGGTCCTCCTGGTAAAGATGGTCGCAATGGTCTCCCTGGACCTATTGGCCCTGCTGGTGTGCGTGGCTCTCATGGTAGCCAAGGCCCTGCTGTGAGTATAACTTATTTTTTGTTGATTTAACATATTTATGTCACAGTTACAAGAAAATAACTTCAAAAGCCTAGCAGTTTAGGAAAAGATGTGGTTTATTTTTTTTTTAAAAAAAGTCTTCCAAATGTCCATTGTTATTTAACATTAAACGTTTCCCTAATAGGTCTAAAACTGAAGTCCTTGTTCATTCCTTATGGCCAGACAGCAAATACACAAAGAAGATGTGGTACTCCTACAAAGTGCATCTTCTACTGCTTGAGCCCATAGTAGTCACCACAGGGCAGGTCCATATGTGCTGCCTCAGATTAGAGCTAAGGGTGCTAGGATTTAAGTAGGACTTTGCATGTGTGGAAGCATTTAATTGAGAACCATACGTCTAACAGAATGCTTTGTGTCTTTTGCTTTTGAAAAACCTCAGGGTCCTCCTGGTCCTCCTGGTCCCCCTGGTCCCCCTGGTCCCAATGGTGGTGGATACGAAGTTGGCTATGATGCAGAATACTACCGGGCTGATCAGCCTTCTCTCAGACCCAAGGATTATGAAGTTGATGCCACTCTGAAAACACTGAACAACCAAATTGAGACCCTGCTGACCCCAGAAGGCTCCAGAAAGAACCCAGCTCGCACATGCCGTGACCTAAGACTTAGCCACCCAGAATGGAGCAGCGGTATGTTAGTGCCAGATATTTGCCCTTTCTGGCTCAGGGAGTACTTCCAGCTTATTAGCTTTCTTTGATGAATGGTATCCTTGGCCACCCTGTGAAAATACTAAATGACCAATGAAGTTCTCTCTGCCTCCACTGAAAATAGATACAAGGACATTCTGAAAAGCTCTTTATAGCTATTGTTGTGCAATTATTGCAATAATTTTTCAGAATAATGTGAAAAGATTTAACCCTAGCTTTCAAATACAGTTTCTTATGCATTAACAATCTAAAATATGTATTTATCCCAGTTATCACTGTAATATTGTACCTAGTTGTAATATTTTTGACCTCTCTCTGTGTTCCTGTATCAAACAAGTGAACACAAACTGAACGCAAATGCTAGGCTGAGTGAACTACTGTTTGCATTTCTTTCCTCAATGGCAGGCTTCTACTGGATTGACCCTAACCAAGGCTGCTCTGCAGACGCCATTAGAGCATACTGTGACTTTGCCACTGGTGAGACTTGCATCCATGCCAATCCTGACAATATTCCTGCTAAGAACTGGTATGTCAACAAGAATACCAAGGACAGAAAGCACGTATGGTTTGGTGAAACTATCAATGGTGGCAGCCAGGTAAGTGATATATGGGAGGATGTTTTTTTTTCTACAGTGTTGTCTGACGAATTCCCAATTCACTGACTCTCAGCAAGCAAACACATAAATTAAACTCTCTTAGAGGAGAAATATGAAAAGGGAAACTACGTTTTGTCTCAAGGGAACAGAGCTCCAGTTCTGATTTGGATCACAACTTGCTAAAAGGATTTCTCAGTATTGTTCTCATTTTACTTGGTGTCTGCAAATGATCAATTCAGCGTGACTAATGGCTATTGCTAAGGGAAGCCTGGACTGGAATGTGGTACATTAGTATAAAGACAGTCCAGAAACTGTCTGAAAAAGTAAGAAAAACATCTTTGCTTATTCTTCTAATTGAGATTTTTTACATATGACACTGTTCCTGGAAAGCTATTTATATTACACATCAGAGATCCTGAGTGTATGCCACTGTAACACTCAGAATTCCAAGTGTAAGTAAAAACAAGAAATATGTCTACTTGCACATTAGACACTGTACCAGCCAATTGCAAATAAATCACTTTTGTACAGCTAAGGAGATCTAATTACATAATTCTTAAATGAAACTGAATTGATCTTATGATGAAATTGCAGTGTCCAAGGTCTTTAATATAAGAACATAAGATTGATCACACTGGGTCACAACAAAGGTCCAGGGTAGTCTGGGGTCCTGTTTCTTACAGTGGCTAAAATTAGATGCTGTAAAAGAACATAAGAATGAAGGAAACATTTGTAATATCCACAGACACTATTCTATTAGACTAAAAAAAAAAATAAATCGGGGTTTTCTTGCAACAGGCATAGTTTCTGTGTATCTATGGAAAAAATGGATTTTTTTTCCTTGAACTTGTCTGATTTTGTCTTTGAATCCCCACAAACTGTTAACACTATCTGGGAAGAGAGTTCTACAGTTCAACTACATCCACTCATGTCTGGTTTTCAGCCTACCTCCTACTAGTTTTATTTGATGCTCTTTAGCTCTGGAGTCACAACAGCCAAGTGATTGCAGACTTATGCGATTTCTTATTATTTGTTTTTTTAATGTTCCTTGATCAAATATCACATACTTCCATTACAAACATCCACCTTTCCCCAGCAATACAATTGACTGGATTTCTTTCTGGTTTTCAGTTTGAATACAATGATGAAGGAGTGACCTCAAAGGATATGGCCACCCAACTTGCCTTCATGCGTCTGCTGGCCAACCATGCCTCCCAGAACATCACCTACCACTGCAAGAACAGCATTGCCTACATGGATGCAGAAACTGGCAACCTTAAAAAGGCTGTTATACTGCAGGGATCCAATGATGTTGAACTACGAGCTGAAGGCAACAGCAGATTCACTTTCAGTGTTCTTGAGGATGGCTGCTCTGTAAGTAACGCAGAAACCATGGGCACCATGATTGCCCATAATTAAGCATGTGATTAGGGACAGAGTTGCGCTTTGATTCAGAATTAGATTGTCAGTCAGACCAGCAAAGTTTTACGCAGTGAAGATAAATAGCCTACAAAAACAACTATGCCAGATCTTTAACAAGTGGAAAGTATGGGGGTACAAACAAATCCTACCTTGTGCTGTGCAGTGTGGCAAAAAAGAAAAAGCTTTTCAGAGGGACCAGACCCAAATTCTGTGTAAGCTGAAGACTGATGAGAAAATAGTGCATAAGCTGTAGGAGGGACAGGATCGTTAAGTCCTGGAAAACTCGGGCACTGAGGGTTTAATATCAGTGTGAATAATATGGTAGTTTCTGTAGAGCATCACACATATGATTTCAGAAGATTAAAGTAAATACTTCCTCTGTATCAGAGACCTAAATAGTTGGATATGGGTATCTGATTTGCAAACAGTGGCAGCAAAATTAATAAGAAGTTATTTCAGAAATTATCCATTTGAGTCAAAGAATTCTCAATACTATGAACAATGCAATAACAATTGAAATGAATCTTCTCTTGCAGAGAAAGAACAATGAATGGGGCAAAACGATCATTGAATACAGAACAAATAAGCCATCTCGCTTGCCCATCCTTGACATTGCACCTTTGGATATTGGCGGCGCTGACCAAGAATTCGGTTTGGACATTGGCCCAGTCTGTTTCAAATGAATGAACTAAAATTAACTTAAAGCCTCTCCCAAATTATTCTCTTGTCATTTCTTTTTATAATGAAAGCTGACTCCTTCCATTTCTTCTGTTCATCTACTTGCTTAAACTCTGGGCGAAAGAGAAGGAGAAGAATTGATTGGAGCATTGTGCAATGAAATTTAATACAGCCCCAAAAGGACTTGGAAGTCTTTCAAGATTTAACACCTTGCTTTGGGAAATGTCAACCTTTGTAAAGAAAAAAAAACCAAAATAAAAAATCATGAAAGTTTGCACCACTTGTGGTCTTTGAATATCTTCCACAGAGGAAGTTTAAAACCACGACTTCCAAAGGTTTAAACTACCTCATACACTAAATCAAGTGTGATCCACATCTTTTGTAGGTACTTCTCTATATGATCTGAGGTACTTTCAGTTCCACTCAAAATACAGTGGTGCTAATTGCATTATACAGAGTATCTTTCCAATACTTGAACTTTGATGGTGCTAGTAGCATTTAAAGTGTCACTTCTCTGTTTCTTTGAAGTCTGTCTCAAAACTGAGAATGTCCTGTCTCACCCGCAGCTTAAGCATGTGGATCATTTTTCCTCATCTTTGTCCTCTTCCTCCAAAATCAGGTGCTCCTGCTTTCAAATCTCATTTCCATCTTCTACAATGGGGAAAAAAAAAAAAAATCATCATTTCTCAAAAAAACAAAGAAAATGTATTTTGTATATGTGAGATGTTTAAATAAATTGTGAAAAAATGAAATAAAGCATGTCCAGTGTTCCAAAAGAAACTATTTAATGAGTTAAGTTACTTGCTTAGATGCATTGGCAGATATTCATACCCAGAATTTACAATACATTTGCATTACTGCAACCAGCTTAGCCCACTGCTGTAAAACATTTGCTTAGACCATTCAAAGTCTGCCCTCAACTGTCTTATGGGTGTGATTGTCTATTCAACTCTTCATTCCAACACCACCTTTTGAAAAGTCCGCAAGAAACTCAGTAACTCCGTGCCTCATAGTATAAGTTCAAAAGCAGAAGTTTCTTTTTTCCAAATGCTAAGCAGGATTAATGACTGAAAGAAGGAAAATGAGGCTTCTGTCTTACACCTGAAGACAGAAGGCTCCTTGGTGTTGTGAGAGCTGTGCTGGCTGATTCTGTGCTGTAATCAGCAGAAGTGTGCTGTGTGCTTTTGAAGTGATGCATAGAAGTCCATGGCAGGAATATCTGAATTTAGTTGTCTTGTCAGGAAGATTAGGGTTTGTTAGGCCCTTATAGTTCATTCAGTACTAATAAGACACAGAACTATCAGCTGTTGCTAACCTTAATACTTTACTATCACAAAAAACACCAGAAGAAGCAAAGACTGTTCTTATCTGAGGCCTTTTAAGAGACTGCTATCATGCTATCTGAAAACCCTAAATGAACTGCAATTCCAACAGCCACGTTTTTGGAATTGGGAAGGTGCTTGGGAGAACACACAAAGGACCATGAGGACAACAGCAAAAGCAGGTACGGGGACACGTGAGACAGGCTTAGTCAGCAGGAACCCCCAAAGGGAAGCGTGAAGAAAATATCGAGAAGAAGGTCCCTGTAACCTGAAGGCTACCAGCTGAGAGTCTGAAGGCAGCTCCAAACAGTGCAAGGAGGAATAAGCACTAAAAACTGTTTCTGAAGAAAGGACAAATACCAAAACATGGCTTTAAGGGCAGCTGCTGTGCCCACAGCTGTGTGGGAATTGCCATGATAAAATACAGCCCATTTTTTCTTAAGTGGGTAAAACATACTGCAGGTAGACACCTGAATTTATTCATTGGACTATGGTGATTAAGTCTTTAAGTGTTAATATTTCAATCATTGTCTTAGTATTTCAAAATACAATTTTTGTTGGTGGTGTAAAAAGAAAATAATTAAATGCTTTAAAATGGTACGAGTTTCTTGTCTCACGTAGGTTATCTACATGGCAGTAAGTTCCTACAAAGACTGAAAAGATAAAATTACATCCCTCAGTCTATGTAATCCACTAAGATGTATGCAAAGGTTATTGCTAGGGCTGGGACGTGGACTATTGCTGCCTGGGAAGGAAAAAAAAAAACCCCACAGTTAAATTAATACTTGAGGTTTAGAAAGGAAAATCCAGAGGGCAAATGCTGTCTCTTTTGTTGTCTTCTGATTTCTCCTTTGCTCTCTGTGATCTGTTCCAGGGCATGTCCTGCTAGGCAGAGAACGCTTCCTTTCTACCAGCCCATTGGTAACACCCAAATTCTTCTGTGTTTTCACACCTTCGCCACAAAGTGGACTCACTTGGAAATTAAACCAGAAAAAATACGTAGCACCTACCTCACAACTTCTAGCCTCATTAGCATCAAGAAGATAGTTTGGCGTGCAGGTTTTGAGCTCATCAGAACTCAATCAAGCATTTTGCTTGTGCTATGCACAGTATAGAAGAAACTGTCTTTCCTCTCAAGGACTGTAGCTGAAAATAAGTGAGATGAACTGCAGACAGTGCAGGGAGCCTTCATATTGTCTAATGTCAGAAATACAAGATGTTGAGTAAACTTCTGGTGAACTGAGCTTAATCACCTTTGGGAGTGGTCTGCCTCCCTACAAGGATTATCTCTGGAGAATTCAGTTATAAGCAGGGATGCATCAGCAGTAATGCAACTAAACCGTTAGCTGAAACAATAGGGTTAAAATAGGTGAAAGTTTGCATTCGGAACAAGAAAGAAACCTGGAATGAATGGAAAATAGCTGGAGTAACTAAGTAAAAGATGAAGTTTGCAGCAAGCGCTGGCCATACTGCACAGGACCAGAATTGCTGGAGAAGCTGGGGAAGTCTGAGTAGGGAGGCTATGGGGCCACTGACATGCACAGTGCTCAGTGTGTAAATTAAAGTACTTGCAGCAGTCAGACCATTTTCCTCCCTGGGACTGATCAGCCACTTGTGTGGTCAGTAAGCGTGTCCTGTTCCTTACACCTTCTCCCTAGGAGATGAACAGAGATTAAAAGGCACCTGTCTGTAAGTGCTTCGAATTGCATCTAAGCTGAAGCCTGAAGTCTCCAGGGCAAATATTCCTTACTGTATCCATAAAACTTACTAAAAAGTCTTCAGAAGTGTTTAAAGCGCTTCTGTGTGTATGAACTGGGCTTGCTGCATAGTCCTCTTGACACCTGAATTTTACTAGTTGTGATGGGCAACAGCTCTTGGGGCTGGTTTGCACTTTATTTATAAGTATGTATTTCCATGAGCACAACTCCCTCTCAGTCAGCCCGTGATCCCAGTATGCAGGGGAATCATTCTGATAAATAGGAATGAAACAAAACAGCATTTGCCAGGGGTTGATGAATTCAGTCTCCCCTTTTCTTGCTCCTCCTGAGCGTAACTTGCTCTCCTGGGCCCAGTGTCAAGCTGATAGACGCTGTTTCCCATTTCAGCAGGCTCAGCTGGCAGCACGTTGGGCTCCCTGTAGCATTTGCTTTTGCACGAACGTGGCGTAAGTAGGTAAAAAATGAAGGTGATGAGAACGAGGTAAATTCAACCAAGGCAGAGTGAAAAGAACCTTCAATACCTGGAAAGCTGTTGTAGAAGGGACGGTTACAAGTGTGCAGGCTGCTTCACTGGGAAGAGAATCATGAGCCACTGACAATTACCTTAAAGACCTCTGTTTATCAGTTTAAACTATGAATACTGTGCCAAAGAATACAAATAGACAAATTTCCTTTAATACAAGTAAGGGACAAACCAACATTAACAGATCTACATTTCCACTGCACAGCTTTAAATTGCAGCTTTTGACTTGACTTTTGATTAGTTTTGCTGTCGTGCTTAGTGGTTTCAGACCAGATCTCCTACAAGCTGTTCTTCTACCACCCACTTGATGCAGTGTTTTACAGTATTAGAATAATGTATACCAATTTCAAACAATGAGATAATAGCAAATTCAAATAAAGAAATTCTTAGACATGCTGCCAGAAGTAATCTCTAGTCCATCTGAGTTTATTCAGGCTTCATTCTGAGCTCATTAAAATACCATTAATTTTCTGTATTGCTCCCCCATAAATCTCAGATGCAAAATGAATGCAATCTATGGTCCATAAAAGAAGATCTTCTGCAGAAATTACTGTATGTCCATATTCTTAGGCTGATGTAAATTTGTTCTTTCCTGGAAAATAGGTGGCTGAATATAAGTGTTACATGAGCAAAACTTCCTAAACTTGATGCCATGCTTAAACTACTCATGAAATGATGGTTCTCATTAAGCCAAATATAAGTATCAAAACAAAAAAATACAACATTTGAATGCCATTTTGAACATAAGCATTTGAAATATATGTAATTCATTCCAATAATTATTGTCAACACCATCTTAAAAACACATATATATTTTATTTTCTCTTACTGCTACCAAAATTGGTTCTTTGGGTGAAATGAAACAAGTTTTCCCAAATGCCAATTCTTAAGACCCTTACTGAAACAGCAAGAGCCGTTCTCCACCATTTCCACATGCTTAGTGCACCACCTATTGACTTCGACAGTAATTACCAGCCCATGAAGATTATTTTTCCAGGTTTTTTTCCCACATTCACTGTCATGGTTACTATCCAAATCTTCTGAGCTGCCTGTGGCCAAGAATATCCAAAGGGCTGTTTCTGCAAAATATCAGCATCACAACTCATCCTAAACATATACTAGCTTATCTGAAGACCACCCATCCAAACCAGGAAAGCTCCTGGCAGCAAACTGCAGTCTCTCTCAGGGTAGAAAAGATTCAAGACAATAATAATTTAGCCTTTTAGTGGTCAGGTTCTATGAATCCGAACCAGCAGATGCGAATTCATATGATTAATAGCTCCCCAATGAAGGAAACGCTTGTTAACAGGCTGCCCGTAACTCACCTATCAGTCCCCTGCAACCACCTCTGTGCAAAGATACTGCTGTTAAATGGACTTCCGTCATTTTAGGTATGCAGTACGCCTGGTAGTGATCTGGAACAAAGAGCAAAAGGAATTTAATTCACAAAGGAACTGCAGAACCGGGTTCCTTCTGGTCCACAATACCGCTATGAGGTTTCTAAGGACACAGGTGGCAGAAAGGAAATTCAAGATGGCATCTCACAGGCATCTCTTTCTTCCTCTCTATCTTCCTAACAAACTGCTAGATGCTTACTCAGCTCCCACAGTCAGAGCCTCAGCCTTTGAGCATACCCCGTGTCTTCAGATGAGAAAACCAATTGGCGAAGTAGAGCATTTATACCACCTCTCTTTCTAAGCAATCCATTTACACTGGAATCACTCTGGACTATTTATCTTAATCCAGGGCGAGTTTTCAACTTTTTCCTCCTGTTATCTTCCTGCACTTCTGATAAAGTTAAAAGTTATTTTTGCAAGGCAAAGAAAGCCTTGTCCTGTGGCATAAGTGAAAGCCATTAACAACTGCACCCATGCTTGAGTAAACTCTTCACAACTCACTAAATTAGCCTCCAGACCTCACCGTGGGATTTGGGCATCGGCAATTATGCTTTACACAAATACATATGCAGGGTTAACATGAGATTCATAATGGGGGAAAATGGTAGCAAACCAGTTTGAGGTGAGAATGGGTTTGGATGCCCTCTCATCACTGATGGAGGGCACAAATTTCTTCCACAAATTGCCACAGTAAAATTCAACCAACAGGGTTATTTCAGAAATGCCACTATTCCAAGATTCTTATCCTGACAACACACCAGCTGTAGCCTTTACCGGGTGTTTGATATGAGCAACCTCTGCCTCAAGTTCCTGAAGCATTAACTCCACAGTAAGAGTGCAGAACATCCTTCCTCTGTATTACAGAGTCAGGCTAGGGGAGAGTAGGGCGCTGGTGTGCTGTCTACAAAGGTAGGCAATGGCACAGACCTCATATTTCTATCATCATGCATCTTTTTTTCAAACAGAAGGTAGTTCTCATGGAACTAAAAAAGGATCTTTGATCCTGCATCTTGAGGTTTAACTATTTTGTTACAATTCAAACTATCCAGGAGAGCAGTGTTTCCCAGCCTACTCATACTCTTTCGGAAAAAAAATCTACATTACCTAAAAACTGACAGGATCAATAGGATGTCTGAGTAACTAAATAATGTAGTAGCAATAACTAGATGTTATAATTATTGTAAATATTAATGATATTAATCAATTAACCATTTAACTACACTTAATTAGGACATTATTGATTCAAGCTGGTATTATACTATTAAATAGCAATAATTAAATAATTACATAATGTGATAATTAGAAATTTCCCATTAAAAAACAGAATTTGCTTTTGGTTTTCTGTTCAAGAGGTTCTACCATGTTCATGACTGTTGGAGGAATATCTGTCTGTTTCTTCTTTCCACACCTTCTTCCATCCTTAACACCAGTATTGCAAACTATTTCACCCTGCCAGCTCTAGTTCTACACTTATATTTTTTTTTAAGTGGATCCTTCCATTACCTCACCATCATACCAAAATGCTTTTTGTACTCTTCCCAGAGGCAGTAAATATGGCCAGGTTCTCAGGCCTGGGAAAAACCATGCAATAGCCTAATTGCTAAAATTATCTTCTCTACTTAGTGGTCTAAAGGACAGGGGTTTGTCCTCATGAAATCCTCCCTCAATAACAACTATAGGTTTTTCTGGGCAATTTTGTCTAAAGCGGTTCACCACTACCTTTTGGTTAAGATATCTGGCATCTCAAGGTGTTAGTCTGCTCCTGATTCCCAGTAAATTCTCTACGCAGTGCCTAGAATATGTGTCAAGAAGAGTCACCCACAAAGAGCCTTCCTTAATTTAAGCAAAATGCTTTTCATGTATACAATTGTTTCTGGTTGATAGTCTTTTTTACCTTCTCCTTAATTTCTAACTTTCAGCATTTAACAGTGAGTAAGACTAACTCTAATTCCTCAGTTCAAAAGAAATCCATGGCTATAATTGCTGTACCTATCTCTACACTATGTTTGGTTTACCACAGTCATCTGAAATTTCAATTCCTACAGAAGCTGCCCATACCTGAAATGGTTGGTTCCCCAGACTCTGCAATGAGATACAAAGGACCACTGCTTATTCTTCTGAAGAGGAGCAAAAAAGGCAAAACCACATCCATGGAAAGCACCTGCCTCACAATACACAAAAAGTAGAATTAAAGTGTGTATCATCTCTCTCGGCTACTTTCATTTGCAAATAGATACAAGAGGTCCTTTGAACTTTTTCAGTTCCATATTCGGTTCTGGGGTACAGACTTCAAATACTTTATTTCATATAGTTCCTGTAACTTTTGAAAGTCTTGTTTTAGTTAGTAGTCTCCAATTTGTTGAGTATCTTAAGAGTTAAAGTTAAGAATTCCTTCTCTGTGCAAGACAAGCTTGTGGATTGTGCCTACAGATGAGAATGTCCTTGGCTGGCTCCATTCCCGGTGCCTGCTCTCTTTGCCCAGTGACAGGAACTAACGTTTCAGCTCCTTCCTCCTGCGCTGGGATGGCCTCAGCTCCTTTGGGAGTATGAGCTCTTTGTCTCTCCCAGAGATTCAGGGATTCCATTCCTATCCCCCACACCATCCCTCGCCACGGGTTAAACATTAAACATGCATTTTGACAAGCATATCCAATAGTAAACAATGCTGTTTCTAAGACCTTGCTCATATTTCAGCCAGTGTTTCTCTGGCCCCTGTATACAATGATACTACCATCTCCACAGCCTTTACTGTTTTCTGTATACCAGGATCTCATAGATCACTTCCTTGTAATAAGACTTGCGTATCCATTCCAGGTGTGAACACTCTGTTAATAAAATTATGGGCCAAGGACTGACCTTTGGATTAACTGACTTTCTCTCTCACCTTCTTTCCTGGTCCCTATCAATGCTCTGTTCTTCTCCTTATCCTCCGCTCCAGAGGCTTAGCCTATAAACCTGTTCTCTATGTTAATTCTACATAAATACAGCAGAAATTTCATATGCAACAACTCAGTAGCTGTTTTCTGTGGTCTTTGTCTAATTAAAGCCTTTAACTCTTTGCCACAAACATGATAGTGCACTGTTCAAACACAACAGGAAGCATAATTGCATTGATTCCTATTGACCCCTTCATCTGTTTCTTAGCATGGTTACGGAGTTCAATAGATATTTCAGTTGAACTCATAGCCTTTTACTATCTGAAGCTCTGAAATTTCTGATTGCATGATCTTCTAAAAAATAACAATTTTAAACTGGTTATCTGGATCTAGTCTGTTGAAAAACAACTGGGATTTCTTTTCCATTTTCAAGTTGCTTTGCAGTCTTCTGCCACCTTGAGGGCATAGAGCCATCTGCTGAAAACCAGGAGGTGTTTTTAGGGCTGGTGCCTGATTTGCAGAGTGGAAGCACTCTGTCAAAGCCCACAGACAAGACCAAAGATCTGTTCTGGTTTTATTAGCTGCTTTTGTGTATCTAGACCGAGGCCAGCATTTTTTCATGGGTATTGGCTCACCTCTTTACCAGCTAATTGTCTGCTTCCTACTCCCAAGCCGATAGTATGCTAGAGTTTTTGCCTTCGGCTTTGAAAGCAGCATTTTGATTGCCTCTTTCCTAGTATTTAGATCCTTATGCTCCAGCACTATAGAAAGGAAGACACCTCACAAAGATTAAATGCTTGCACGTACCATGAAAACAGGCAGACGTGCAGTGGAGAGAGAGCCCTATCTGTTTTCCCTGTGAGAGAAGGGCTAGCTCATAAAGTGGGAAGAAGAGAGAGCTGCTGAGGGATATAGGCTTCAGTGGTTTCACTGCACATGCATTTGTTCTGGTTTCAGGCTTTAGAGAAAGTCATATTCTGTCAGTTAAGCCTCTCAGTACAAGTGTTTTTAAAGCATAAGCAAAAACATCACATCAAAGACTTAGATCCATATGCCTACCATTAGAGTAATTATTACTAAAGTGTGCCATGCACGGGAGATTTGAAGCTAGAAGCAAACAATAACAGCTGTCCTGCAGATTCCAACTCACCAGGCTTTTACACAAAATTTCTAGAAATGGCACAACTACTCCACTATCTGTTAATTCCTAAATGACAAATCTTTGCTAAGCCTGAGGTGCACAGTAGTCCATGTTGATATTTTGTATATATATGTTTACATTTCAACATCATAAAATTACATAGATCCATTAGAGCTCACAGCAACCCAACAGAGCACCATATAGACAGATTTGATAAAACAATGTGAGCCCTAAGGAACACTCTGTAACATTCTGCTTAAATTAAACTATTGCTATGCAATTTCATCTTTAAACAATGACCCGTGGAAACATTTTAATATATTCATGCACTGGTGATACTTCAGTAAAGTAGTGTTTTAATGAGCCTGAGGCTAACAGAGAATTTATTTTCCATATTTTCATAGAATGGTTTGGGTTGGAAGGGACCTTAAAGGTCACCTAGTTCCAACCCCCCTGTCATAAGGAGAGCAAAGGGGAGAACCCGTCCCTGGGTGGGCTCGAACCACCAACCTTTCGGTTAACAGCCGAACGCGCTAACCCATTGCGCCACAGAGACTCACTTGTTACAATTCTCTTTGTAATAAAAAATAATTTTCCTTCCCAAAATAAAATTACCTTCCTAAAAACATTGATTCCTAGTAGCAGAGATACTCTGCCTTAAATCCTACAATACCCTAGAATCTTCCAAGCTGAAAAAACACTTAAATACAATGTTTCATTGTAGTAGATTTTTTTCATATAGCATTTAAGTAATTCAGTGTTTAAATGGAAAAACTACTCAACGGCACCCTGCAAATTCCAGTAAGAAATTACAACAGAAAATAAATAAGACTGGTCTTATTGGAGTAATTATATTGGCTGGCAGGTTCTCCCTACTAGTAGTGAGAAAAGAGCCCTCCCCCAAAGGCTTAATCTCTCACCACCAAAATCAACAGAGAGAGATATTTTCCTCCCTGACCTCAGTCACACATGCCCAGTTCCACCAAATTTCAAACTCATTTAAAGAAACTTGGGAAATTAGCATAACTCTAAAGATCCAGAGTTATATCAAGTGAGAAATAGCCTCCTGGAGATATCTCTATAAAAACTGACTTCTTCCATTTCTAACACAGCTTGGTTTTCACTCATAACAGACTATTACAGAATCAAATGTATAAATATCATTTGCTTGGAAAAAATCAGAGCTGACAAGACATTTAGTAATTTTAAAAAAGTGTATTTTTGCATTGGTGTCCATAACAGTCAATTACAATTTTTCATTCACAAATACAGCTTCTCACACTTTGACTTTTCCATTTTAGCTTTAGTCCCATAAACTAGTCAGACCTTCCCATTTTTATATTTGCTTTTGAATTATAAATTCCATAGCTCGTTCATAGCTGGTTCCACAGTGAAATACGTGCCACTTTTACAATCGCCCAGTTTCACTGCCTGAAACATTGCTGAATAAGCAACATCAGCTGACAATATGAAGGGAAGACTGCCGAATGAGGACAACTTAAAAGTTGCTCTGTGGAGTTGAGGTATTCTCAGTGGCCAGCTGAAGGATGCTGCGCAACCTCCCTCCAGCAGCATTAAATAACCTAGTCAAGTATTTGCCCATTGACATAGGTATATTTAATATTTTACTTTCTATTTTGGAAAGGTTCTGAAACAGTGAATTGCACAAGAACAGCGGCAATCAGGCAGGAGTGAACACTGGTTGGTTAGGTTTGGGGTGTGACACTCGATGGAACATTCTTCCAGTTTCTCATAGCCAGTAGGAGATGCCACCTCATTCATCATTAATACTTACGCTGTCCTTAATTTTTCTTTAGCCAAATACCCCTTGTGACATTGAAGTTTGCCTCTGCCCAGGCTCAAGGATCAAAGGATTTCATTTTCTATCCCAGTGTTTTCTTATCCACTGGGGTATTTTCCTACCCCAGTGTTCCAGGCATTATTGCAGGCAATAATAGCTGCTTCACTTCTTGCTTTCTTTTCTAACAGAAAAGCTTCACTTTCTTGTTCCAGCTTTTTACCTACCTTCAACTCTTAAAATGTCACTCCTTCCTTATACTGCTTTTATGTTTGTGAACATTGTTTTGCCAGGAAATCCAGCTTCATCTAAGCCTCTTCCTGATGTTCTTTTGATCATTTTCTAGGTTTTGACTGTTTTCCTGTCAATCACACTGTTTTCCTTGCTGTGTTTTGCCCTGTATTGATTGCTGACCTCATTACACACTCCGGGCTTTGAAAACTGAACTGATTCTTTAAGAACTAAGGGAATGAATAGAACCGCTTTACAGAGATGCTTTACCTTCAACCAACATTTATATCAAGTGCAGCCTAATCTCTCTCTTATCAAATATTTTTTCTTCAACCTGTGCCGTTTCCTCAACTTCTGGAAGGTCGCATGCCACCTATGCATCCAAAGGTCCTGTAACTTGCAAACCTTTTTAGCAGTATGAATAGGCACAAGCCACAAACAAAGCTGTAAGAGTAGGTGCTGTGCAAGCACAAAGCAAGAAGATTTCTCCTACAGCAGAAAGAGTGAAGCCTATCCAAGGAGTGCTAGAGGACAAGTAGCCATGTCAACAGACTTTTAAAGAGCTTTCAAATAGGACTTCCAAGATCTTATAAATTGCATTTAAGAAACTACATCTTTAGGCCTAAAGTATTCCGAGATTATATCATGGGAGGGAGGAAAAAAGAAGCAGGAATTTGAGTACAAAACAAGACCAGATTGGTCCAGTCTGCACAAAGTATAAAAATTAGGTTAAAGACTGTATCTAATTGGCCTAGAGACAGGATGAAAAGTCAGCTATATTTTCCTGTTATGTTTGGAGTAATGCCGCTTTATATTAGTGATTAGATATTAACCCCTAGAAGGGATGTGCACTCAGGCATTGCTCCTCTGAGATGAATCCTATGCTCATTCAGATGTTTGCACTTCAAGATGCACTGAATTTTTAATTTCCTACAGCTCATCATCTGAATCTTTGGCAAGACTTATCCTTAACAGGTGGACTACCTACTAGTATTTTTTTAATATTTCCTCAGTTAATGTTCTCTAACATTTTAAAATGTAGAAACAACCAGTACTAAGTTGTTTTCCCCTCTGTTAAATTTATAAAAACTGTTCTGCCTATATATTTCTTTCATGCCATCTTTTATTACATTTAGTTCTTTTGCTATATTCCCTAATTAGCATCTTCTGTAATGTTCTTCCTGGAACTTCCCTGCCTCTCAGCTTCATGTCAGGGTAACCAATAAATGAAAATCAAGTCTCACTCACACAGGTACCTGGCCTTTTTATCAGAGTACACCTACCTAACATCTGTGACAAAGGTGACCATTGAGGCAGGGTATGTTATAGCTGCACACTAAGCATAAGCTGCCTGAGACTCTGATGTAGGACTTTTTCAATGTAAGGCTAAGTATTTTTGAATGGACCAGTATCAGACAAACTACTAATGGACTGCACAGAATGTTAATGATGATTGTGTTAATGATGATTTTGTTAATGATTTTTACCAGAGATCGCACTGATAGAAGTGGAAATTACGTTCTCTCTCTCTCTCTGTTTTAAAGAGAACATGGTAATTACAGGATGGCATGCTTATTGCTGGCAGCCAGAAGAGAAGGCCTGTAATGCTCCACAAACATGACACAGCTTAGACAGTGGCTGTGTAGCCTTCCAAAGACTGCCCCATAAATACCAAAGAATTCTGACTTTTAAAGAGACACATCTGGGAGCACAAGGGGGAACCAGGAAGAGGAACAATGTGAAAACGAAGTGTTGATGAGAAAAAGAATAACTCAGTTTGACAAGGAACTAACAGTGACTGCCACCTTCCCTCAACCAGGAGTCAAGAAAAGAGAGGGGGAAAATAAAAAAAGTAGTACCTTCACACCAAGAAACTCATCTAAATTGAAAATTTTTAACCCATTATATTGATGAATCCAAAGCTTTGAGGATAAGAATCTACGCAGCTGAAAGAAACATAGATTGGCATTAATGAGCCATGCAGAGTCCCAGCCCGAACTCAAGACTGCCCAGCTGCACAGAGATGACCTCACCCCACGATGCAGGAAGGTGCAGCCTCTTGACTCTCCTCAATGGAAGAGGACAGATGACCTAAACATTTGCAGTCTGCCTATTTCCCTTCCCTGTCTCCATCCCTCCAATCCCCCTCCATTTTGGATCCACAGAAACCTGAAATTAAAACACTATTAAGCCTCATGGTACAGAACTTTCTCTTAGTGATAAAGCCAAATATAGCCTTTGTACACGTGATTTCAAAAATACTTTGCTTTGTATCAGCTTTTAGTACAGACTATTGAGGAACCATTTAGATAACTGTTACAAAATTAGAAATCTGTAAAAGCAATAACTTGTGATAGAATTTCCAAGATCTTCTAGGTTTGGTGGCAGATTTGTTTCAGTATTTGGCTGAGACAGTACTCAGTGTACACTGCTTGATTGAACAAGTCCACTGAGAAAAGAACTTCCTACTCTCTGTACTCCCTCTTCATTAATGTAATCAAATATTTGCAATAGATGGCTACCACGCATGCACACACCACATGGAAACTTGATGCTTACTGAAAGATTGTTTGCCATTATGAGGCTGAAAACTCAGCAATTAAAATGTGTGATGCTGTCATTTGGCAAGTACACAAAAGCTGCTGAAGCAAAAGCTGCACTACTGAAAATACTACTCTGCCCAGGAATCTGTTGGAGATACAGCTTTATTTCTGGACTTACAATATGACCAGGGCAACGCGACAATGCTGCACAAATTAAATTGTGATATGGTTTGGGGTACGGCAGATCCTACTGATTAATTTTTCAACACTTAAACTGTAAGGTAATGTGGGGAATATTCCAGTTAGTATATAACAAGCAGTAAGTTCATTATGAACATATGAACATTCTCCCTATGAAATTTACAGATTAGAGGTAAGTCATAATTTTTCTTCCAGCTCAGGTGCCTACATTCCTTACTATATATACTTGTGAAAAATTAATTCCATTCCTATAAGCATATAAAAACTCTAAAGGGAAAATATCACATGAGAATGCTCTAATATTCCTCTTACCAAGAATGTTTAAATATCAGCTCTCTGTAATAGCTGACTTTACACAACAGTAGTCACTTTATCTGTTCTTACGTGCTTACAGTCCTTGGGATTGCCTTTTGCCTTTGACTGAGGACAGCAGACCTAACTCCAGAAGCTACACGTGGCTGTAATGCTGAAAACAGGAAAATCAAGAGAAGGAGATCTACTGTGAACTAACTGTATCAGCAAACTCATATGTGCGTGCCAGGTTTGACCCATGGCACAAAGTTCTCCTTCCGTTTACACTGAGCCTGCCAAGCCAAGTCAGGAAGCAGTAAAGGAAGAATTCTCTCACCTAAATTATACCTGTGTAAATGACATTTGTCTAAATTTAAATTAAATCTAAATTCAACTGAGAGTCACCATTCCTAATGGTAAGTCATCCACCTTATTGTAACTTATGAGTAAATTACTGGCGCCTTACTTCCACCAGTTCTACAGAGGGAGGTTGATGATTAGTTTAAAATAGATTAGTTCACTGTAAGTCGGTGGAGTTAGGTGAGATGAACCACATCTTTCCTGATTATATTGACACATAGGGGAAATAGTGCAGCCAAAAACCACGGTAATATTTTTAGCTTCTGTCATTAGTGACCACACATAACACTACAGTCTCTTATGCAAATAATTAATTCAGTTAAGCCAAGGCTACATCTGTAGAAAACAGAAATGTGAAATCCCTCCTGTGGCTTTTCACTCTTAATATTCATAGCCATTACCCCATGCATGCAGTAGTGTCACATCTCCTCTGCCTCTCAAAGGAACTGCTTCTCTATTTGCTGTGGCTGCTCCAGGTGTTCCCCTCCCACCAACAGCTTTTGGTTCTTCCAGCAGAACAAGCAGAAAGCCAACATGAAGCTTTAGCATTCGCACACCAAAAGCTGAGGTTTGACTGAACAGAAGAGCTAGCAGAGTTCTGGGTTACTTCCAGCACACTAAGTTTATCAGCAGACAGGAAAATAAAGTAATTATACAACGGAAATTACAAGCTGCTTATAGCTAATAATAGTTCATGTCTGGAGTCAGTTTCATGGGGTACTTAGCAATCCCTAATGAGCCTTTTAAATCACATTTTTTATATACAGTGGGTTTGGTGTGAATTACTTAGGTATATGTAATGATGCCAAATTCAAATAGCTTGTGAAAAACCTGGAAGAAGCAACACTGTACACATGCAAACCACTTCCTAACTCATGGCACTTCAGCCAAAAGCTTCTGACTGAAATGAGGGAGACCTCTCTTGTGGAACACCTAAGCAATGTCTCCAAAGGAGCGATGAAGCAAAAGCAGATGTCTCGCTCACATCCATGTGCAGATTTAATATACACAGGTAGGTTGTCTTAATTAAGATATTTAACCTGCAACAGTATCGGTATGCGTTTGTACAGTCCTAAAATAACAGATGCAAACCACATGTGGAGTTTTCAGGCACCACTGAAGGCCAGCGTTAGTACTTCAGGGCAAATAAGGACTGCCCAGGGACTTCCAGCGGCAGGCGGCAGATCTGAAACAGCCCTCCAAAGGCTGTGCGACAGAGTTACTACTTCTGGATGCTGTAATTTTCTGAGGTATCTATAAGCAAAAGTATGGTTGTTTTGATACCTTTTTAATGTCTGTTGTTCTTTCACAGGAAGAAGCTGATTTAACTGAAGATCAGTCAAATTCTCCAGAGAGACTAATCTCGCAGTAGAGAGCTGAATTATTTTTTAAGTTGGGGAGAAAAATTTAAATTTCGCTACTCAAGCATCACAGCCATCCTAACTCGGAAACCAAGCCAACACCCCAGGAGCTCCAGTTGAACTCCATGCTTTCTGCACTTACACCACTTAGAATAGCAGCATTAGGTAGGGTAAGTTTTGAGGAGCTACATTCACAGCCATAAATGCACCTTGCAGACTTGCAGCATAGCCAGTAAACTTAACACAGTTATATTGCAGAATGAGACAGGCTGAAGTGAATATATTTTGGTTGGATGAAAAGTCTTACTTGTTAATGAATAAATGTTATAAAAACAGATGAAGAAGAGTATCCATGGTCCTCAATGACTGCAGGAAAGACACATTTCACAAGACTGTTAAGAATCATTAATAAGCAAAAATGCAAAAAGCTACAAAAAATATTCTAGTGAATACTTTCAGTTACAGAAGCCCTAAAAAATGTTTAAGTTGCTTCCTAAAGTGTAAAATGCTTGCAGCTGTTACTCGAACATATGTGAAATGAGGATAAAGAAAGCTAAATACTAATAGGAATATCTTAACATATAATAAAGTTTGTTCACAGTAAGAAGGCTTTGAAAATTCTTGGCTTTTTGAATGCTACATGACCAAAAATAATACATGAATGGGAATTTTTCATTTATGGAGTAAAAGAATCCATACTATGACCAGGTTTGGGGTTTTTTTGTTGTTGTTTGGGTGGTTTTGTTATGTTTTTTTTAGAAAAAAATAATCCAGTAATTACAAATCTGTATACTTGGGAGTTTACCTGGTACTGTTTTTTCCACTCTCCCAGAGAGAAAAAACCCGAGCACTTTAAAACAGTAAAGGGTTTTTATGATTTTAAAAAAATGCCCAAAAACTGAATGAATTAACAGACTGAATTGAACAGAAAAAATAGAGATTACAAGTTGGCAGATAGTAAAGACATTGGTTGGGTGGAAATGGCATATACATTGAATATATAGTAACAGTGCACATCAGAATAATACTTAGAACTCCATCATGTACGTACATTACATTATATTTGCATAGTGCTTTAAGTTCTTCTGTTTCTCAGATAAGATTTGAAAATAAAACTTTGCTTGCAGTGTGTAGACTTCTTGGTTTTGTTTCAAATGTTTCACTTTTTTCCCCAATTATTTTTTCACATATTATTAAATGAATAATCAAATTCAATGATCTGCAGAACTTCCAGAATAGTGTTGTTTGGATGACAGGGAAATAGAAGGATGGTGAAATGAAAACCAGGCTTTTTTTGGGTTCAAAATCCAGATAATTCATCATTACTATTTACCTGTTCAGCTAAAAAAACCTTTTTCCTTTTTTTTTTTTTTTGACCAGTCCTAATGAAAAGAGTTCTGCTGGATCTGAGGGAGAAGTATTTCAAAATCTGCCAAGCACAGTAAGTACGTCATCATGAACCCGAGACTTGACTGCTTGCTGTTTATTTCCCATATTTATGCAAATACATACTGAACACTTTTCCTGAGTCTTATGTTTGTTTAGGTATGGTTTATATACGGTCACTGAAAGGACGTTGTAGTGAGGTGGGGGTCGGTTTCTTCTCCCAAGTGACAAGCGATAGGTCAAGAGGAAATGGCCTCAGGTTGCACCAGGGGAGGCTTAGATTGGATGTTCGGAAAAATTTCTTCACAGAAAGGGTTATCAATCACTGGAACAGGCTGCGCAGGGAAGTGGCGAAGTCACCATCCCTTTTTAAAAGACGGGGAGATGTGGTGCTGAAGGACATGGTTTAGTGGTGGGTTTTGGCAGTATTAGGTTAATAGTTAGACTTGATGATCCTAAAGGTCCCTTCTGACCTAGACGACTCCACGATTCTACTTTATTTTGTGGAAACGCGTTTCCCGTGACAGCCTGCACCGCTCGGGGCCTGGAGGGCTGGGGGGCTGCTGCTCCTCGCCTCTGGTGATGGCCAGGCCTGGGCGAGGCGGCCTGCTGCCCAGCACCTTTCCCCAGGTACGACTCACGCAGCTGCCTGCCGAGGAACAGCACTCGCCTTTTGTAACATTTCAGCATTTCACTCGCAACACACACTCCCCCGCCCCGTAAAGCCAGGTCAATCTGTGAACGTGTTCCAGCTTCCGTACAGTGCTATCTGCGTTCAGAAGCCCGGGCTGACCGCTTCCATGTCAACTGAAAAGTGACAAAGTGTTTTACAAATCGCATTACTTGGGAACAAGCCAGCGCTGCCCGCTGCCAGCTGTCACGTACCGGATCAGCCACAGCACCCCGCCCAGCTACTCCTTCACAGAGCACCGACCCAACGGATCCCCGCGAAGAGCGAGGCGCCGGGAGCCAGCAGGATCCCCGCCTCGCCGCCGCCCCCTCAGCCGCGGGCGTCGGACCGAGCCCGGGGGGGTGGAGATCCACCGCACCCGCAGGCCCGCCGCGGGGCGGGGAGGCGAGCGCCGGGGCCGCCCGCTGGCGGCCGAGGCGAAGCGGCGGCGCCAGGAGGAGACTGGCGGCTCCGCCCCGGCAGCGGGGTGACGGGCTCTTCGCCGCCGCGGCGGTGGGGACGGTGGCAGCCGGCAGCGGCGGCGGGGTCTGCCTTCGCCGCCAGCGGGGACCCAGTGCTGCCCCGCTGCGCCCGCCCGCTCCATCGCACACTGTTGTCATGGAGGAGCCAAGATGGCGGCCCTGGCCTACACCCTGGGCAAGCGGGAGATCAACTACTACTTCAGC